>SJOL01006374.1:515659-535366 GCA_004794785.1 Opisthorchis felineus | reverse complement strand
ATTACGAAACGCTTGGGTGCTGTCGGTGCTGCTCGCCTTCCAGGTTGGGGACCGCGTGATCCTCACTGTGCCTGGTTGGAGACGCTGCAAGATATGGCTGCCAACCGATGTCAGTGGCGATCTTGTTGTCAGTTTCTATCCAGATTGCCTGAATGATTGACTGGAGGCGTAGGCACCTCGGAATGGTTGTAGTAGGCTAGCACTAAGTCCCTTCCCCGTCCACCTTTATTCTTTCCTTCACAATAAGGCTTTCAAATAACCCATGGTTGTACGGCAGTGAAGCATCGGTGTTGAACACTGATGTCATGCTGTCGATAATGATGATGATGATGATGCTACAGCTGAACGACAATCATTTACTATTAGTCTAAATGCTGCTGTAGCCCAGTATACAAGTTGAAGCGAACAGCTGGAATGTGAAGGAGTGAAAATATCAAAGATTAGGGTCTACAAAAAGGGGTTAGAAAGGAGAGATATCGCAACTGATGGCATGTAAAATATAGTCTAGTCAGGTGACGTATTTCTGTTAACATTTGAAGTAAGCTGTCCAATACAGCAGCTCACTGTTTATACCCCGAAAGGGACTAATTTAAATTTCACGTGAATATCCTTGGAGTGAAAAACTGGACTGAAAACTCACCTGAGTAGGATCTCTGCTTCAAAATACTTTTTAGAGCGACCGGTGCAGACCCGCAAGAGTCCTTCCTAGGTCTGCAATTTGTAGGTTCATTTTTTATGAAAAGAGATGTGGGGGGAGGTGGAATGGATTCCGGCGATGGAAAGGCCTCTGACCGGGTCCACAAGATATCGCAACAATCAGCGGAGAGTGCGTGTACCCTTACACGACCAGCTGATTGATCAAATTCTCCAGCAATAGGCGATGGGTCGCTTGACCTCAAACACCCAGATAAACAGCTTTCGACACCAACAAAAGGATATTCCTACAAGTAAACAGCATGAGTACATCGATGTACAAGGAACTCAAAATGCGTAAGCATAATTATTTACATTTGGCCCAGACCGCAATACAAACTGATGAGAAAGAACCCTATCTGGCAGATGTTCGTACGGCCAGGTATAAAAATGTACAGTAGAAACTTGGTTGGGTACCGAAAATATACTTCTATTGGGTGGATTTTTTCCAACATAAAAACTGACGACATTCGAATTGCCTTAAAGCCGTCAAGAGAGGGAAGGAACAAAATGCAGTAATGGGAAGCTGTAGTACTAAAATAGCGATTTCTCTGAGGCTGAATTTATTGCCTAGTGCCAAACGATTACGAGCTCAATAATTGTTGCATGCTACAGTAAGATCCTTGAAAGGCGAATACCCAAAAAACAAAATATTATTCACTCCGACAAAAGATATGGACCAGTGGGGGGAACCGGCGTAGTCAATCCTTGTAGATCTTACGAATACCTTCTGAGTGGACGTCACATTCTATACAAATCTCCTGGATGCAACAAATGTGTATTTCCTCTTCGTTTGCAAGTAGCCAGAACCCTTGCAATGAGCGCACTGTCCGGTAGCTGTCTGTTGTTTGTACCATGCTTTGAAGTCCTCCAATACACGGTAGCGCCGGATAAAAAATAAACCGAACGACTCGCAGAGATGTTACTTGCTGGGTGACCAATATAGTTGCCATCTCCAATTGTGAATTTGAACGTGAGTTAAACATAATGTCCTTCGTCCGACGACGTAACTATTACTTGATATCCAACTAGCAGGCCCACCGAGTGGTTTTTTTGACTTCAATCAAAGCCTATTGAGAACGGCTCATACTGATACAATGAGACTTCAGTATCAGGTCAGAGGCGTACCCCCGGTTGTAATCACCAGTCATCACGGGCGATTCTAAAACCACCAGTGAACACACCCGAGCTACCTATATTTCGACACATTTCGACATATTGACAATGCAGTAGGCCGTTAACATTGCACAGGTTCTTTAGCCAGAAGCGGACACAACCTCAAAGTCACGGTACAAAAGCGGCTGGATACGGAAAACGACAGTTAACCAAAGTCTAGTATCAGGCTAGACTAGGAACCTTATGGACAAAGAAGGCCCTACTGAAAGGCCCAATTAGGGATCACCAATCTTACCACTTAGAACTAACAAAAGCAAACTTTAGCATCGAGAGTTCGACATGCAAGACACGAATCAGTCTGGTAAGAAACAATCGAAGGATTTTCGGTCGGGTGCCCTCAGCTGATCATTTGTAGCCAGCCATAACTGGATTGTTCGTTGAGAAAAATAGGTTTTTCGGCATATGCCTGATTACCTTTCCAAACGTAGTGGCAGAAAATGCCAACAAATATGAGACTTTGTGTGGATGCGAAGTGATAACTTTCTGTCGCAAAAAAACGAGACATAATCTGGACTAGGTGCGGAACGTACTTGCATCCCAGCGGTTAGTGTACGTCCGACTGCCACAGAATTCCACCAGATCGAGGGGTTTTTCAACAGATGACGCATATTATTCGGGAACCGGAGGGATGTGTTATCCCAGCAGGCTGGAGGTGGTTTGGCCAAGACGATGACTGCGTTAGTCGATGAGAAGGCTGAAGTAACGATTTTCGGAGGATCCTGTTTGTAAGAGTACAGATCAGATTTCCATTGAACAGTTTGCGAAGGTTCAAAGTCGACGGGTAATTTGTCCGGCGAAAAACGTTCCCTGCAAGTAACATCAGTTCCGGCTGCATTGGACGGACAACGCAAAACCACGCCCCAATCCATCGTGCATCCACCAGCTCCACGGCTTGCAAATGTGATCAGTAGGAGAAGTGGTTTGATGGGACAAGCAACAGATGAAGAATCCGAGCTATCGTTTGCCCCAGAATCATCCTGTTCTTTCGTTTCAATCGGTTCCACAGCCCAGCTGAGTGCCATCGACTCAGGAAGGATGCCACGGACAGGTAAGAGAATTGAGACGGAAAATGGATCTTGTCGAAAACGCACGGGAGCGAGACGACTTCAGCCGTCAAAGTGAAGGAGGAAGAAAGCTTAATAAGGTGTCAGTATGGGTACCTTCGTAAGACCTGGGTAAGCAGTCAACAGTAAATAGAAAACGGTCGCAATAGTAAACTGAGAAGGCCGAGGACTTTGTTGGGCTGTCCACAGTGAGTAACAATGTGATGCAGACAAGGCCTTCTTGTGACGATGGAAGAAGAATGGAAAGTAATAACAGTCGTTCAGTTGTAACACCTTTTCGATACTTAGCCGCCATGTCACCCGGAAGAAGCACGAGGATTGAAATATTGTCAGGTTGCCCAGACCTACATAGAAGCAGTTGAGATGCCTGGGTTAGGTTCAAGGGTCATCAAGGGTCATCAGGTCACGAAGATATGGTATGCACTGAGCATCCCAAAGGGGGACATTTAACAGTTCCAGCTTTACACAGCATTCTACATTTGCAAAGAACTCCCCTGGGGAGCACTGACACTGCTTCCTACTCTGAAGCATCGCTTAATTTAAGGTTAGATGGGCCGGAATAAACATCATCATCGTCATTGTCAGCTGTAAGAACCGCGTACTTGTCGTACAGTGGTTGTAGCTCCTAAGCCTTGTGAACTATGGAATGATTAGCTTATCGTTCAGAACAGTCTTTCTCAGATACCACCGGGACAACCCCGAAGAAACAACTAGGAACGAGTACGCAGTCCAGTTAGGACCCTTCAACTTGATAACCGACATACACAGTGCTCCCTGTATGGCCTGTCGTAGCAGTCTCTAAGTTAGCAAAGACACGCAGCTGGAAGCAATAGAGCGGAAGCAGTTAATTTGAGAACCTTACATAAATCACGAACTCTTGTTTTTGATGCTTAAACAGCAACGTCAAACGAGACCAATGTGAAAGCAAGCACAGTCGGTTATCCTGACTGCTTTAGAGGGGGCCAGCTAGACTAAAATTAGCGGCTCCAGGACTGATTTCGAAGTGTCCAAGGCTGCCGGCATGTACTAACCACCACAAACCGTGGATCAAGTCAATACGAGACGAATCTGATCACTGGTCCAAACAGACGAAAACATAAGGAGTACAGCCAATGGAGTAGGGAAGAAAAGAATTATCATGCGAGGAATTGTCAGCGGTTTTATGTTTTCGCCGAACTATGCGGCTGTACGCAGCAATTGAGACCACCCGGATGGGGAAATTGGGCGAAAATCGATGTGGCATGAAAGTAATATTGGTTGTGAACCACAGTTGTCTGCAGGCTGTTTGAGCTAGAAAACACAAACCTAGACAGCAGGGCAATTAGGATACGCAACTAAATCGTTCGGCTAAATAGCTTAACCGAAAGGCAGCGGTGTTCGGCGGAAATCCCAGGAAATCAGTTTTTGAGCAACAGGTCTTTGTGTATGCTACAACACCTAACCCGGATGACTAGAGATTGTTACTGAGATCTAGTACAACTGACAAATCTGGAATGAAGCACTCTGCCAGTGTTACACGGACACTACCCAGCGCAGCTCAGTGGGTGAAAAGGATGCCTAGACTATCACACCATGGACGACGAGCCAATAACACCCTTCCAGGGTGTGGACAATGCTGATACCATACTATTTTGGAGCGAAGATCTGAATACACACAACTCTCGACTGCCTTATTTGGGGGTCCGTAGGTCGAACGTGTTTGTCACTTGAAAAGTGCACGGTTCTTCCACAAAATTGGTCTATGGCCACGCCTACCTTGAACCGGCCACGTAACTTTATGCGTTGCTTCATGTACTTTGAGCGTAACGTTCTTCATAATGAGGAGACTTCGGAAATAGCCCCAGTCTTCACGAAAAACGCTAATCCACAAAGTAAGTTTGCACTTAAAGGGACGTGTACGACGTGTTCGTTCGAGCGCTAATTCCCTGTGGGAAGAAAAGTTGGCCGTTACGTGCATCAGACTTCAGACATAAACACTCTAGAAGTAACTTATGTTTGGAGGCAACAAGGATTGACGAATGCGAGAATACGACAGGTCATAGGTGAAGTGAAATCGATCTGAAATACAGCAAAAACGACTACTAAAACGGCCTTCGTTTGCTCTGTAAGGCTAGAAGAAGCGTCGCAGGAGTCAACCGTCAACATGAAGGCGAAATATAGGTAACTGTAATTCCAGAATGGCCTCTGTTGGGTCATCTCGACTGTCTCGTCGAGGTATAAAAGAACGTGAAGCTCTATGCTGTCAATGTTGTCCATCTTTCTTACCTTGAATACCCTTACACTGTCCGTTACCTTTGTTCCGTGTACTGTACTGTATCATATGGTACAATCGCTGGAGGGCGGTGTTCAATTCCGAAACGGACAGCGGGAGATTTCGATCTCCCAAAGATTCGCACCTACGACTGCATCTAGCGTAGGGACATTATTAAAGGTGCCAAATGGGGGTATGTTGGCACTGGTTCATGTTTGGACGCGGGCTGGGGTAGTACCAAGACGCACACGCCTGGACAGCAGGGCGATTAAAGCCTTCAAGCAAAGTCTTTGGTTGCCTGCATACCACCACTGTAGTAGAAGGTCATCTCTTTGCAATAGTCACTGGTTTGACAAGATGAGACATGTGGGCACTTTGCGAAGATGATCTGTCAGCTCACAAAGCGCTGTTTTGTGCACAAGGTCCTTGAAAACAGGTCAGAGAAGATGTTGCAATATCATCCCCCAAAAACAGAGCGGGACGTGAGTACTGAACATGATGACTGAAAAGTCACGAACCGATGATGGAAGTAACAGCCAAATGGGAAGAATTATGATGAAAACCTACCGGTCTTTGGTTACCAAGAGCTGGTTTATTCCAATCTGTCCAACCGGTACAGTAAGCCCTGCAGAACAAACGGCCTCGGGTTTACTATCAACCGCGTGGTTTGGCACAACAGTGAGTGTGTCGTTGCTCTGAATATCGCTGGATTGGGGATCCATATGGTCCGACGGTTGGCTAACGTCAATCGAAGTGGTCACGTTACTCGTGGAAGCAGATGCGGCTGTGCTCGCTGGTCCACTTGTTGAGGACCGTCGACGGTTTCGTTTTCGACGTTTTCGTTTGCTGTGCGTTGAGTTAACCATCGGTTCGTCGCCTGTCGGACTGGACGAAGAAGGTGGGGACGTCGGTTGGGAAGGAGTTAGACAAAGTATAGAATCCACCGAAGACGTAGATGGTAAGCTGTCAGTCGGGTCACACTTAATGTCCTTCTCTAATAACGGAACCGTAGCAGTCAGTGTACTGGTTGACCTGTCGAATTTTGCGACTCCCTGGGAATAATCGACTTCGTAGGGAAGCTTTAAGTCCAGTTTGTACCTGACCGGTCTTTCGGACTAAAACAGAAGTGATAGCAGGATTTATGAAAGGAAGGTCAAGGTCAAATAGGTGAAAAGCGCAAGTGTCTGAACTGGGTAAACGCTAATTGCTACGGGCCAGCCGCGGTAAGTCAGGAGGTCAGACATCCTGAGATACTGCCAAGTTGCCCGGGCCTAGATAAGGGCAGTAGAGATGCCGGGATTGGGTTCGAACCACGAAAGTTCCGGCTAGTAATTTCGCGCCCTAACGACTGAGCTACTTCAAGCTCACTTGTTTGACTCCACGAAGAATAGTCTTAGTGAATTTTTGAACATGGATTTTTGTCCAGTCATCTTTACTGATTACGTGCCGCCAATGCACTACAAACTCAGTTAGCAACAACAAAAGTTCGTTGAAAGCGAACTGATTTAGGTCGCTTTGTATGCACATTGCATGAGGCGAAGGTGCACGTGGACGACCTAATGAATGTGGATTCAATTATGACTATCTGAACGGTTTCTGGCATGGCAAGGTAAATCAACTTTTTAATAAACCAACTAACTATGTCAAGTGATCACAGTTATCTACGATGATAAGCAAACTTATCACCTCTCACCGCCGACTCGTGCACAACTTCGCCCGACCGCTTCTCCTGTGGCCTTCCATCGCCCCTCCCCTCCAAAGAGCGAAATTATCACTTCCCATGCCGAACTTAAAGTGGTGAAAAGAACAAGAATCCGCCAAAGTATGAATTTGTGGAAGGGTACACCCGCAAGGGCGAACAGTGTGGACCCTGCCAGTACAGTCCGCATTCTAAAGTGGGGTCCGCATGATCACCCTTGCGCTTGACAGAAGGCACTGAACTAGAACGGATGTAAATCACAGACATGATGTCAGTTTCATCCAGATTAGTTCACAGAGTGCAGGTACTTACGGCCGTTCAGATGTATTCGGTAGGCTTCCGCTTCCTACGTTCGCTCTTCCACAACACTGTAATGGTGTTCAAAAATTCAAAACCTGGCCACGGTGCTAAAGATAATTCCGGTATCAGGAAAAAAACAAATGTAGTCGTCCCCAAGAGACATTTTCATATTGATTGACTAACACTCATCCTATGGAGTGAAAACAGCTGTGAAGAGCCGGGTTTGTAAAATGCTTTGTGTACTAAACGGGCCAAATTAGCTACAACAGCCTCCGTCCCAATAGTCTCCAACTTAATGTGCTGCACAAAGGCTGCTTCATGCATTGGATTATGCATGGAAATCTAAAACATCGTTCACACAGAAACATCCTCGCCTTCTAGTATGAACGATATCAAAATATCAATGTATGGTTCAATACACAAGACGACCTTTATGAAGTAGATTCAGGTGAATTTCAGCTGAGTCCTCCATCATCATCAACCAAATTTACAGATGAGTGTTTATCGCGACATACTTATAGTTTAGTGTCCAAGAAACAAACAAACTTGAGGGAAATTCGGAGACTAGGTCTACTTGCTGAACCGCAAATGGCGCGAAACCGCCAGCGGGTCACCCGGAGTTTTCATCGACCTTATGGGTAACATAGAGAATAAAGTCTTTCTAGGTAAGTTACTTAGACCAGTCTTCAGGAGAGAAGAGACCAAAAAAATGTTGTAATCAAGGTCAGACTTTCTAACTAGTCAGTGGTAGCAAAAAACCATTCGATTACATGTTCATCATCATCAGCTGTCGTACAGTGGTTGCACTTGCTACGTGATAAAACAACCTGCAACGCATAAGTAGGAAAGTCCACACACAGAAAGTTAGGCTGGGATATGGAGTTCGAAGCGAGTTATATGTACATTTGCAACTCATGAAGTAGTAGCCACGGTTTGGGGCGAAACATAGTGAAATAGTGGTTACATTAAAAGCACAACTACTCATCGAGAACTAACAATACAAACAAACTCACACGTAAGGAAAACTGTGTCGAAGTCACGTCCAAGTCTAGACAAGAGCTGGATGTCAGACCCGGAAGTTTTACAGTAATTCGCAAACGGTCTGGCGCACGTAGTGGATTGACATCAGGTGCATCTCGGCAGTTGATCATGTCATAGTCAGAGCTATGGGTAATCGTATAGGCCGGCTCGATTGGTTGATCGGTAGCGATTGAATTGGTAGTTTCTGATGGTAAAATTCAGTAGGATCGAGAACGGTATCGTGTTCGTTGAAAACCAATATAAGATGGAAGCCAAAACAATGGTAATGCCGGTCTACGAGTGAAACTTCAAACGCGACCTGTGAAACATT
This sequence comes from Opisthorchis felineus, assembly GCA_004794785.1. NCBI lineage: Eukaryota > Metazoa > Platyhelminthes > Trematoda > Opisthorchiida > Opisthorchiidae > Opisthorchis > Opisthorchis felineus. Next base: position 526,832 of record SJOL01006374.1, on the reverse strand, counting down.
GTTTTCCCTCTGAATGCTTCACATTTCCACTATCCCATTATTCAGCTGTAACACTCTTTCGGTGCCTAGCTGACATGCCACCAGAAGGGAGCATGAGGGCTGGGATACTGCCAGGTTGCCCAGCAGTTAGTCATTAGCACTAATGATAATTCAAGCGAAATTTGACAAATCTGCAGGTACCCGTAAGTAGTAATACAAAAGATTAATTGATTGGAAAACCTGAAGTAGTTACAAGAGGGAAGATAGACTGTGCCGTGAGTGTCTCATCGACACTAATCCATGGTTATATGAAGCAGTGATACAGACCACACAGATCGCAACCGGTTATTTGGGCTGTAAATGCCCGTCAGAGCGACTGAGAGTCAGTCCAACCCATCAGGGAGGCCCGCTCGCCTAGTACAATCCAGGCTGACCCTAAAGGACTGGAAGTTGGAAGAAGAGTCTTCACAAAGTAATCAGTGATAATGCTTATCAAATCCCTTTGGACGGCACGAAGACAGATAATTCAGGATCGCGGAAAAGACCAGTCCCAAAAGGAATTTTCAGTCACGTATCACCAGCCACTAGTCGTTAAGAATAAGTACAGTGATATCAACCAAATCCTAAAGATTAGCCGGAAAGTGAAGCGTCAGACCTGTTTGAGAAAAAGGGATTGCGCAGCAACCATACGATGGTAAGCAAAGGGATATATTGGCTTTACGAAATCGTTAGCTTCTCAGTAATTTGTGGGGAGGGGGCAACAAAATCCCATAAATATTGGTAAGTCATAGATAGGTGTTGAAGCCAGCGCCGTAGGCTCTGCACCACCAATCGGTACAATGGTTCGATCTGAAAACACTACTCAGCGAAGGGAACATGATCGCATATCGAGTGGACTTGCTCGGGCGGGCTACCATAGCTGCCACAGGCAGACGAAATCCTAGATGGCACAGTAGCTCCACCTTGAAAGACGTGACAAAGATGCGCACTTTTAGGATATATCAGGACATCAGACTAGAGAGACAGTGGCGCAAACGAAGATATTCTGGTTTTCATAGCCAATCGCAGTTTACATGAGGTCCAGATAAAACCAAGACGGGAAATAGGATGTATATGGATGAAATTACGACTAAAGTAATGATGGTAGTATGATGACTGAATAGGCGTGTGCATACCATATCCACCGTAATTACTCCCCGCTTACCAATGTTTGTGTGTTTGTCACCTTTTGCAGACTCCTGTGAAAACGGATAAGAAGCCAACCTTCTTAGTGCTTCACGTTGTGCTGGATCATCACACGAAGCGATATCTTCTGTTGTTCGTTTTTTCACTTCAGCTTGACGTTGTTCGAAGTCCGGACGCTGTCGTCGGATGACGGTGGGTCGCGCAACACCTTTATATGAGACACCTTTCAGTAGAATGACGGATCGCAAGATGGCTTCCTCACGAGCAACCGCCTCCGAACGTTCTGAAACGGTTTCTAGAACCGGGTCGCTACCAGGTGCCGAGGTGGAATTGCGGACGTTTTTAAATAACTGAGCCAAGTTGATCGCTTGTTGTGCAGTTTTACCCAAACACAGATCAAAATTTCGTTGTACACCCTCAACTGCAGTAACATCAAGTAGTCGACGCATAGCAGGGCTGGTGACGGCCAAGTCGAAAGCTTTGGGATGAAATGCAACGTCAAAGACCTGGGAAAAGGAGTTTACCAACAAGTATGTTAATGGTCCGTTCGCCGATGTGAAATATCTCTTCCCGTAAAAGAACATCCCACTTTGCCCAGCTCATCCTTAGGCCGCGGTAGCCCACGAAACTGCTGAACACCCGAACAACCAACAGACGACATCGATGATTAGGCTAAGCAATATCATATATTTGGGATCGAGATGGAGGTCGGATTAACCGGAGCTACATGATCGACAGACTAATTTTGTGGAGTCACCTGACAATTGAAAACGGAGTCAACCGGATCAGAACATGTAGGCAGCGCCGAAAGCACAATTCCGTTTTGTGAATCACAAACATGGGGAACTTAATGGTCAGCCCCGGAATATAGTGGATAGAGTGGACGTGATGTTCCATCACATAACGTTTAAGTTTCCCAGCAGGCCCTCTGCATCACTATCATTCTCTGTTCGTGCGGCACACAGGAAATTATCCGTTGACGATCAATACTTACTTAGCTCACCGGGACCTGACGGACGAAAGTGCCAGGCCATCTGCTGGAATGTCTGCAACCTGCTCAATTAATGCAGTTAAAAACAGCTGTGCGAGATAGCTAGCGAGATATCGAATGAATGTTTGAGGCCAGACAACACAACTCAGGCGTCACACGAATCTCCGTGACAGGAATGGACACACTAACGGCTCTACTACAACAGTACAGTGGACAACTCAGGTTTCTACAGGGTCGCCTTCACATTATGTAACCATGCTGCGTCAAACCACCTATGCATCACCAACGCGCGCCTCCAGCACACTAAACGGTACATACTGGCATGGTATTCGAACGACAGCTACGCCACCCCACGAATCAACTACGTCCTGACACAACCTCGGTAGATATCGGCGGTAGGAGATTGTCCGACCTACCAATAAGCCGAAACAAGGAACATGGGAGGACCGGACCATATCGCCGTGCGATCATGAGTCAAACTCCATTCTGCTATTGGATCAAAAAATCGAATTAACATCCCTCTACTCAGTCACACAGACTCAAACCAAACTCTAACAACATAACCATGCAACTGGCCACCAACTACTTCCACCATCTGGAAAATAAGTTGATTTCAGAGGACGAACAGCGGTCCGTAGTTAGGGGATCTATCCAATAAGCCTCGAGGAACTGTAGTGTTTACACAACCTAACAAGAGGAATACTTGACTTCATGGGAGATGATACGCCTAGGTTGACATTACGCGCAATCCTCAGCAAGTCCAGTCCCCTAAGAAATGTAGCGAAACAGTATGTGAAACCAGTCTGACAGATAGTGCCATTAAGATCTTCGCGGCCCTATTGCTCTAAAGGTTTTCCAAAGCACAGGACACTCGAACAAGACCGCATCAAGGCGATACCCTCACCTGTCTGTGTGGACCAGACATTTACTCCATGTAGACTTCTGGAACATCCGACCAAATCTTAGCAGCAAACTATTGCTCGATTCACTAGCTTTCACGCTATTTTGACTCTACCGTGAGTCGTTATGGACGACTTTCCTTGTTATCGACCAAAGTTTACCAGAATTCACCAAAGTTACACCAAAGTTCACTGCTTGTCAACGAAGGCTCCATTCCGAGATCATAAGAGATAATAAGATAATCGTTCAGCTGTAACACTCTTACGGTGCCTAGCTGCCATGCCACCCAAAGGAATCAATCAATCAATCAATTTATCAGCTATAAACCACGTACCATGGGTACATTGGTTCCAGCTGCTAGAGTTTCGACCACCGGAAAGTGGAAGTGTGGGATATACAGCCAAGTATTGGAGGCGACGGCATGCTGAGTTAGTTCGGGAATTGGGTAGCCACGCACGGAGGGCGATATTTTTGATGAATGAGCGCCACTGACAGCTCCATTGGGCCATTTCTGTCAGTGTCATTAACCGCTGGTGAGTTGAGTTCAATCCAGGAATCCGATAGTTATCGACCTGACTCAGTTTATTGGTTAGTATTATCATACTTCGTTGCCAGGTCATACACTGTCCACCTCTCGGTCGCTCCCACTCAGCAGACGGGCAGGCGAAAAGAGCTCTGCTAGGCAGACGGTCCTTTGGCATGAGGAGTACATGTCCAAACCAGCGTAACCTATGAAACGTAAGTTATCCATCGCGGGAGAGCTCCTTAATTCCTAAAATCATCTGTCATATCTCAGCACTGCTGGCCCGATATTCCCACCAGACTGTGATAAATGTTTTGGATACCAATGGTCAAACACCGACAATATTCATATGTCCCCTGCGCGTAAAGGTAACGCTTTCGAGCCACAAAGGGGTACGGATCGTACTGCCGCAGTGTAAAATCTGCCCTTTACAAACTGACGGCACATCAGCGCCATAAGTTTCGGAGGTTCGAAAAAGCCCTGACTTTCCCGATTCGAGAATTAATCTCACCTCAAGCCAATCCAAGGGAACCCACGCAACCTCAAAGGTAAACAAATTTATTTAAAACGTCGATTGGTTCGTCTACAAGAATGAGGATTGGGTTTGATCCCACCAAGTCTTGTAGCAGCACCTTATACTTTGCAGGGGTGAAGCACATGCCAAACTGTGCGGCAGAATTATTTAGGTTATTTAAACTGGTTTGCATTTTTGAAGGAATATAACGAAGGGCAATATTGTCCCTATGTGAGCGGAATTCCCGGGGGCATTTCGACCCCCCGAGGTTTAATGGTCAATCAACACATCCAGAACAAAGTTGAAGAGGAAAGGCGAGAAAGGGCAGCCTTGACAAGCCACACTGGACGTGGTGAACTCAGGCGAAAGGTTGCCATCCCCAGGAGCTCACATACAGTGCTCTTATATGGGACACAAATTTTAAGGGACATCCTTGATTGCCAGACACGGCCAAAGTTTCTGAAGATGGACAAAGTCAAAAGCAGTTTTCAGATCAAGGAAAACGACTAACGTGGGGCTTTTGAAAGAGTGGCGCTGTTCAAGAACTTATCCCAGGATAAAGATATGATCGACGCATCCTCGACCAGGACGAAACCCAGTTTAGTTATCGATAATATGTCTCACTCAATAATCCACGAACCTGCAAAAAATAATCACAGATAGCACCTTGGATACCACGGCTACCAGGCTCCTGCCACGATAGTTTCCGCTTGTGCCCTTTCTGAAGACTGGGATGACGGCCGAGATGCTCCACCCCACTGGTATTTTGTTTCTCTCCCAAATCTCCCACAGTATGGTCGTCAGACTGCTCACCAGGAACGCACCGCCTTCTTTGAAAAGTGAGGGGTGCAGGCCATCCGGATCAGGTGCCTTGTCGCGTTGAAGGAGGGATTTCTATTGTTGACGGCGGGCTAGTTTCAATGTTCTATTCAGACCCGCTGAGTTCTTCCAGAGGTCGTGTTGAAGCAGGTCGGCTGAACTGTTCTCTGAAGCGTTCAGCCAATCGCGCAAGACGACGGTTTTGTGGGTGAGCCACTGTTCCATCTTCTTCGCATATTGTTTTGCTGAGACTTGCTCTGTTTTGGCCGGTTGATCGAATCAAATAGAATAGGGCGAGGCTGTTATCTGAAACGAAAACTTCCTCTATTTCCTGGGCATTTGCAATTCACCAGCGTTCTGTCATTTTGATTATCCGGTGCTTGAGTGATCTGTGTACACCATCACAGTAACTAGTTGTCGGTATGACCTTTCTAGCAGCGACGGTATCCAGTGTTCATTTGGTCCAGTCGGATGGCCTGGACAAACAGTTGTGAAAGCTGAGAGAATAGCTCCTTTAACTCGATCCCATTCAATCTCCAAGCAATCTTCGTCATTTGCAAGACTGTGCGTTACCAGTAGCTTTCTAGCCAGCTCAGCTCAATACTCTTGAGCTACTGAAACTTATCAAAGTTGATGAACGCAGCTGCTCTGCTTTATCTCTCCTCCCTCAGGAAAGCCACCATGTTGGGTGGCCACATTACGAGGACTTGATGTATCCTACCACATTTAACTGAGATGCGGTTACTAAGCCCGTTTGCGAAGCCTTGTTTGACGAACGTCCAGCAGGCCACGCACTCTCTGTCTTGGGCAGATGTTCAGTGGCTCTTCCTGAGGAACGAGGTTATTAGATTTACATTATTGGTATTGTGGTGTTAACCGACTCCCCTTCAAGTGAACTCTAGGTAGGTCGGCGGTTAAGGCACAAACTCAGTGGCCGGAAGGTCCGTGGTTCGAAGCATCTCGACTGCTCCTGTCTAAGCTTGAGCAACCCGGCAGTACCTCAGACCTCTTGCTTCATTCGGGTGGCATGGCAACTACGTACAGGAAGTATATTATCCAAGGAGTCCAGCTAGGGATTGCGACTGAGGCTCCAGATGTAAGGTGTGGTCTTGTACGCTTGTTTCCTAGGGCCAAAGGAGAACAAGGTTTCAGCAAAGGATGTCTGTTGCCCATTTCGACATAGAGCTCGGACATTAAAAGATGCAACATGGATCACGTCTTTGAAGGTAATAGGGGATAATTTGTTTTATTTCCCTGGGCGATAGTTTAGACACGGAACAATGATTAGGGAACTGGCGGAAGGGTTGAGCGCACTGCATCATTGGATGCGTAGGGAGGGAGAGTGATGGAGGGCCTGTGAGTGAAGAGATGCAGGGGCGAATGAGTAACCCCAGTTGCCCGAGCCGAAGAAGGGTTGGTTGGGGTACCCCAACGTGATAATGTGTCAAAATATTGGTAGCTCGGGTGAGTTTATTGGTTGTTGATCAGGTGGCTGTTGATCTGTTCACCGAACTTGGCAACTGACCCACCCAACTGCGCACTGGTGATGTCTCCTCGTATGGTGACGAAACGTTTGCAAGTCAATTGCCAAGCTCGGAGAACAGATCAACAGCCACCTGATCAACAACCAATACCCCAACTTGAGTTTTCGACTCAAAAGCTTGGCCCACAAGGCAGTGGGAGGATGGGGGTTTTTGTTCAGGAACCCTGCCCCTAGCCTCTGACTCAAAAGTCTGAACCACGAGGCGGCGGTTGTTAGCGTTTTCTATGGGACCCTTCCCGGAGCCAAAGACTCAATAGTCTGGCAAGTATTTGACTAGTCTCCGCCAAACCAATATTTACACCAGAACGGCGACATGGGATTGCGCAGTCCCATAGGGAAAACACGACACTCCTTCACTGCCGAATCTCCAAAGCGCCTATGCGGAGACTGAATTTCAAACGTCCAAAAGCCCGATCGATATGCCGGCAATGCACGGCCGTGCCTCCTACATGCCAGTTAGCCTGTGCGTTCAAGGCGCCCAGACGGAAAAACGTCCTCGTGATTTTCAAACTATTCGGAATATGCACACATACTGGCGGTAATTTAAAATGTAGCCTTCCGCAAACTCACAGACCACGCTGCTTCGTGTCCAGAAATGCAACACTAATTTCGTTATTTTATTCGTCTTTTCCAAGATCATAGTTTATACATGACTATTTCCGACGCCAATCGGGATTTGGACTAGCCACCGTAATGACGTAAAATGAATAAATTCATGTCCACCGTCTGGGTTTGCTTCACGTTGCTGCCACGGATCGCAAAATCTACGGTCTTCATCAGTCAAGTCGCGTAGACACGCATATTTGTTCCTACAGATTACCGTGATCATCTTTAGTACTTTACCTACGACCCCGACGATCAGCCCCATCACAACTCCGGTAGTGACAACATGATGGTTCACCCTGGGTTACACAGCCGTTGTTTCTCAACATAAAGCTGCCACTTTGACTTTGTGGTTGGGCCTGAGTTCCACAGTGATCCCGCGGGCGACACCGGCTGGAACTTTGTAACACAAGGTGAAACCATGCCAGGAAAACGAAAGGGAAAGAGCCAAACTAAGAGCAGCGAAACCCCGAACTACGAGGCGGTCTGGGAGTAAAGTCGTACTGTCCTCTGTGATGGGAATGTGAAGGCAGTAAGGCGTTCCCCCCAGGAGGCCAGAATGTTCATATTCATCGAAGCATCGATGCTGCCTTCCCCCGACGCAGGGGGCAGAGAATATCAGCCCTAAAAACTGCACTCCGATCACCCAACGGTTGATCGTGACCGCCGGGGCATTATTCAGTACGGTCAAAACGCTTTTAAAACCAAAGGGACTGGTGCTACTCAAAAAGGCAGCTGCTCTGTGCAGCCGCATCAGTAGCGAGATAGTAATGCCTTACTCCTTGTGCCCTTGGATTTGGCCAATCCCGTGCAGCCGATCAGGTAAGACTGTTGAGTATTCGGATCCGGGCCGGGTCCCCAAGGAAAACTTAGTTGCGGGTTCGCAAAACTTGTCTACTGTTCCCTGCTATTCTCTAAATTGTAACATCACTAATTCTATTCAGATCAATCTGGCCACCAGCATCTATAAGAACATCACCCTAAAGAATAACCGGTACATTTGTTTTATGAGATCTGGCGCAACCTTTCCAGGGGCAATTCTCACTCACACGCCTATGCTTATGCCCGAATCATAGTTGCTGAGGTTCAGCTAATGCGAACTCAACTGGGGGTAACAAATTCAACTTTACACACGAGCATGAGTCATATGGGGTAGACTCCTTGGAAGCATTGCATATTTTTGCAGCAGACTGAGACCAATCTTCCAGCCTGTCCCACAGCCATTCACGGACCAAGTCCTGTAATTGCGTTCGGCTTACGGGGTATGAAAAAGCCTCCTGAATTACATTTTTCCGCTCATGCTGCCTGTGTAAGCGCACGCTACCTTTTCGAAAATCCACAGTGCAGATAAGAGCAGAGGAGGCGTACTCATTGGGGTAGAGGAGGATAATGGCGAATTACCGCCGCCCTCAGTGAACTGCATGGACTAAAAATTCATCGGAGCCAGCCACTTATCTGCACCTTCGTAAAGTCTCATGAGGAAATGTTTAAAAAACGGGTTTATGGTAACTTGGGCCCGAAAGTGGGATAATTTTAACTAAGCGAATCCCACAAACCCCTACCGATGCTACAAAGAAGCTCAAATAACTCATTACGAATCAGGAAAAATGACAGAACTAACCATGACGCGGTTTTTCTTCTTATCAAAGTCTTCACGCTGTGGGCTAAAGCAATGTGGTAGGTTCCAGTAGCAAGCATTTGGAACAGGCTTTCCACAACTATTCCTGGATGGTCTCATAACGGGACATTCGATCTTAACTGATTTGCAGACATTAATGAAAACTTTGACACACTCCTCGCCCGTTTTATCTGTCACTGGATCCACGGTTGGCTGCTGCTTTGACGCATGGACCTTCGGCCAATGGCGAGTCTTTAAGCAATGTCCAGGGGTCGGGTTAACAAATTCGACGTCGATTCCACGCTCCATTTCCATGAGGCGTATTTCTTCTTCATACCTGGCAAAAACAGTAAAAATGTGCGGGTTGGTTTGTTTTATGGGGACATTTAAGCACAGGTAAGTGCACTTTCGTAAAAAACCCTCGAAAAGTGAAGTAGCTACGTGCCACATGAACCGATAGGCCCACTAGTTTGTTTTGAAGCAACAGGATTACGGATATTCTGAGTCGCATCATATTTATAACGAGGCAAACTCGGGTGAAGAATGCTAAATGTTATCCGAAAAACTACACACCATTCTGCGTAACTTTTCGAAGACCAGGTGAGTCCATGCTACATCTTGATTCATTCTCAAAGACTACTCACTCCCTGAAAATAGACCGAAGAACCCCCTTCCCGGTGGTGTTCATTTTTGGGGAATTGCCATACTGATATGCTGCTTAAAGCTGCGCTGTCAGTCTGTTACACCTTAAGGGACGTTAACAGACATTGAATACACAGATGCCAACTGCTACTCTTGTGGCGGACCCCTCAGATATACAAACCACTGTAAACAACCTGAATAAATTTTCCACAAGGTTTGCGATGTGTTTCACACTTTCCATTCAAAGTGATAATGTAAGGCTGAATGAGATCAAACCTAAACCCAATGATTGTAGACTAACCAGTCAACGTGGTGGATATATTTATTCCCCCGGGTAGAGTGGCCGAAGACAAGGTTGCTTCTCGAATTGAGAATGCCAGGGCAACTTCCGCTAACCATCAACACCTATGAAGCCAGCATGACATGAGTGTGCCCACCGAAGATAGCGTATACACTGCGATCAATAAGGTATTGTGTCAAGGATACAGCACGTATGAAGTTTAGTCATCGGTGCTTTCGAAGCATTAGCCGGCTTCAATGAGGACGTCTGACTAGGGGTGCACCAAGTTATTTTCCAAAGGGGTCATTCGCGATGGTCCAGCCAACCACACTCCATAGGTTACATTGACCAAGTCACAAACTTCGCATCATCCCACTCACTGAGCGTTTTTACTCGACCCAGTGCTGAGAGAAAATAACTGAAACACAGACATGGTACAGGAGTATGAAAGACCTTAGGGAAACTCAGCAGGGTTGACAGCTGCTGTTCCCCGGAATGTTGACCACATGAAGTGACAAACAACTGGTTAACGACGCTGAAGAACAGGGATCAGGTAAGTGAGCTCCGGAATCAAAGTTATCGCTAAAAATGCGTCAATTCATCAAACAAATAAAACTCCACAACAATTACTCGATTGGGTAATGGCACACATGTAAGACTGACTCTTCCTCATTCTCCTTCCTCGATGTGGGGACCAAAAGACCATCGGTACGGGGTCTATAGCAGAGCACCCAAAAGTCCCGAGTCAAGCCAACATGATCTAAGATGAACTATGATGTTCGTTCCTCAAAAGTTCATGCAAACTATGCTGTGTACACTGGATTCTTTCGTACTCGATATTCGGCCAAAGAAGACATTCTAAATCCACAAAGACAGTGTTTATTATTTGATCAGCGCAAAAAAACGGTTTGAATCCGCTCCTTTCCAAGGGGGGGGGGCAGAATTTCATTTCAAACTTCTGAGTAGTATGACAGCAAATTTGTCGGCTTTACTGTGATTTCCATCAGATATGAATCGAAACTATGGATGTTGTTGTATCAGTTGTCTTGCAGACACTGCTTCTCACTTCCGCGGTCACCTACCTTTCTCTAAAATGTCACGTTTGAAGCCTCCTACGGCGTCTGCAGGCACTTTAAACAGTGCACCAAAACGTTGTTGCATCTCAGGCTTGCGGAGCTGCAGGATGCCATTGTGGGAAGGATGAAAATGCAAAGTAAAAAGATACTTCCATCGGACTATAGTGGCCCACAACCCTCACCTAACAAGGTCTGTAACTCTGAGCTTCACGATTGTCAAAACCGTCACGAAGAGAATGAACCTTACCGTGGTGTGGCGGTTTGCGCACCTCAGCGACCCATTGAGCTATACTGGGGGGTGTCCCGCGACACTCGCAGAGTCTCTCATACCAGGTTGGTCAATGGGTAGGGGTCTGACGAACACAGTCTCCTGGCCCTCCAGGTTGTGGGTTGGAACATGTGTGGCGACGTGTTTCGTAAAATTGGTAATGTACTTGCATTTCCAGCCCAACACCGCTGCCTTACGGTTAGGCTTTTGAGCCAAAGGCTTTGGTTGAGGA
>SJOL01006374.1:498387-512416 GCA_004794785.1 Opisthorchis felineus | reverse complement strand
GGTGGACAACGTATGACTTGGCAGAAGGGCGTGAAAGAGATCACGAAGAGTTTGGGTGTTGTTGGTGTTGTACGCCTTCCAGGATGGGGCCCCTGTGACCACGCCTGTGCTTGGCTGGAGACGTTGCAAGAAATGGCGGCTAATCGATGTCAGTGGCGTTCGTGCTGCCAGTTTCTTTCCAGATTGTCTGATTGAGCGCTTGGAGGTGTAGGCACCTCAGAACGCTTGACATAGGCCAGCACTAGGTCCCCCCTCACCCACTCTTCTTTTCACTCTAGGGCTTTAAATATAATTAGACGAACCTTATGGTTGTACGGCAGTGAAGCATCAGTGTCAACACTGATTGTGCTGTCTTTGATGATGATGATGATTGTCAAAAAGGATCATATCCAAGCCATACACCTTGTTCGAAGTGCGAACAGTCATCATCATCATCACTGACAGCATAATATTAATGTCCAACACTTATACTTCGCTTCCGTACAACGACTACGAATTGGAAAGTGCCAGTTTGAAGAAAAGAATAAAACTGTACACGGAATGGATTTGATGCTAGTCTACCACAACCATTCCAAGGTGCCTATAACCCCCAAACAGTCATTCGGACAACCTGGATAGAAACTGAGAAGAATGCCGTTGACATCGATTAGCGGCCATTTATTCCAGCGTCTTCAAACAGGCAGCAGAGATCAAGCAAGCCGCACCGACAGCATCCACTCTTTTCGTAATATCTTTCATACCCCTCTGCTAAGTCAAGGGTTGGCCACTTCTCTGCTTACGCCACTCTGAATTGGGCACAGAAAATAGCACTCTCTTCAGCAGATGGTTCGGCATGTGTAATACATGGCCTAACCAACACGGCTTCTGGTGCTGGACACAACCGAACACTCGCTTCCTAATTGCCTCGTTGGATTCACCGACACCAATTCACACGAGCTATGGTTCTGAGACAACGGTTGTCGAAGTCCTGAAGAAGCTCCAGTTCCGTTGCTCGAACAGGCTAAGTCCCACAGCCATACAGCTTTGACGCCGCGGGTTTCTCAAGTTAGCAGACGTGGCCCGAGCCTTGCAGGTTAGTGCATTGAACCCATCTGTCACACTACAATAGGAACTAACACAACTTCCAATATATGTAAAATGTCCCACAACTTCGAGTGCTCTCCATGGATTGTAAGTGGCGTGTTCAGTGACTGCATGTCCAGGAGCATGACCTTACACTCCGTGGGTGCGAACTGCATGCCAAAGGACGGGATGACTTTGGTCAGTTCATTCAAAAGCACATACACTTTCTTCTCATCTTCAAAAACGACAAGATAAGGTTTTCGTCAGCAGCTATTTTGCTCAGCTGTAACAGGGGGGGGGGGCGAGATAACTCAGTGGTTAGAGCGCGAATGTATTGACCGAAAGGTCCGTGGTTAGGAATCCGACCTCCGAATTTCGACTTCTCCTGTCTAGGCTCAGGCAACCTGGCAGCATCACAGCCCTCGTGCTTCCTTCGGGTGGCATGGCAGCTAGGCACCGAAAGTGTGTTACAGCTGAACGATTAGTATATTTATATATTTATCAGCCGTAGCACCCTTTCGGTGCCTAACTACCATGCCATCAGAAGGAAGCACGGGGGCTGGGATACTGCCAGGTTGCCCAAGCCCAGACAGGGGAAGTCGAGAGGCAGAGGTGCAGTTCGAACCACGGACCTTCCGGTCAGTAAATTCGCGCTCTAACCACTGAGCCATCTCACCCCCAACAGCTATTTGAATGCCAGGGTTTCGAGGACCTTCGAGCGTTCGTCTCATTATCTCGTCGATCAGAATATTAAATACGAATGGAGAGCGGGCAGTCCTGGTAGACACCACTTTGTGTACGGAAGCTCTTGGAGACCTCTCCGTACACTCTCACACGCCCGGAAGTCTGCGAATACGAAGAACATATTATACTTACGAAAACCCCATTGCCTGCAGAGCAAGCAAGCTAAGGAGAACAGACCAGCTAACTGAGTCCAATGCGTCTTATAAATCCGGGAATACCGAAATTGTGAGTCGGATTCCTGCTTACTTCCCTCAAATCAGTGACTCACGAGCTACTATAAGGCGACGAAGCACAAATTACGTCAAGACCCTCGTTATGACTGGGGTCAAGCTAATACCACCGTGATTACCGCACTCAGTACAATCCTCCTCTATCGAACATGGGCAACACTACCCATTCTACTCAGTTGTCTGGGACAGTCTCCTTTCCCCAAATGCAAGCAAACAGATCAGACAATTGCTGACTGAGGACATCACCCGCATCTTTGAATAATGCGGTTGGGAGGTCGTCCAGACCAGGAGTTCAATAGCACTCGAGAGATATGCAGTCATAAACCTCCGACGCCAAGGGGGTTCCACGTTCACCGTCCAAAACCCTGTGGAGTGTGGTCAGCTGATCTATTAAGAATGAATTTTCCAGGAAACCATTTGCCGTACCTCCGCATTACTGGCTTGATGCTGTCACGCATCATCATCATCATCACCATCAGCAGCAGCAGCTGCAAGAACCCCGTAGTTGTCGTACACTGGTTATAGCTGCCAAAGTTTCGTTCACCGATGACGTTCACGCTAGACGTGTCCAATGCTTCGGAGGTACTGAGGTACAGAGCCTTCGAAGGTCTTCCACACGTAGCAGCTATGCCTCTGATCCATAGATTACGACAGATCGGACCGCGGCATTGTACACTTCGCCCTTGGCAGTCAAGCTGGTGTTACGTCAGCGACATAAGTATCGGAGGTTGGCAAACGCTGATCTGGCCAACCCAATAAGGGAAGTGATTACGTCTTTCACCAGTTTGCCTGGACTTATGCACTACCAGGCAAACAACGATCGCTCCACCTGCAAGCGTGAGGATTGGGTTTGATCCGAGCGGACCACGCAGTAGCACTTTATACTTTACAGAAGCGAAGCGCATCCAGAACTGTGCAGCGGAATTATTGATGTTATTTAAAGCAGTTTGCATTTCTAAAGGGTCTGATCCAAGAATAGAAATACTGTCGGCGTAGGCAATGTCCATGAGTGAACCCCCCGGGGATATCTCGATCCCCGAGGTGTTAGGGAAAGACAGAAGAGATTTAAGCAGTATATCGACTACGACGTTGAACAGAAAGAGCAACAGAGGCCCCCCTTGTCTGACAGCTAGATAATCGTTCAGCTATAACACCATTTCATTGCCTAGCTGCCATGACACAACTAGATGTGGTGAACTCAATTCAACTCAATTTATCAGCCATAAACCACGTACCATAGGCACATTGGTTCCATCTGCAACAGTTTCGATCACCAGTGAACTGAGGAAATTTGCCGTAGACACGAACGTGCCCATGGGAGGAGATAAATAGAGCCTTTACAAGGGACGAGAATTCAGAAAGGATAACCTACGTCACCAGAAATTGGGTCCGACAAATTACAATGCACGTGATTGATTGAAAACATGAGGGGGAATGGCATTACTTCCCTTCCATTCCGGAGCAGCAAACTGATGTGGCCAGACAAAGTGGCAAGTTCGAGAACAGAGTGATCGTACCGCTTTACCCCCGTCTTATCACAAATGAACACGTGAACAACTACAATCTGCCATAACATCAGCGCAGCTACGGACACCTAATTCGTCCAGTGTCAGCCGAAAACCTCGCGCAGCTGAACGGTTGGAAAATATTAGGAATGCGGTACATCCATAGCACGCTGTCTGCGTGTCACAGAAAGCCGTGCGCGCCAGGTGGAGTGTACAATTTTAACCAACACCTTGTCTATGATTCATCATAATGTTTACGGAAATTTTTACAAGTGGGATTACTAACTCCTATGAATCGTGCGGAATGATTGTCAACTAAATGAGAATTACGACTTCATGAAGTGTATCTGCCACTTGAGAATTCTATGGGCTCCATTGTGGTCCACCGTCCTAGCAGTCGGTTAGTTCGTCATAGCTACAGAGCAGACAGGAGGCCCTTTTCAGCACCTGTGCCTCCTGTTCCAGTGGCAACAAGCGATGTAGCATGGTCCGGAAAAATCGGCTCCACGGAGCTTCAGCAGAACGTGCTCCAGCATCTGAGGAAATGGTCGCCCTTGACATAATGATGATGATGGTTCTGCTGCTGCTCAACAAATAATCATTTCATGGTTTCCCATCACCAGTTTATAAGAAGGGCTGCAGCTAACACTGCGACGAGCACTAGAAGGTACGATTGCCAATTTTGTCAGGCTTATTAGCAGCTTCAACTTATAGGCTGGACTGATGACCTCAAGATCTTAGCTGATCACTAGAATAACCAGTATCGCAATCGGTGATCGTATTCCACGTTTACAAATTTGCAAATATGGAAGGGAAACGAATTAACAGTGATGGTACCTCTTACGATTTTTTGGATCAGATATCTCCTCGGCATATTCCTTGAAAAGCTTGCGGAATTCCGGGTCTCCGAAGGCTTTCTTCAGTCTTCCAACTTCCTCCGACGTCAGCTGGAGGTCGTTCAGCTTATCGGAGACTTCGCGCGCCATCCCGAGAAAGCACGAGATAGCAACCACAAATAATTATTGGTGCATTAAAAGCTGGTAGGCCAGTTAACGCCATTGTGAGTTCCCTACACCTTCAGTAACACATAAAGTTCTTGATCATTAACCTTGAGTTGTGTGGATCGTTCGAGAGGATTAGATTAACAAGGAGGTTAGTAGATTTACTGTGCATGAACGTCCTTAAACTGACCCGTATTCCGGTGATCTTATTCAACAGTGGTGTGCCCCTGACAGAAACTTGCAGCCTCTTGTAGCCAACCTGGATGAACCCAGAAGCAATTCTGCTTAAAATTGTGGACCACAGTGCCAAGCAACAGATGTAGCAATACAAGTGTAGACGAAGTGAACAACAACGCTTTTTTGTTCACCGCCAAATCCATAACCTAAACCACTCCCACGTCCGAAAAAGTCCCCCTTCAAATACCGCAATCCTCGAGGATTTCTCGTGCACACATAGGGTCCGTTTTATTTCGGGAAAACTGGCCGGTCTTCCATCCTCTCTCACAACGCCTAATTCAAAAGTCAGGGTACCAAACTACTCCGGTATGGTGGTCGAGCCATCAAGGGGTAAATTCCCCTCCAAGAAGGTTGCTTTCCAGGACAACCTTCCGGACGAGATAAGCTGCACCTGCTCACTTGTGCTCTGAGGGCGCCATATCTGTCGGCTTCGCTCGCATCTTGTCCGTCAACCCTTCAGCTTTGCTTCACTTGCTGGGTGCCACGTATCTTCCCGGTTCCTCTGTACTACTACCGTATCTGAAGTAATATCCAAAAGGTAAGAAATCCTGCAATAATTTTATCGCTGTCGGACAACATACTTTCACATTTCATTCCCTCTGTAGGCCAATATTCCACAGGCTACAAGGCGCCCGACGCTATGAGCAGCAATCAACGTGAATTTGAATTTGCTGGTGGCTGGTAGAATTGAACTGTGTCTAAAAAGGTTTGAATGGTGGAGTCATTTTGAAAACTACTCCCAAGCGTTCTCAGAGATTATCGTAGACAAATGTGCGTCAGCTGTCCGAGTCCAAGGAGTGCAACCCAGAACGCCTCGCTTTGTGACTTCTGCCAAATGGAGGAGAATGTGAAGTGCCCCAGAATGGGTAAAGCATCGTCCAAGTGACCTATAGGTATTAAATCGCGCGCAGCTTACCCGTGAATGCGCGAACTATTCTGCTCAGTAATGAAAAATTAATGATCGATTATTCCAATGCCATCGCGTGGTTATGTCGATCCTTAGTCCAGCAGCGAAGCATGAAAAGGTTGAACGTTGTTTTGGATCAGATCAGAATCCAGGGGTAAGAACATGAAAAGGCTGCAAACTTGCTCGACTCTGGCAGGCCGAGACATTGTGCAAGAAGGCCAATCAGTCAAAATTCAGAAGATCAGAGCCAGACCTCTTATTGGCGGAGAAGACTAAGAGGGAGCGGGATCAGCAAGTGTTGTTCAGTGAGTGTGTGTGCTGACTGCGAAATTCGCAGAGGTGTGATGTGTATAAGTCTAGGACACCAGAAAAAGTGAGCAAATTTTGGCGATTGGACCAACAGTTGGGAGCACAGTCCGAGACTTGGAAACCGTCAAATGCTGTACTCTTATGATTCTATCCACTGCTGCCTTATGCCTGATGGACAAACGAGTAGAAACTCTATTTTCTGGAGTTCAAGCGACCATGCCACGTGTCAAGTAATGATGTTTCAAGAGGCAACGCGAGATCCAGCTTCTGCGATCGCAGTTGAATTTGATGGCCCTGCTATCACCTTGAAGGGACAGAGGGTGAAGTGCGCCTAGCTCGCATCCAGTTCACGCTGTACACAGTTACGAGACAAAAATTTCTATAGCAGGAGCCAAAGAATAATACGTTGTTAGAGGGCCAACGTCATGTTTGAATGGATATGGAGTTCATGGAATTCAGGAAAATGAGGGAAGTATTCGCCATGATGAGCCCCTGAAAGGACAGCACCAACATAAATTACGGTATGGCGGACGGCGGAGCTCGTGGCGAACCCACCCATCAGTGAAACTAACCACTTGGCAGCTACAGAGACCTGGGGTGTTATGTATTCAAGTATGGAATATGTGTTTGAGCTGGATATCCCCAAGAAGAGGGCCGTTGCTACAATCAGGGGGGCATCTTGAATAGACATAGAGAAATATGCACGCGACAGAAAGCTTGGGATGTCTACAGAGGCAGTGGATAGCCTGAGGACCATGCCAGGTAGAGGGGAGTATGGGACACAGGTTTTACCCACAATAATAAGAATCGAAGTTCACAAGTAAACTTAATGATTGGAAGAAAAGTTGACCCAATAAGGTGTAATTTGTATCAGTCACAGGCTGCGAAGCCCCAATGAAATATTTATAAGTATGGACAGTCAAGTGCAAACAGTCAGCGAGAATGAACAACGGGGCTTTCTACTTGCGACCAAGCTCGGCCAAGTTCGTTCGATGTCCTGGGGAAGCGTCGACCAACTGCGGCCGAATGGCGAGCAGCTGTAGCGGTTGCCCAAGCTGATTAGCGCATACACGTCGACTGTCTCCCCCGCGCCTTGTTTTGTTCCACATGTCACAACTTGCATCACGAAACAGCACCGTGACATGACTCCGAACTTTCGTCAACATCGGGTTCTGTGAACTCGTTAAAGGCACAGTGTGTTCTCACATTGTTTTTATTACGTTACATCCAATATATACAAGAACAGAACACAGCACACACAGTTAAAAAAAGCACAGCCGCGACACTCAGACTCGCGCGCAGGGAGAAAGGAGCCAGCCAAACACTCCAAGTCAACTGAGTTCCACAAGGCTCCACGGACAACTACGGAACACGTGTAGCAGACATACTGCAGAGGAGACACGTCCCACTTCCGGAGCTACACTCAAGAACTCTCAACGGTTTTCCTCAAACGATAAGTTATTTTTTTGGCTTATTCCACTCCTTGCATTCTATCAATATTTTATCAAGTGCACCTTATTATTGTATTCATTATCACTCTGGTAAAGCAGAATTTTGTTAGTGATTGTTACCTTCTGCTAATCACCCAAACACCAACCAGATCACCAACACGTTCTCTCATCCCGTAAGCTAGCTCCTTGGAGCCCATTTTAATTCCAATTACTAGATTGAGTCCCACAAGCCAGTACAGCAAGCATAGAAGGGAAAGCTAAACACATTACAGAAAAAAGGCGTCCGCAGAGTTTTATCTAGTTACCAAGAGTGGTGGATGAAAACAGTCCTCATCGCTCGCATGGGAAACGACTTCACTGTCACTGTTGGATGACACGGACTTATTCACAACTGATCATGTACCATCAAGTCACTTCTTGCTGGGGAGTTACGGGTTGGAGGGGTTAGCGAGGTTTTCCGAAAGGATGGTTTGCACATGGACTTCAGTAGTACTTTTGGCGGGGTTGATCACACGATTTTGCTTGGTTTTGCACGTTACTAGCAAATTCCGGTGAACTATGAATCCTGAATTATGAACTTTTTCGGGGTTGTCACTTTAGAGTCAGAGCGGATTGGTATTCTCAGAGCGCTTCAGAGTTGGTCATTGTGTACCCTTCATCATGCAATTAGGTATGGTTCAATAAAAGGTGAACGCAAATCACCTGTATATCGTGAATGAGCTGACTCTATGCAGGGTGTTTGGCATCGGACACCATGACCATGGGTAGCAGCAGAATCTTAACATCTCATGGGCGTTGAAAGCACCCGGGCCGTGTCAGAACCCCGGTTTTGTCAGATTGAGTATACAACTTATTACATCGGCTTATTGTTTCCCTCCTCAGAGGATACAGTCCCCGATCCCGGAATCCAGGTGCGAGGTGACTTGAAGATTTGGAGTCACGCGGCCTGGACTTTTAGCAGAGTCAGGCGACTTCCCTGGACCCCCCGAATTTCACCCTTCTATTGGCCGAGGGATTCGAGGCGAGGATAATTACTAGCTTCATACGAACGATCTATCCTCCAGGCACCAAACCTGAATAAAGCCTACACAGTAGGACCCAAGGAACAAGCATGCGGGTGAATTCCGTGTTTCGAAGGAGGCTATGCATTGATATATGCTTGGCCTCAGGCATGTGCATGCTATAGTGCCTGGGAAGGCTTACGCACCGGATTTTTGCACACGAGGCGGAACGTAGTTGGAAACCAGAAGATTTCGTGCACGCTTTTAACCTGCGCGAATACGTCATATCAGAGGACACCAGCAGTGGCTGGAGGAACACGTACCACGAAAAATCCCATAATTTTTAACTAGCTACAAGGATAGTACATGAATGGAACAACTCACCGACCAGCAAAGCTGATGCCCCATATGTTGGAGAAATTTCAGTGGGCAATAGACTAACAACACTTCCATCGGGAAGAGCCATCCGACGCCAGGTGATGCCTACCATTGTGCAACCTCTCCATCAAAGGTGACAAAAGACAAACCAGCACAGGGTCCGACTTAGAGAGCGCTGAAAATTAAACAATCTCCTGCTCTCACGTCGAAAATGGAACGTTGCTATCGGTTCCACATAGCTCTGCAGGGTGAAGCACTGCAAATTCCCCCAGGATTCACAATCAAAACTTGTGAAGCACCGATCTGTCCACTCGTTTCCAGATACTCGACCAGAATGAGTAACTTACCGAGCTGTGGCTGTGAGCCTTTGGCTCCCATTCCCGCTCTCACCTGTTACACCCTAGATGCGGTACTTTTGAAATCGGTTTCGCTTTTCCCTCGTGCAAAAATGTGAAAGAATTCTTTCACTGTTCAATCTATCTACAAAGTTTACACGTGTCATTTGTGGAAGTTTTTCACTCTAACATAACATTTACGTGATAACCTGTTATTCCGCACTCCGTTCCTGTTTTGCACCCAGTCTCGATTATGACCCATTATGACCTTTACGGTTCTCTGCAGTGTGAATTAGTGCGGGGCTTAGAACTTCGACAATATCAGGTATGGACGACCTGGTTGGCTGTTATCCACTCCATCTGGCCTATGAATCTACACCCACAGGGATCCTCAACTGGACCGAGAAAAGCCCCAAAAGATCCCGCTGCTCAGAGAATTGCAGATCCCAGCCCAATGACCTTTTATGTGACGTCCGTTACGGGGCTGTCCGAAAAACGAACTAAGTCAGGCCAATGATGGCACGGCACTGCCATACCCAGTTTGATAGCACACCCGCAACTATTCCCTTCCAATTCTCGACTGTAAACTCCCGCCCACTCGCATTATTAACTGCAAATACGAATGAGCTACTCAAATCCTAACGACCTGATCTTGCTGGATGTTCTCTCCAAGAAAAGCATGGTAACTGTGCCTCCCTGCCCGTGCCGGTTTAGTGATGACCACGTCTACATCAGATAATACCCCCCGCTTCTGACGCTGTCCCTTTTCCCAAAACCCCTGTACCCGCAGTCCCCGCCATTCATGCCTTTATTCGGACTGCAACCTGATGATAATGCCTAACGGCATGCCACCCACAAGTTGGGAATAAACATTATTATTATTATTAATACAGGCTTCTCACTGCAGCCATCGATGGACCACAACAGATGTGGGCGAAATGGGTGTCCGTCGAATGCAAGACCTGGTATACAGTATCACACCTGCAAGGCCTGGTGGCACTTCAAATGCACGGGTTTACAGATCGACCAGGTTAGCCAACCAGCTAACTCTCTTGACCCGTTTGTCTGCGCCAGCTGCCTCTACCTTAAGGGTGGAATGCATTTCACAACTAAGAAGACAGCCACCAAAAACGAAACCAAATCTCCACTGTTAAATCGAAAAGACCAGTGTGATTGTTCCGCTTTAATCGGGACAACCGAAGCAAAACTGGGGCTTCGTTCCAAAGCTCTGGAGGATGCAAACGCAAAGAACACAGCCACCTGGACGAAAGCTGATAAAGAACTTTCTTCGCCGAACGAGCACCTTGTGCTATCCATCCCGGGTCCGCTTGCTGCGAAGAAGGTCATCCAGCTCTCTGATGCGGCAAAAAAGACCGCCACGGCGTCTCTAGTGGGCAGGCGCGTAAAGGAGAGCAGGCTGATTGCCTGGGGTTCATTCTTCAGAAAATCACGCCAACGAAGCAGGCACGGTCGCTACTTGGTAGTGTCATCACGAAGCCCAAGCACGAATAGCTTCACACAGTTTTGTTACGCCAGAAGGGAGTCAAGAGAACACTTGGGCTTCTAGTCACCCTTTCATCCCCAGCTGTTGTACAGAAAATATTTGTGCGGGCCGTCAGCATTCAAAAGACCTATCCAACGATCAGGCGTATATCTGAGGATCGCCCTCTAGAGGCACGGAATCTGGGCCACAGCAGTTCTGAGGAAGATGTGCGAAACAGGTTTCCGCTTGGCGCCAGTTTAGCCGACCCCAAACTTATGGCCACACCGATTGTAGTTATAGCCCCGTTGTGCTCCTGAAAGCACGTCAACGCAACCGGCCGCGACTCCGGATTGTAGTTTCTACTCAACCACCACAGACCCCTTTACTACCCACGGCAGCGATGCTCGGGAGGAGGCAAGCCTCATTTGGACACAGTGCCCTAAGTACGTAGAGCTATCAGCGATTCTTTCCTTAACAGACGATAAAGGTGCAGCAGTGAACCCCACGCCCAAGTCACTACCTCTGAGCTGGACTGGGTCAGACGTGCGGAGACAAGCGACGAAGCCTACTGTCAAGTCAACCACATGCGTTGACCTCGACACCGGGGAATGCTGCGAGAACCCTAAAACCACCGAGAATGTGAAGCTGCCAATCTCCAGCTCCACTCCGTCTAAGGTGTCCTCTTTGACTGTGAACAAAATCGTCGCTCAGGGCCCCGACAGCCAAAGCCAGAAACCTGACCACAGTGAACCGAAAAATCCTTCGTACACCCAGTTTGCCACGCTGATCGCGAGCGACTCGGGAGTCCACACAAAAACGAAGGAAAGGCGACTGCATTCAAACAAGCCACATAAGATTCGTCAACACAGAAAACTACTGGCTGGCTTCGTGGTGCAATCCGCTGCGAAAACGAGCCTCATGGGAGCACCACCAAAAGAACTACTTCTCGGTGCTACAACCCAGCGCTCAGGGCTCACAGAGACAAAGTTTAGATCAAACCGCGCAAAAATATCCAAGGAAACAAACAGACCCGAGTTTGCCCGAAATCCTCAGACAACAGGAAATTTGGTCGTCCAAAGGTTTGTATTGAAAGGGCTACAAGTTGCAGGTGTCGAAATTTTCGCCTACCGAGAAAAACTTTGTCCCACAACGCTAAAAGGCCCGCGCATCCCAGGCTCACACGGGGCGAAAAATCCCTGCAAGTGAAAAACAGCCTTCGAAACAACTAATATAGGAAGCAGACAAATATGCCGCAGGGGTTCATTTG
Source organism: Opisthorchis felineus (assembly GCA_004794785.1). Lineage (NCBI taxonomy): Eukaryota > Metazoa > Platyhelminthes > Trematoda > Opisthorchiida > Opisthorchiidae > Opisthorchis > Opisthorchis felineus. The sequence continues at coordinate 500,506 of SJOL01006374.1, read as the reverse complement.
GAGCCTCGGACTCAAACCCGACGTACAACTACTAAGTCTGCTAACCCCTCTGGTTACACACCGCTCGACTCCTCACCTTTGGAGGCAGCAGAGACAGTGTTGAAATGCTTGTACACTACCTGCTTCAACCACTTCAACAAACTTTGCGACACTAAACAGTCAGTCGCCTTGAACTGCGGATCACAATCGCACTCACGGAGACCTGGCCGACACCAGATATCTCTCTCGAGGAGATCTCGCTAGACGGCTACTCCATTTTTCGAGCTGACTCAAAACGAGGGAGGGCTGGTGGGGTTGCTGTGTACCTACATGCGGACCTGCCCATCCTGATTGTGCTCTCTGACAGCACTCCTGCACTTTGTTGCGATGTACTGTAAATTCAAATCCCACAGCGCGGTTCCAATTCTCTCCCTCTAGGTGCGGTCTGCCGTTGCCCCTCGATTTCTCCGGAAGATGGCCAAGTCCTCATACGGACTCTTGAGCACCTCTCCTCCAGCTACCACTTCACTCATCTCTTGCTGGTAGGTGACTTCAACGCTCCAAAGGCCTCCTGGATGGGGCTCAAGCGCGTCGGATCAAGTGGACCATTTTGAGCGTCGCTGACCGAAGCGGTTCACCAGAACGCTTGGAATCAAAATGTCGTTGCAAGCACCAGATACCGCGAAAGCCAACTACCATTCCTCCTGGATTTATTCATCACTAACTAATGACACTTCGTCGATCAGGTGATGATTAACGCTGCACGGGGCATAGTGACCACTGTGTGCTAACTTTTGATTTCATCTGCTACTGGGCCAGAAATCCCGAACCTCAAACATGGATTCGAAACTTCTGCCGTGCAAAACTCTCAGGGATGCGCCTTTCTTGATCAAGTTAAACTGAGACCAACTTCAGTGAAGGGCTTGTGCAGGAACATTGTCCAGAAAATTCACGAGGCTGACGCAATGTTCGTCTCAACACACCAGCACGCAGTCGGATGGGCAGCAAGCTACCGGAAAGGATTTGGAGTCTTCTGGAAAAGAGATCTCAACTGTTTTCCAAAAGGTCGACTACAGGAGACATAGTAGACGAACTGGCATTTCGTAAAATGCGGAACCACCGTAAATCAGAAATCCGCTAATGAAACATAAAGAAACAAGCCATCATTCTGGGCCTCGCCCGAAAAAACAGAAATGTGCTGTTCAAATACATGAGATATCGCCGCGGAAACAAGCCATCCGCGTTCTCCTCGAGTGACAGGAACGGGCAACCCACGAGTGACCCCATAGTGGTATCTGAGGTCTAGAGAGAACACTATGCAGGCCTATATTCAACCCCAGCGTCCTCGTCACACCCAATTTTGTCAAGACTTAACTACGAACGGCCTCTAACCGATTTGGTCTTCACGGTGGAGGACATCGGCAATTCTTGCACAAGATCAACCCATTCTGCGCGTTGGGGCATGACGACGTCCATCCAAGGATCCCGAAGGAAACGTCGTACACACTGGCAAGTAATTTCTGTCTGGTGTTTCGTCAGTCGCTTGACGAAGGCCACCTTCCCTCTTCCTGGAGGGAAGCGACTGTCACACCAATCTACAAAAATGGTGACCGACTATCGCCTGGCAGATACAGGCCCATAAGCCTCACCAGCGTGCCATGCAAGGTGATGGAACGCATTCTGAAGCTAGCCATCCTCGACCACCTTACCTCCAACAACTTGATATCTCCAGTTCAATACGACTTTCTCCCACACCCTTCTTGCGTGACGAACATGCTCGTATTCGTGGACAGCTTAACCCAAGCCAATGACGAGGGACTTATATCAGATGCCATATTTTTCGACTTCTCAAAAGCATTCGATCCAGTCCCACACGTTCCGCTGCTCCACAAACACGAGTCTTACGTGATTCAAGGAAGGATCCTACTCTGGATCAAGGCGTTCCTATCAGACAGAACAGTCCGAGTGAAGGTAGGCTCGACCTACTCTTCTCCGGCGCCGGTCTCCATTGGAGTTCCTCAAGGCTCCGTTCTGGGACCACTGCTGTTTCTGATATACGTCAACGACCTTCCAGACGTTCTTTCAAGTCCATGTCTACTTTTTGCGGACGACTTGAAATCCTGGAGTACCAATGCCAGTG
>SJOL01006374.1:388076-493698 GCA_004794785.1 Opisthorchis felineus | reverse complement strand
AAAGAAGACCCCTGGACATCCACGACCGGATTATTATTTATTCACTGACCTGGGCCAACGACGAACTATTTTAAAAAGAACAATTCTTAGTGAGTCTGTTCCATTCGACCCTTTTTATTATTGTGTACTCAATTCAGAGTAATTATATTTATTTCTTTGCCACACGCTTCATAAAGTAGCTTTTTTGGGTACCCAGACCACTACAATGGTGAGAATGGACCAGAAGTCATCACGAAGACAGACGCCAAGTAGGATTTGGGTATCTGGTTCTCTTCAAACATGTCCTTCTCAGTGCACGATGAGAAATCGGCCCAAAAGGCATTCGCCGTTCTTCGAATGATTACCCGTATTACTCGCATCGACTTCCAAATACTCTGTGGGGCCTACGTCAGACCGCTTCTTGAACACGCCAACTGAGTTTTCTACTCAGGGCGCACGAAGGACGTATCCCTCATTGAGCGTGTCCAGCAAGCTGCTACGAAAATGGTTGCCGGCCTTAAATCCGTGGACTGCGAAACGCGTCTCATGGTGCTTGACCTCTTTCCCCTCGAGTATCGTCGCCTCCGATGGGACCTTATTCTAACTTATGCCCTGTTTGAACAGGGTTTGGCAAACAGCTTTTTTACCATTGAGCCAGCAAACACACGGCGGGGACATGGTAAGAAGATTTTCAAGCTCAGAGCGAACACTTTTATTAGGCAAAATTTTTTCTCATTTCGTGTAGTAGCTGCGTGGAATAACCTTCCTCCGACGGTTGTCCACGCCCCTTCTAGAACCCAGTTCAAAGCACTATTAGACACTTTTTTATGCGAGTCCTCGTGCTGGCAAACACACTGCCCGGCGCTGAGAACTTAAACAGCAGTGCACACCCGTTTTTGCTTGTGCCTTTCAGGTGAACGGTAGCCGCTGAACGACGAGAACACAACCGATCCGGGAAACTTGGGCAAAAGCCTCGATCCTGTGTATCAATCCGTGAATCCGTGAATCCTTGACGCGGTACTTTAAAAGGATTATATGATTCCGCGCGACTATGCTACCGATATTGTTGACCTTTTGGGCTATGCATTTACATATTGGTAACGGCGGAATCCATGTGAGCCAAATAGATCAGGTGGATTGTGAAAAGCTTAAACAAGCAACGTTCCGGAGGACGCAGTCGGATAGCTTTTTGCTTACAGGAGGTGAAAGCCTGAAAATGGATTGTGGAGTGTGCAACCACTGTCCACAAATGGCGGAAGAATGCACAGAAAGGAGTGATTTTCAAAGCTGGACGATTCAACGGTCACGATATTTAGGGCTTGGGGGTGATATGGGAGGTAAAATTACAGATGTTCGTTTCGATCTCCCCGAGATCAGATTAAGGTGAGTAGGAATTGTTCATCATATTCTCCCACAATTCTACCACGGTCTGTACATGGAAGATGAAAAACGCCAAAACGCTATTTCCGTGGGAACCGTAGCCAAGCAGCTGGATCTGAGTTGGTGTATTTATGGGGATGTTAGGATGTTAGGATGTTAATAGTCGCTCCTGGAGGAGTGACTAGCATTTCGCGTGTTCTGACTGTAGAGGCGGTTAGACAAGTGTGTCAGATTATTTCATGCGATCCTTGGTACCGCGGATACTTTTAAGACGAAGAAAGGTGTGGAATAGAATATATATTACTGACGATTTTGTTTCACATAAAATTGTGTGAGAACAGCCTCATCACCGTCCAATCTGAAGTCTGGTGGCATTCAGACTGCATCCGTTCGGTTTCATACATCCCCATGCAACAGCAGGTAGCTGAAACTCTAGACCACAAGTCTTTCAAAAGATTTATGATACCGGTCAACAAATGTAGCAAAGGTTTGATAGATAGGAGTCAGATTTTTTGAGTGGAATCCATACAGAAAGTTTCATTTTGGTTGGAGGTCGTGGGATAACTGATAAATGGCGCAACATGCCATATTAGAGGGCAGAATGAAGTCTACTTGTATTTTTCTTTTCTAAGTGGTAAATATGAAGGTAGCATGATGTATAATGCTCATATGGGCCACATGATGGTTGGCCTGAAGGCGTTTTTCAGCTAAAAAGTCACTAACATTTTCATCAACATAGAGTTAGGCATTCCTTTTTCGTTGCTTACTCAAGTATGCCAAATAGCCGTGTCACCATCTGAGAGTCACAGAAAGATAAGTGTTCAACCTGATGCATGAATCATGCGACATACTTAGATGCCAAGCGCTGTAATGCACAGCTTGCAGATCCGCGGAAGTCCATACACCATTGCCCTGACCGCAGTCCTCCTGGAAATAGTTTGACTCGATATGTTGCGCATGTTTTAGTGACGTCTTTCTGCCAAACGTTGCCAACACTTGTGACTTTCTGGCATTTAAGGGCTTTCAGTAAGGTACTGGATGGAATTCACATTAGATTTTCGAGCGCCAACTACTCCCTAATTTCCAAGTTTAGAATCATCTGCAAGGAAAGACTGGATTGAAGTGTTTTTCGCAGTGTGTTAGGTTAAATCTTGAATCTAGCTTGCTTTTCTGCTGCCTTGATCGTACTTTGCTCCAGTCCACAGGATAGAGAGACTTAATTAAGATAAATTTCACTCCAAATCTTTGGCGCCACTCGAAGCTACTAATTAGTGTTCTAAAACTCACAAAGACAAGCCTCCAGTTTTTTTCCGTCTGTAATTCACCATACAACTAGGCCAAATAAATTGCTTACATGTGCAAAGGTTGCATCAGTGAGAGGTTTTGAGTTTAGCGCTCGTACCAGATTTTCTATAGCCCCCAGGAGTCTGGTGGTGGAAAAGTAATATATTGTTCAGCTGTAATACCCTTTTAGTGCCTAGCTGTCAAGCCACCCGAAGGAAGCAAGAGGGACAAGATACCGCCAGGTTGCACAGCCTCATACAGAAGCAGTCGGTATACAGATGTCGGGTTTGAACCACGGACCTTCAGGTTAGTAAGTTCGTGCCTTAAACACCGAGCTATCTGTGGCTCTGTTGGTGCAAGAGAAATAACGTGCATTCTTTTTGACCTTGGAAAGATTTTGGTTCTATTCATCATACTTTGTCGTAGACAGCTTAAATATTTCTTACAGTTTCATTAATTGTCCACACTGGGCTCGCTAAACAGCAGTCTGCTGCATCATATTCGTAGCAGTCTTTAAGGAACCATCCGAAAACAGCCCTTTTCCAGACTCATGGCATAATTTCTGTCATTAGGGAACGGTTGAATAGAACGGTTAGCTGCTATGCAGATTTTGGAAATGATCCTTTCAGACAGAATGCCTAGACGTTATCTAGTCCTGGTGCCCAACAAACTACTGACAAAATGAAAATCACGGACTGTGGATTGGAATAACTTAGCGTGATTGCTACCCCTGTGAACTGCACTGTCAATTGAAGGAGGGTTCAAAAAAGAACCAAGCATAAAATAAGCATGCTTTGGCATGTTCTTCAATACCGTACCGCTTTTTCCGTCATATTTAACGACTGGATTATTGTAATCACGTGAACGAAAAAATGTGTGAACGAAAATTCGGTTCAGGTAGAGTATCCTTCCAAGTTGCCGTTGTTTGGGGAAAATGTTCCTATATGCGTTGACGTTATGTTCTGCTTCTAGTAGATTTCTTAAATATTATTAGTGGGTTCACCAACCTCACCATCAACACCTGCTGTGGGTTACGCCTAATTCGTTGACAAGCAACCAACCGCAACTATTGCATTAGTTTCAAGCAGCAGGCAACCACAGAGTTTTCGGTTAATTTTCTGTGAGATTTTGATGCTCCTTTGAAGCAGTGTATGGATATTTTATCAGTTAAGCAGTTGTTTTGCTTAACGCATGAATTTCTGGATCAAAATAATAAAAAAAAGCTCATTTATCAAATATGGTACTACAGAGACGATAAATACACTGATTAATGGAACATTTAAGAGCTAAAAGTTCCATATAAATTCGCTTCAAAGTGTATTCTAACAGTAACCTAGAGCTGGAACTGACTGAACAAGCTAACATAATCCAGTTAGCAAAATTTCAACCCCGGATCTTCCAAAGTACTCCTCTTGGTTCAAAGTCAAGTGCAATGCAAAATCAGGATTTCAGAGAAGACAAAATCAGGAAATCTCCAACAAAGGATGGATTCAAAGCCATCATTTTCAGGGTCCCAGTAATCAGCTGCTGAGGCAGAATCAATCAGGCTTTGAAAGTTGTGTTGTATATTTATTCCACAAACGTCGTGTTCTTTGGTGTGAATCTCCAGCCTCACATCACCGCTGGTTTAAAAATTACCTCTATGCTACACAAAGCCAACAGCTTGAGGGCATTCAAATTTAGAAAATTAGAAAATTCAGGCTTGGTGGTGGCGTTTGAACTTCAGATTAACACAAGAACTGACATATGGTCAGGCCACGGAAGAAATAACAGGGAAAGTCTAGGGGCTTGGTTTAGTCCCAAAACACAAACATTCCGGCAAATGAAGCGCTTAGTCACCTTTAGCTTGGTATCCAGTTAGCTATGAGTTAAGGTTTGGGTGTGATGGAATGAAAAATTATGAAAGTAGCAAGTCACCACTGTAATACTGAACCAAATATGGATAGTGGTTACTTAGCGCTAAACCCATTATCTATAGTGTATATTGGTTGCGTAGCAACTTGTTTTAAAATTAGAACCAAATTTGTGTTCCTATTCGAAAGAATGCTTCCGTTCTCAAAAGTGCAGTGGCATAATGAGGACTCAAAATTCGTCTAGATGGCCGCTAGTGGATACGCTGAAAGTTAACACCAACGAACGCGCTTGGATTTCGAGCCCATTTGGCTTGGCAGTTTGTTGATAATTCTTTGCATGAAACAGTGTATCACGTACTTGGAGGTGCCTATAGGGATTCGGCAAGCAAAATAATGTATATTAGTCCCCAAAAATGCTGGTTCCAGCATCATTCTTTTGAACATCCACATCCATTCGGTTTTCAATAGCGTAATCTGATGCCCGATAAGCGAATATAATCTAGTCCTTATTTGATGGCACCACTGAGTTTACTTCTTTGGCGGTTGGTCCTGTATCTCTGTATGTACAATCTCTCTTAATTCTTCATTTATTTGTATCTTGGATGAAAATACTGGTCAATTTAATGCGTCGTTTTTAGACGCATTACCTAAATGTTTTGTATTTTCAATCAAAAGTGTGTTTGGGCACGTAAGAACAAAGGACAATAGGGTACGTTGATAATTGACAATTGCAATTATTCTGAGACGCTATCGATCCATATAAAAAAGATTATTGTTTCACTGCTTTTTTAGACTGTGCATAGTGGAGTAAAAGTGTACAAAACTTTACAAACTCCACGTGTCCGCATGCCCCTATAGCGTCAAACCCCAGTTAATCAGCGCCTCAACTTTGTCTATCCAGTGGAATACTTCGTTGTATGGTTCTTCTCTTAATTTAACTCTGTTACCGTTTTGTGAAAACCTGGAAGTCTTTCATTGTAAGCATATCGACTGCCAAAAAGCAAGGATTTCTCCAGTTGACCGATCTATTGTAGCGACCAACTCGCAGCTTCTACCATTGTGTGACATTATCTGATATGTTGTAGCAGTAACAGTTTGGCTTTTCACTTTTTAAAACCGCGTACTTCTCTATGTTTCTTTGAAAGCCTCGGAAGCTTGAGCGAATTATGAATCAGGACAAAATTTAGACTAATCCTTAAAAACCAAGAAATGTTGTGAACACATTCTTAAGCTCTCTATACTTATCCCAGTCTTCCGGCTGCTGTGAGCCATTGAGCATTTAAAGATTATAAACAATAACCGGAGCTTCACATTAGCAGCGGCCCAATCCACTGAAGGAGAAATTTCCAGGACACAGTTGCCTAAATGCTGTTTAATTCAGGAAAAGTTGCATATTGTTTAAAAAGTACGGGTCCAAACCAACATTCTGGAGATTCCTAAAGTGCTTACGTCCGAATAAACTTCAAGGGACTTTCATCCAAAGCCAGCTGGACCAAATCAGCCAGCTCATGAGATTCAGTTTAGTGCAAGTATACAAAAAAATTGTAGCAGTTCTTAAGTGCCAATATCCTGCGAGGTTACCTGCTTTAAGACTTTTGCGCAAACTGATTTCAGCAGTGGGGCCTTTAATTAACATCAACGGAAAGCGAACCTTTTACCTTGCAAGCTGGACTCCTCCCTGAAAATAGCATATTTGATAGGAATAGGAATTTAGTCTTGGAACATTCCGGTGAGCACACTAATTTACTGTAAGTAGCAATAAAACTGGCATCTCGTTATTTTTTATCGTTTTTCGTCTATCCGGATTTCTTTAGACCGCCATCTTACAGTTTATAAAAATAGAAAAAAACATTTGTGAATGACACCAGAATGACACCAAAACCAATAAAAGTTAGAAAAAACAAATTTTTATTAGGTAATTCGTTATTTCCTGAGTTACTGAAGGGGACCACAATGAAGTCTCAATAACTCACTTTAGTGTTTTCCAGCATAGCTTGGCTTCGCTGGAAGAATGTAATCTCTGCTGAAAATCGCCAAGTTCCTTCAAGATACAATTAGCTGACAAGTAGCTCAAAAATAATTTTACAAGACAGGAGAAACTTCCTCCTTAGAATTAATCGCTCGAAAAGCTGGTTACTCCTTGGACACTTGATGTGGATTCCCTGATTGAGAGACGAGTGGCACTACAGCTTGATCAAGTGAGGGTTATTCACACAGCTATTTAGCCGTTCGTGGATGGACGGTTATGTGTACAAGCAATGGCGGGAGAAGCGCAAGTGCTGATGATTCCCAAGAAGGATGAAGAATCCGTGCAGCGCTTCTGAAGACAATATCGTGAAACCCGGAACTTGACGGGAGGTCAAAGCTGACTGGTACCCTTAAGGTTAACGTTTGCTGGGTTTCCATCTGTCGTTAATCCTCGTGCAGTATATTTAAAACACATACGTTAGAACTCTTGGAACATTATTTCAGTGTTAATGGGCTGAGAATAGTTCTAGCGCGTAAGACTGCCAATTTTGATGTAGAATATCCCCGTAGAGGTATGTGTCGTACTGTTCTTCTAACAGCGGATTTTAGTGAACAAACTTTTACATCCACGATTCCTAGGACGTCCTCGTAATATTCCACTTTGAACAGTAGCTGGGCATTTGAGGTGGAGTTCATGTTCACTGAATACTCTAGCCATTTTCCAAATGTACGCCTTCTATTTAATCCAGTCGTTAGCAGGATGTTGGGGCTTAAGAGCAGATTACTTTTCCTCGTGGGCTTCTATTAGCCAGAGGTCGCCAGTGTGCCCTCTCCCCTTTACTTCCAATGGTACTTAATCACTCGGCCTCCGATCCTTGAAAGTAAAACCATGGATGAGGACTGCAGTCAATGGCTAATTGGTAAAACATTTTAGTTACAAGGCATATTTTGGTGGAAGTTTCCAGTGCAAAGTTCAACGGACAAGAGAAAGTCTACCGCAGGCCAGATAAAGCTCAAGTGTGGAACCTTGATCCCATACAGCGATTGACACCAACCAGTTGAGGTAATCCGAGTTGAAGCAACCAAAAACGATGAAATGTACTTGCCTGTCTTTGAAAAGAAATATTTAAAGCGTCTGCGGTATATCCTTTGGCAACTTTATAATTTCAAAGGTAAAAAGTTTACGGCACCGATCTTTTATCCAAGTACAAAGAAAACTCGTAGACGGCAATGAAGACAAAGTAATAACAGCATTACAAATTTTCGGAAGTTTATAAAAGAAACCCTGTATTCCAGATGTACCCCAAAAACAGCAAATGTGATGGCGCAACCGGTGAAAATGGGCCTACTGTGCTCACTGCAACCGTGTGCCGACCACTACCGTCATACCACAAGAAGAGTAGGATTGTCCAAGGACATGGAAATCAGGGTAACTTTCATTCGGTTTAAAATTTCGATGAATAGTGTATAAACGTGTGTACAGTGGACACATCAGATAACTGATATTCGTTGCTACTACCAACGGTGCATCAAATAACGAAAGGTGAAAAAGTCGGGGTTATTTTAACCTGGGGAAAAAGGCCTTTGTAAGTCAGCTAATAAGGAAGCCAGTAATCAACAGCTGTGGCAATTATCTCTAACAAGCGCTGATTTTGACAGCAAATTAATTAGATTTTTTGATAGAAGTTGTCTACTGGCAGCATATGCTGATCGAGTGAGTGTTTTTGTGTGCATTAGTCCACCATCATAGACGAAGCTTTAGGGAAACTTGCCAAATAACAGTATTTTCGCGGAACTTGACGCAATTTCTTGTAACCCAGCAGAAGTGCGGTATCATCTCTTTGTGCAAATTGGCTTTCAACCATGATAGCGCATAAATCAGGGAGGCCAAAAGAGCTAATTCATTCTCGAATCCAGCCGGGAATTAAAACGACAATATAAGCGAATATGATACTCAGACTTTTTTTCTGAAAGGAATTGTAAAAGCAGCAGTAGATACAGCGGATGCAAAAGGCACACCCGTACGTCACTTTCTCCAAAACACGTGTTCGTTGTTCTCTATGGACTAGAAAAACTTACTAATTTACAGCGCGCTAAATTTAGACGCATTGTTATCTACATGGACCCTACGCACAAGATATAAGACTCTTATTGAACGGTGTAGCAATAAGCGTATAACTAGAGGGCCTCCGTATAGGATCAACACTTTCTTCTTATTTGATTTACTCATCCAAGCACTGGCTGGATTCTTTAGATCGCGTAAAATTTCACAGAAGATCTGGTGGGCATTTAGTCACTTTCAGTTTAAAAGGTAAAATGTAAGCCTTCTGTCATTAAAAAGAAACCATATCTCTTTTCAGTTGCCTAATTAAGGACAGTTTGGAGTATTTATGAAAAATTCTGGCTGAACACGGATAATTAACTAACGAAATGAACAAAATCCCTAACATTCCGTCAACCTTATGTTCTACTTAAAACAAAATTGCACGAAATTAGCGAAATACACTTATTTGCAAACAAATTTGGTTTTGCGAGAGACTCATGTGGAACCCAGCTGAATCGCTCGTTTGTGATGTTTCCAGGCAACTGAATGTGCTGCACCAGGTCGCCTCATGTTTCGGTTGCTACGATATTCGAGATATCGCGATACATGTATATACGTTATGCACTACTCATAAGGTTGCTGAAAATTCTTCGACAGCCCACGACCGGTTTCGCTCTTTTTGGGGCTCATCAGGTAGGCGCAGTCCCCGAGTTTCTGTCAACTTTATGTTCCACTTGAAACCAAATTGCACGAAATTAGCGAAATACACTCGTTTGTAAACAAATTTGGTTTTGCGAGAGACTCATGTGGAACCCAGCTGAATCTCTCGTTTGTGATGTTTCCAAGAATATCATGAACGAACTATTCAGCTGGATTACAGGTGAGTCTCTCGAAAAACCAAACTTGTTTGCAAATAAGTGTATTTCGCTAAGATCCCTAACAGCTCAAAAGCAGTTTCCGGATAGATACACGTCTAAAAGGTCACTTAAAAGGCAATCCAGATTAACAAGTCTCGATATAATAGTACTTCAACTCTAACGGCGTAATTATTGAGTGCATTGTTTTTCCACCCGACCGTCTGATTACCAGACCGTTTAGTAGACAGCCAAACTGCGATTCATATCAAAAGGTGTGAGTTATAGTGCCGTGCTGTATACTTATGGGGGACGGTATCTTTGATGATGCTGAAGAGAATAATCTTGGATATAAAAAATAACAAAAAGGGATAAAGTCTGCAAACGTCAATTAATAGCATGCGGAAACCTAGTTTATCCGTGGTATAGAATACATTAGCAGTAATGGGAAGGGTTCCCTTTTGAACCTAATTGAGACTGGCCTCATCTGCGCCTCGTCACATCGTTGTTAAGTAAGATGAAGTTCTCTTGATTCATGTATTCACTGAACAAGTGGTCCGAATCAATTGGAAGCCGAAATCTTGTGAATTCAATGACGTTTCCCACACTTTATATCTGGCATATACTTTTCCTACATTATCGTCAGTTAGTAGCATTGTCGCTTGGGGTCAAAAGTGACCGTGAGCATTTTGAAGCAGTAGAAAATGTTACTATTTCGGGACCAACAGTCTCTTACACAGTGATACTGGGAAGGAAACCAACGATTCATCATAGAAGGTCATCCCGAGCAGCTTGCATAAGTTCCCACAAAATATTTGCTGACTGACATGTTAGAAAAAGCCACTTTTCCGTTGTAAAACTGACGAAAACGACGCCAGTTATTTTTTTAAACATGTAAAGCCCTCACAGACTTTTGCGTACAGGTAAGTGATTAGGAAAGTATTTGATCAGCAAATCGCAGATACCTTGGCTATGGAATATTCTAATAAATGAATCACTAGCAAAATATTTAACTATGATATAAATGTTGCTAACGTGGACCATTTCCTCCCTGTGTGTTGCCAAAAATTAGACTGCATGAACGACTGTGGCCAGGAGCGCAGTATTATCCAGATGAAGTGGATGCAATGTTGCGATCAGATTTTTCCGAACGTGTGACGCCTTCCAATATAAAAAATTCCTCAGAGGGATTCACCCCACCACCATTATCGCCAAACCTAAATCTCTATATGATGTTAGCTAGAGAAGGCGAACAAGCAAAAGTTCTGAGACCTTCGGGGTTGGAACGCACAAATTCTCGCATACAATTGACAGCCGATACAGTCTACATCAGGCAGACGCGTACAGAAGACACAGGTGTGTACTACTGCTACTGGAATGGGAAACGGCTGAAGGAATGGGCCGTCACTGTGGTAAATACTTTGGATGAACCGTTCCGCGAAGTCACTTTACCAACTAAATACGACGAGTTAGCAATGCGACAGTTGGAAGCAGAAATACCAGGTGAAAATCACTCCACTGACTCATTCCTCAAAAAGGGACACGAAAGGCCACAATCACTGGATCCACAGAACTTACCGGAATACAATATGCGGGTCTTTACTGACTGGCTACCGTGGACAGACTGTGTCCCATGTACAGCGGCAGATCAACTCCCAAGCTCACCGGAACCTGGTGGAGATGGGATCCAAATGCGTGTTGGTATTTGTCGTGTTCGTATACTGGACCTATTTCATTCAATTCGGCCGCATTCTTTAGCGTTGCAGATCGATGACACTTTGCGTGCCTATGCTGATAAGGGGCTTCCTTGTAGATCACACCTGATTAAAGATGCTGTGTTGCTCTACGGTCCACAAGTGTTAAAATTTCGCCCAAGTGAGATACAACAAAGAAAATGCGTGCTTACCTGCCCTCAAACCACACAAAAGTAAGCATCTTGCTTCAACCCCAAGTTAGCGGTTTTGTTATCCTTTTTGTTGATAATCACCATGAAAAGGATGATCTAGAGGAAAAGATGGGGATGGAGTAAGGGTCGAGTGAGAATGTGAAAAGGCACTCGTTCTGATAAGCAGCATACTTGTTGTTTAGAAGGTGTAAAATACCGTACGTTATAGTAACGACGAGTAACTTGATGACTTGGTGGATCAGGTATACAAAGAGTCAAATAATCGGTAAGTTTGCGAGTGGAAAAAATGCTCTGTGTAATCAACATATCAACTTTAGTAGGTTTTCCAGACGTATTCCACCCTTCGCAAAGGCAGTGATATCTACTTAACATCAAGTTGTGAGCACTGAGGCGTCTTAATCTTGGATGAAACAAGAAGAAGTCACCTGGACCAGTAACTGCAAACCAAACGTTTGCTCATGATAAAGTAAAGGTTTTGCGTTACAAACTGGCCTTCAGTGTCACGCTTCCATCAGTGAACGGCAATAAGAGATAAAGGTGAAAACTAACCTCCACGACAAGAGAGACTTATGTCTAAGGTTAAACATGAGAGACGGAATGCAGCTTGTTTAAGGACATTCACAGAATACCTTGATGCAATAATACTTTTATTTTTCGTCTTTTGGAGCATGACACTGGTGAGCTTCTTCCGCAACTGAGGCATCTTACCTGATCTCATTTTATGCTTGTTTCGCAGCAGCTATATGTTCTGACGCAAACATTAGCCGCAACTCCATCTATGCAACCTATGTCTCATTTGTATCTTGTTGTTCACACATCAGTTTTGGAAAACAAATTTCAACTTCAGGTAGGGCAGAATTTTTGGTAAGATGGTTGGATATTTGGCCGTTCTCACCCACTCTCCACGTGGAGCCTAGCATCTCTACTTTGCGGTGAATATTCAAGTAGGACAACCATAAGCAATTTAGGTTGGCAAAAAAATAATATTCTAGACTGGAAATTTGCCTTACAGTGGCGTTCGTTGCTAGTGGCTGCCCTATTTGTCCACATCCAATTATCATTCACTTTAGCAACAATCTAATAAACATGACGTTGTTAGTTTTCAAGGCCACCATTTTGACTCTTTAAATAATGAAACATAGATCATTAGGTTCAAAAATAATGATTGCAGCGCCAGAAGGTATTCGAAGGCATCCCGAAGATATTTCTTGATGTGCTGGACAAGAGTGCATGATAACGGTATTCAACTGTTAACCGAAAGATCATGAGTTCGACTCTATTTGAAGCTCCATTAATTGCACAGTGTTCATGTTTTCTGACAACAGGAGGAAAGCACAGATTAAATTCAGTTGCAGGCTTCAACAACCACGAAACATAACTGAATTTCGTCAACCAGTGTACATGCATTAAAAATGACGATACAAGTAATTACACATCGAGTTTTTTGCCTAAGGAAAACTGCGGTGGCCACGTAGTGAGTAAAATGGATTTTCGCTCACTGATTTTCACTTTCTTTCTGTACGATGTACAATTAACAGCAAAAGACGGACAACTTACCGTTACCCCACTCGGGTGCAGCTGCGTGTAAGCGAAGGTGAGAAGCTCGTCGTTCAATGCCCAATCCGTGGACCTGTACGTGGCCCAATAAGTTGGTTTTACACGACCATCAATGAATCGGAGCTGGTCAATTTAACTCACGAGGCTGTGTCCCAAAATATTATCTCTGAGTATGGTTCACCATCACGTTATCTAATGACCAAGTTGAAACCCATTGGGGCCACGGAGCTAATGCGGAAAACAAGGGGACGACTCCGGTTGGACCAAGCACAAAACTTAGTGTTTACTGAAATTATGGATGAATCAAGGCCAACCGGAACAAAGTACGGACGTTTGATCTGCATTCATGGTGATCCAAGGAGCACACGGGAGATAGGTTTTTCCGACTGGGCTGGCATAATCGATATCGAAGTGACCTCTCGGATTTTTGCCGTGATTGTGATCGGTAAAATTACTCAAGTTGTTTTGCTCCTTATCCCATTTTTGCTGGCATGTGGAACGTTTTTGATAGTTGTTCTCACCATTCGAACGGAAAGAAAACCTAATATGCGTGCTGCTGCCGAGGGGTTCACAAACAAACCACCTCCTTGAGAGACTGCGTCGGTAGTCAATAGATATAAACCAACAAAGAAATAATGAAAGACTAAGTGCGAGTACTAAATTTTGCTCATTCAGACAGAAAAAGCAGAGCAACTCTATTCTGAATCACATCTGTGTAAACAGCGAGGAGAATGCTCTTTCCATTTTGGTTTCAAGTTCACGTGTGATTGCGTGTGCATTATTTATGTGATACATGCATTACTGCGATAAAAGTGACTACTTTCTCCATATCCTATCACCTTTTGTTACAAGAGGAGTGTATTTTGAGGGCTAATTAGTAGGAAGTCTGAAAGGCGAAACATGCGAGCAAATCTATACCTTTTATCGGCAAATTCCATGGAAAGTTGTAACTTATTATAAATGGATTAAGAAACGAGAAGAACAGATGATAAACCGATATTGACGAGTTGTGTTCCATGCATATAAAAAACCTGCGGGTAGCCAAACAATCTATTAAATTGAAAAGCAAGCCAGCAACCAATCTAATTGCAGTAAAGTGAATCACGGCGCAATACAGATCACAAACGGACCAACTAGAAAAAATAGTGGAGGCAGTTTCGACATCGTTCAGCTGTAGCACCCTTTCGGTGCCTAGCTGCCATGCTACCAGAAGGAAGCACGCGGGCTGGGATACTGCCAGGTTGCCCAAGCCTAGACAGGGGAATTCGAGAGGCAGAGGTCGGGTTCGAACCACGGACCTTCCGGTCAGTAAATTCGCGCTCTAACCACTTGAGCCACCTCGCCCCCTAATTTTCGACATGTAGGGCAGCCATCGAACGCAAGAAATACAAACCACAACGCGAAGCAAATAATGATCGGATCAATCGGACTCCAAGTGCGACGATTGTCAATAGCCGTTCAGTTCATTGCTCAAAGCTACTCTTTGCAAACTATGCAAGCGTAAGCACGAATGGCGGAACTACCCACCTAACAGCGCTTTGAAGCTGTCTTCTCTAATCGTAACGAAATGTCTGCAATTCAGTTGCCAATATAGGCAGACAGATCGAGAGCCACCTATTCTACCACTAATCAACTGTGCTGTTCGACATTGCATTCGGGCTCTTCATCCATGTATTTCTTTTCTACATTTTATCATGTTCGTAGATCAATAGGCAACGCCCTTCAGGGTTAAAGTAAACCCTTGGGGAAAAAGTGTATTCTCCGGGAAGGTAGCAGGTGGTCATTACGGAAGCTGGAAGTCCTATTGAAATTAGGTAGGAATGCTTGCTGTGAATTCACCTAAACAGTTGTCGCACTTAGAAGGGTATGCGAGGTCCCTCGCTGGAAGGTTTACTGTGTTCACTTCAGTTTATCAGCCATAGACCGTGTACCATAGGCCTATTGGCTCTAGCTGTTACGGTTTCGATCGCCGAAAAGCGGGAGAGTGTGGGACATACAGCCGAGCCTTGGAGGCGATGACAGGGTCAGCTTGTTCGGAAATTGGGTGAGTAAATGACAGACCTACCGAGTTCCCACATGAAAAGCCCCAACAAACTTATTCTGGTCAGAACAAGGGGCACGCACCTCACCCTTATATGAGCTCATCAGCATTTTAAGCCATGTCCGCAAATGTTATGCGCAAACAGAGCTTGGAACTGCTACCAGGACACGCCGGAGGTGGTTGAACAATCACACTCGAACGCGCACGAAAATGTTCATGCTCGACTGATATGATTGGTTTACCGGACGCCTTGACAGATTCGGCAGCTCTCAAAAATACGAAAAAGATCTGCTAGAGTGTTTAAGGTGATCGTTGCTCTATCCTATCTGGAATTCCTAACTGGGGAGTAGGTGAAACGAGGAAACCAAGCTGACTACCGGAGTACAGATGTGATTCGAGTACTGTGGTGTGAAAATCATGAGTTGATAAGTTGTGACAAACATGCTACGTCCAAATTTATTATTGAAGCCTTTTAGCTGCAAATTTTTGCACCAGGATTCCTCATTAAGCATGACGCATTTCCTAGTAGTTAACAAAAATGGCGCTGCACCCAACACAATCCAATGCCAAACGAAGTTATGGACTATTCAAATGCTTATGGTTCTAAACGGACTAAAGACATTATATGATTACTTTCAAGGTAGCCAGCAGGAGGTCAAGTAGACCCGAGAGTCAACTACCATTAATTAAAAGTTAGTATAAGGTACCCAGTTAGGGGACCTTCATGTCAAACTCAACCACAAAAGCTGATTTACTCTATGAAATGATAAGCTGCAATCCAAAGCACCGAGATCATAAACAGCGGCTTTGACGGCGACTAGAAACCAGTAGTCATTGGAGCCGCTGGTCAAACCGACCACCGCTAAGTAATAGACATATTCAACCTTCAGGCCGGATGGCTCAGTTGTGTCCAGCGTACGTTGGTGTATCACTGGTAACATGCTTGAGCCACAAGTGAGATTTATGGGGTTCCGATCCAGGACAAGGATATACACTGCTATTGAGCTGCGGAAGTGGAGTTCAGCGGTTCCTCTCTTTGGTGTTGGCTAACTCGAATAACGTGAAGAGGCAGGAAGAGGACTGCTTAGACGAAAATACGGAGATAGAGATTCATTGTGTACAGACTGGGTTGTACTAGTAACACGAAACGTACCGCTATGCACTTAGGTTGTGCCACTGCTCGAGGAAGAAGAAAATTCTAGGCAAAAAGTCTCAGGTGGCGAAATCAGTTACAAATACATTTGAGGGCTTCTCGGTTGAAAGTAACGGTAACAATCAATTAACGATACAACATGAGCACATTATCAGATAGAGCCATATTTTTGGACCACAAAATTGAGACAAATAAATGTTTAATGGAGACGTACTCTTGTAATTTAAGCCAATCTATGCCAAAAGACCTGGAGGCAAGTTATAGCAGTTTCATTCTTATTGAGAACCACAAGCAGTGCGTCTCTCACAAAACTCCCGGGGAATTTTAAACGCGTGACCCTCCGGCTAGTAGGTTGAACTCTTGCCCGTTCGGCCACGAACCGACACTTGAATAGCTTGTCGGAATAATGATCCTAGCAACGGACTGAATTCACACTAGAAGTCAAAACTATTTGGAGTTTGCGCCGATTATCAGTATCTTTTGCAACACCACAGAGGAAAGAAGCGATGCTGGTCGCTGGCTGTATTTGTTGCTTACCATCCAATTTTAAATCATCTTTGGTCGCTTTGGATAGGTCTTAGATCCTAGTATATTGGGTTGTTACCAATATATCTTATCTTTCACAATTTTCTCTACAACGTAACGGACAAATAAATGATCCAGCACAGCTGTACATCCACCGTCAGAACACGTTCCCAGATATCAATATTCAAAATGATGAAAATGGTAAAACAATCAATACACCTGATGACATAACATATGGTAACGAAAGAGGTAGAGCTGTTTACAGTGTATGAAGGATGGAATCGCTGAGTGCAAGAAGCTCACTAATGGAGGTTGATCCCAAGAAATGTCACTATTCTGGAGATTTTTTTGGTTGCGAAATACTCGTATTGTAAGGCTAAAGGCCCTTCTAAAACATTTGCTTACGTTATTTGCAGTTTTAGCTACTGATGTATCTATGTCCCACTCACTCAGTATACTAAAGGTATTACCATAGGTTCACCGCAGTTCAGATGAACGGTTACCAGTACGACAACTCAGATATTTTTTTATAGTTTCGTCACCAGCTGGTATTCGAAAAATGAATTAGTGCATTATGAAGCTATGGTTTTCGGTATGCTCTAAAGCACCTGGGGTTCTTGATTTTTCCTGCTACTGTTTGACTCAGAACGCACGGAACTCGCAGAGATTTATCTGTACTATACTGAAGGTGCGAAACTCTATGAGGATTAACTTTCTGACTCAAGCTTTCACTGATCATGTGCTGGACTTCATAAATATGCTATTTACAGACTGATCCGGTCATAGTAGACGTGCATTTTGTCACGCGTTGATAGTGCTGCACATTTTAGTCAACCAAAGCAGTTGCTGCAAAGAAAATTTATCACTCTTCTTAATAGAAGCAATTCTGAGCATAAGGACGTTCTTCGAAATGTACAACACAGCACTAGTCAACATTTTTCGTCTCAGGAGTGACCATGTTCTTAAGTAGATGGACCAGCCATTTGAAGACGTGACCTACTGTCTGGTGTATTTTACAAGACTCCGAGGAAATTAAGGCTAAATAGTGTCACATTGTAACTTGAGCGTATGGCTAAGGCGTTATGTTTATCGGGATTCTGAACAATTGTAGCCTACAGTTCCTCAGTTCGATGGGACTGGGACGGTAAACTGGTCAGTCCAAGGGCTTCATGTGACAAAGGAGCTTAAACCGCTGCATCTTCCTGAATAAGAATCCTACCCTAGGTAATAAATAAGCATTCAGCTGTAACACCCTTTCAGTGCACAGCTGCCGTGCTACTTCAAGGACTGCATGAAGGTTGAGAGACTCCCAGGTTGTCCAGCCCTAGACAGGAGCACTTGAGATGTCGAGGCTAGGTTCGAATCAAGGACCTTTCAGTCAGTAAGTTCGTGCCTTAACAAGTGTGACTTCTCGAGCCCAACTGCTAAAGACAAGAGGCTGGGCTGACACATCTTATAACTAGTCTTCACATCAACTATTATTACTATGATCCAAGTGTTCATTATTACGTATTCGTCAATTTTTTGAAGGACCTCTAAAGCCAGCACGCTTTCACAAGTGCACTTTTATTTTAAGACTGTCATACTTGATAAGCTTTTAGTAGTCAAATCCTTCCATAAAGATTTTTACTTCGTTATCAGCGATGACACTGTCTCATAACGGACTCCAAGTCGTAGAGGATTTAATGCTCTCCTGGTAGCGTTGGGAAAGAAGCTGCCTGAACCCGCTTCTTCAGTTCATCCTACCCCACAATTAGTGTTTCTTTTCAAATTCTCTGGCCGATTCTGGTAACTGCGCAAAACCACTCATTGTACACAGAGACCTATTGGGTTCACGCGCGAATATAGAGGGATCTCCACACGAAAATTAAATAAATTGCGAAAGTTGTTGACGTCCTGGAGTGTAGTTTCGGATACTAGCTTAGTTTCGAGTGCCTCTACTTCCGACCAGTAAGCAAGAGGATAGCATTTTTCAACAAAACGATGAAGAGATTGAATCTTTTCATTCCAGAAAAAAAACTTGCTCTTGATTGAAGAAAGTTGTAGTTCCAGGTCACCAGTGTCTGCCGAATTTGTTAGGTTCAATAAACCCAGCAACCTTGAACTATGTTGACGGCTGCAGCGAAATAGCAGTGTGTAATGATCGATCGAAATGCCGTTCAGAAATTCTGTTTGGTTGATTATATTAATAGATTTTTAGTCGAATCGTCTAGCATACAATATTGCAAACAATCCCGACGGTACGTTAAGTCCTCTAAGTTTTCGCATCGTTTTCCCACATTTTTAGCTTAGCGTCAGTTAGGTTTATTGTACATTATTGTAAATTCTGGATTTTTCGTTTAATGACATCCATCACCTATTGACAGAAATTCATCGCGATCCGTCCATTCGTGTTGAGGGAGCTGGGACGAAAATTACCAATGGACGGGTGATTTGGTCGCAGGATGCATAGTCACAAGTGGATGAAATCGGTACTAAATGATGAACTTATGTGCAGCCGACAAGTTCATTGATTGGCGTGATTTGAGAACGAACCCACGTCCTCCAAATTCTGAGATGGACGTAGTTTGCAGCATGCGTTATCACTTCCGTTTTGTCGTTTTTTCAAACGGATCTAAGTTAGTCTGTCTAGCTTGATCACAACCGTCATTACCAACGTATTGAACATTATTCATTCATTCGGTCGATAGATTGTGATTTATGCGAAACTTATCAGAATAAGCTTCGACGGGAAGTACAAGAAAGTCGTCCGAAGATTTGTTTATTTAAAATGGAGTTCGTGAGAAGACTGAGATGGAGCATTTTTTGAGCGGAAAAAAACATTTCATATCCGTTTTGTAGAGTTGGGTGAAGCAAATGCTAATGTTAATTCACCACAGGCTGGACTGCTGCGTTGAGTCAAACGTTAAGGCCAAAAGACTGCTGACACTTATTCTGTCATTGACCTGTGGTCTTTGGAACAGGAATTTACCACCATCTAGAATGGCCGATCTACTAGGTCAATAAAAAGTTCCTGTCAAGTTTGACCAGATAGAGTCAAGGAAGGCTGTGTACATCAGCGGTCAAAAAGGAGTTGTTTCAAAGAAAGTATTGCATTCTTTCAAGAATACTTGTTTTATATGCCTCTGTTGATCAGATTTAAATGGATAAGCTGAGTAAATATGTATATATGACGGCCTCTCATGTCAGAAATCCGCCGCCTCGAAATAATCGTGAATAGCGCACATTGCATCCTGACCACCATCGTGTTTACCCTGACCATCAGTTTCCATGTTCAATCCAATGACGTAAACTGCAAAAAGAAAGTGGAGATTTAACGGTGTTACAATGTGTACGGAACAACATGTAAACTGAACACGACAAAAGGTACTGATGCATCACTTTTAAGTGGACAGGCGGCTTGCCCTCGTCCTACTCAGCTTAGCGCAAATAATGCACTCAGGTCTGAAAAGTGATGTCTGCAAAGTCCAGTTCAGCCCACCGGCCGAATGAAGTCAGTTGATCTTGCGTTCGATTTGGTTAGGTTTGGTCGTTGTTTTTTCACTGAGCTGGGCTATTCGATTGAATCGTTGCATCACCCATCGAGGTGATATCATCAGTGCGCCGTTAGGGAGCGCAGTGGAGAGTAGCGATGGGTCGGTGGTTGTGGTTAGGTTTCCTATACTCTAGCTCATCATTTCTCCATTTCTTGTTTCTTTTTATAACATGGTTTTACAGTGACAAATGTCACAATCATGATTACCGATAGTGTAACAAAGATGGTTGCCGCTATACCTTATTGTGCGCCAAGGATATTTTGCCAGCAAGGATAACATCAAACGAGAGCTCTGACATTATCCAAGGCGTATATATGTGTCCGTGTGAAAAAAGGGATCGAAGCTATTAGATCCACTGATATATAGCTGATACTAAAAATAGCGTATCTAATCAAGAATTAATTTACCGTTGTAGTCCTATTTCCATCTGTCGCTTCTTACTAAACTTAAACGTTCGAC
This sequence comes from Opisthorchis felineus, assembly GCA_004794785.1. Classification (NCBI taxonomy): domain Eukaryota; kingdom Metazoa; phylum Platyhelminthes; class Trematoda; order Opisthorchiida; family Opisthorchiidae; genus Opisthorchis; species Opisthorchis felineus. The sequence goes on along the minus strand of SJOL01006374.1, from coordinate 473,159 downwards.
TACTAGCGAGTAGTTTAGCGTTGTGACAAAAATGCCCACAGCGATGATAGCTGTATGCCAAGATGCTCCTGAATGTGTCGGATGATAAGATCGTTTTCATGTCTGGTCAACGAATGCTAGTAAATGCTGGAGGAGTTCGCCGGCCGAATTCCCCCCAAAATCTTGCACTGATTTGAAGGAAATCTGTGCCTACGATATTTCTCCTTCTTGGCGAATAAAATTTTTCAAGCGGTGTTATCAATTTCACGTCATAAAATAACACAGCAGTGGATCTCAGCCAGGTGTATAAGAGGTTTTTGCGTTGATATTACAGTAGCCAGCACTTTTTTGGAGTTTCTTTGGGACAGTTAAGTTGCGGAAGCTTGTGCTCCAGTTGACATGTATAGTTGTCGGGAAATTGTAGTGCGGTCTGTGGCAGAAATTCCAACATCGCTTTGTGTAGACTGCAAACAGTTGACCACATATTGACACAAGCCTATCTGGCATCCAGATTGGTCGGGCCGCTGGACGCCTGCGCATCTCTGGATAGCTACATGTGGTTTAAGAGGAGCCGTACTGTGGTACTGTTTGCAAGCCCTTGACGCTGATGTAAACATGATAGAGCATAATCTTTAAGCCAAAAAAACGCGGGCCCATTGCAAGCCATCTGCTGACATGAGAATAATACTACAATACAGAGAACCATTTACTTATTCATCTATGACGCTTCAGCATCAGTTACGTGTTTGTTTACGATTCCAGCGTAAGTACGTTCCTCTCTTAGTGTGAAAAATTGCAAATATTCCAGAGGGCCTTCTTTTAGCACACCGCCAAAGTGACGACGAAAAACCCGACGATGCTCCTTTAACTATATGGTTAGCGATCTACCTGTCGTCAGGATGAGAATATGCTAGGCATCTACGGATTGAAAAATAGTGAAACTTTACCACAGTCCTAGTTTTTTGCATGTAGGAAATTAAGTACCCTGGAAACCCATCAGGTTGAGCCTACTAAGGAATGCGCTTTCAAAACTTGTGCCACTGGAGACTGGGCCCCTTCCAAATCAATGGCTTGTTTGTGAAATTCAGACATGTCACGCCTTAGAGCTCCTTAAATCTGCATTAGTGGTCATTTTAAAGATCTCTCTGTCCATTGTCAGATAATTTCATGATCTTTGTTGGAAGTTACGACTTTTCATTCCCGGCACAGCAACACAATTCTGCGTGGTTGACACCCTGAAAGTCAATACTTCTGCAAAATGTAGAAAATTCGTTTGAGATGTGATTTCTGGTCATCCTTCTTGGATGTATGGACCCGCTTGCCTGTTTTCCGTTCTGTGCTGCCAGCAAAGCTCAAACTGAGTAAGAGCCTTAAGTGGTTTTAGTTGGTGAATAAAGGCTGTGCATGTGAAGCCGATAATATTTGACTCAACAAATGATAACGACGTAGTAAAGACTGAAACCCGCGCCGTCTTATTGCGACTCTGTTTTGCCATCCCAAAATTATAATTAGCATCCTTTCATGAAGACTGCTTTGTTGTACACGAACACTGCCCCCATTATGGAACCACATATTTACAAACAGCAATCTGCTTACATAATCGCGTCTTTTCAGAGAGTCACACTCAACACATCTTCAAGTGCCTTCGGCGGAGGGAGGAAATGCACTGCTGCTGTTCCTCTGTTAAAGGCAGTTTTCAAAGTCTCACCATTTGTTTTCGATATTTTGGAACCCATAAGGGACCAAATAAAAGTGTGCCAATTTGAAAAACAGCAACTATGGTATTGAACCTTCAATCGTCTTGGAGAACTAGGTTTCCATCATGTTACCGCATAGATACCTGGGCGATTTAGAAGTATGTTAAAACCACAGTGCAAAGTATTTGCATTTGCTTGGTTCCTGATACGGAACTGGTGCACCAAAGTAAATTATAACGACGTTCATTGGAAGATAGTGCTTGTTCTCTTAGGGCATGTCATTTTCAAACCAAATCACAAAAAACCCGAACTGGCGGTTTTGGTGGAAGGCGAGTCCCTCATCAATGGAGTTTGGGGGAGCGGGTTATTTTATACACCTGTATCTAATTCAGCTTTTTAAATGATACAGCAGTAATCCCAGGACAGATTATGGACAAAAACTGCTGTTTGTGTAACCTTTCCTGGTCGCGAAACGTGTGAGATTACTGCCGGCATATCCAGAAAGATTTGTGCTCGCGACAGCTCGGCGACTTGAAGCAAATTTCTTCACCACAGCCGAACTAGAATAAATACTTGGTAATGAAGCGGATATCTTACTTCGACAGCCAGTCTAAATCATTCCTACGCTTTTGATACGAGATGTCTTCTGGGTGGACATATAAAAAGAAGAAGAGACACTGGAGAGGAAGCTAAACTTTGCCTAAACACCTGTTTTTGCTGACGTATATAAGCTTAGCTCCAGTTTCACCGCTTAAAAAGCAGAACGCCTCGTCAGATGTGCATGGCTAGATCCCGTTCATTTGACAGATTATGAAAAACCATATTCTTCTTTTAAAGAACTGAGATTACAGAGTGTAGGCAGTTTTACTTCACACCGGTGATTTTGGGCTTTCATGATAAGCAGTGTGAAGAAATTTTGAGATTTCGTCCTGTCAGTGAATTTCCCAGCCCCGATTTTCAATGACAACAGTGATAGACATGATCAGAATAAAGGAAATGATGCAAACTGAGAGCATGCTTGCCAAAGTTTTCCAAGCAAAAATCGAGAGAAAAATTACCTCAAAATGAATTCACATTTGATTAGGGTGTAAAAATACAGTAGTCGTCAGAATATTATAAAATTTTCGAGAAAACTAATACAAAAATAAGGCCTTCTATACTATCAGTTAACCAGAAAACTGTATCAGCAGCAGGTTCAAAAAGTGGAAAATAAACTAAAGCTGGGCTAATATACTCAGCCTTCACGCTCAGAGTATGCGACCGTGGGAAGCCGGTTCACTTTCAGTCTTGAAGAAGACGACAGTGCCACTGTCGCTCGATTCAGGCGCTTTTCAGCCAACCGCTAAACGCAAGGCAAGCACTACCGCACTGGAAACGAACAGCAAAGATACGACTGAGGTAGTAATCAATCAGTACTTGTTTATCACCAGATTTATCAAGCTGAACCATACCTTACACTCAGCTATTTTTGAACACCATCAGCATCCAACGCAAAATCGTTTACCCCATAAGCTTCAGAGTGCCGATTAAATCGGTCACAGAACACAGCGTCACTGATGCTAGTTCGAAAGAAACACTGGTCAAGGTCTGCGGCACTTTACTTGTTTCTGAAAAGTAAAAAGCAGCTTTGTCAAAATGGTTGACACCGGTGGAAAATGACGCGACCAAGCTGAGTAGTGTGGCGCCATACCACTTCTCACATCTTTCACGGCAGTTGTCGTAACAGATCGCATTTAAGCATTAATGGATTAGAAGAACGTAATCTCTGGTAGGTAACAAAATTTTAAGCATAGTAAACTGCTCAAAATGCCCTTTTGCTAGCAAATGGTAGCCAGGTAGATGATTTCAACGCTCGTTCAAATGTAGATGAACTTGGCTTGAACTTGGCTTCTCATAGATATTTGACAGGGTTTAGTGTAAGCTATCTGCTAGATATCAGACATCCCCATAAGCTGACTCGTCGTATGAGACCAAAGTCATATAACATAGCAACGCTCTTTGGAGCATTTCATTACCCTGTGTTGTATCGAATGGTTTTTATATTATAACTCAAGGGAGATAACCGTTACGACCACTCTAATTTAGGATGAAAAGTGCTGACAGCAAACTTTGGAGAGAAAATAAGGAAAGGTTATGGGGTGAATGTAAAATACACCAAAAACAGTCAAGCTGTGCTTTATGGCCTTTCTTGTACGGGATTTTTATGTAGTGAACACACCGGGGAATAAATTCCGGGGAACGTTTTCAGCTTATCCTGAATGGCTGATTTGATTCAGGGGGGTCCCACATTAAATCGAGGTCAACAGGAAACGCTGGTATAATTGGTCGTGGAAAGTGTTTGCTCTTGTAGAATAACGTCTGGGCCAATTCGCACAGCTAAAATCCCAGGGAGTCAAGTTTAGGGTAATGTATCACTTTTATGTAGTCATCACGCAAAACTTACGCGACGATGTTGTCCTCAGAAAAAGACTTTTTCTTCCCGACTTGGCCGCAATCGACTCCTTGTCCGTGTGAACCACAAGATAGTGATCTCCGAGGAAATAGACACTACTCTTCCCAGGTTTGGCCACCCCGAGCAACATCACCAGTGGTTTTACTTGATAAGACTCTACTGCAGAGAGGTTCTGTTGTGGAGGGAATTATTGGTGACAGGTGTTAGAGTCCAGAAAACTGACCTCTTTGCAAGTAATATTGGCAGTATTCAAACTCAATATTAGTTTGTTCATATGATTATTTAATACCGACTTACTTCCAGATTTCGAATACAGAAACTAACGCGGTGCACGTCCTGACTATACCTGGGTTCATATGCAGGAGTTTAGAACTCAGCAAGCTAATTCGAACAGTAGTAGGCGTGGAACAGCGGAGAATATATGTTGAGTTATTGTTGTAGGCGAGCGTCTTGCGCGGAAGATAGATTTACCTTAAATTTGCCGCTGTTTGAAAGCTTTTCTTTCTACCCTTGGATAGTGTGCATGATAGATTTCAAACGTCCACGCCCTTCAGGAAGAGATTTTACCTTACCGTTCTGTAACGGTTTATGTACATAGGTGACCCATTGAGCTATACTGGGGGTGTCCGCGCGACACTCGCAGTTTCTCATATCTTTGGTTGAGGAACCTAATCTTCCTCCTGCCTAGGTTTGGGCTCCAAGGCAGTATTCCATCCCACTTACAAACATGAATTGCACATATGCAAATAAACTCATGCCATATCGGCATCGTTTGATGTCCTCAGCCGGATCGCCTTGCTGCATACAGCAAGGCCGGTAAGCGAAACCAGGCTACTTCTGGCACCTCCCTTCTTTCTCATTCCCATACATTTCCCCCCTCCCTCACTCTATTATTAACTCTCTCCTTGTAGGCCCAGCACTTACGACTGATGACTCCGTTCGTCTTGCATCGGTTTTGCGTGCAACATCTGCTCGTCACGTGGCGCCGACATCCTCAGTTATCTCGAAATCAATCTTCAAGCTTCGACGTCCAGTCTATCTGGCCGCATTCAATGTCCGCACTCTGAAGCAAGTAAGACAACAAGCTGCTCTTGCTCGCACACTGGACTCGCTTGGCATTGATATGTACTTTGTCTCAGAAACAAAAATTCAGGATGCAAGCACAGTGGTTGAGCTAACCGTCCCGTCACTCTCCACTCGCTTCTAGATGCGAACCTCAGTCGATCCAGAGGCTGCTGCGGCAGGACGAGCAGGGGTTGGTATCGCCCTAAGTCACCGGTCGGAAGTTCCTAGCTTGACTGGATACCTGTTGCTAGTCACCTCTGTGTAGTTCATCTGGCAACGTTTGTGAAGGAGTCTCACAAGTGGGAAGTTGATCGCTGTCTGTTTATCGTGTCTGCTTAAGCCCCAACTGACTGTAACTCCGACGCCGTCAAAGACAGGTTTTATGACGCCCTGAGTGCTCTGTTGCGGTTAGCTAGAAGCTCAGATATCGTTGTGGCTGTGGAAGATCTGAATTCACAAATGGGCAGGCTTAGCGCCTCTGACACTCATTTAGGTGGTCGACATGGACTGGGCTCGGTACGTACGATTGCTTCAGCTGTGTGCTGACTGCAGGCTGTTTTTATGCATTACTAACTTCCGAAATAGCCGAAGCCGTCTGGCCACACGGTCTCCTCCAACGGCGTGCCGGCCCCGAACTCAAATCGATCACATTGCCATCAGTTACCGGTGGCGCGGACCAATAACTGACTGCCGGTCCTTTTGGATTCCGACCACACACTCCTCCAGAGTCGCTCCTCTCTACATTTTCCAGGGTTCCGTAAGGTGCGGACAAATCGCTTGTCAACTGAGAGAGTGGCAGATCTGGATGTTAGACGAACTTACCAGAATAGCATTCGAGAGTGTATTCCAAATGCTCCACCATCATATGTGAATTCATACTGGGAAGAGATTGTCACCCCTCTGTACAGTTCTGGGAGATTTGCCTGTGGCACGGCGCTACCAGGCTCATTCAAGTACCGCATATCAGACTGAACAGTTGCAGTGCTTAAATCTCGGAGAAATATCCCAGCCGGTCATGAACATAACTTGGTGCGATGAATTATCAGACGTCAAGTGAAAGTAAGCGTGCGAACCGACCGTGAAGTGTGGTGGACACAGAAAGCCAAGGAAATGGAAGAAACCTAGAAATACGGTAATGCCCAAAGGTCATTTCAGTTGATCCGCGCGAGCGATTCCCGGAAACCTCCTGTTAGTGAAGCCATCAAGAATCAGAAGGGAGTGACCTTCTTGAATAAAGAAGAACGCCTCGACCGGTGGGCCGAATACTTCGAACAACAATTGTCGTGGTCATCGGCTGCCACTCAGATGGAGCCCAGAGTTGACGTAGAACCCTGGACGGTGAACGTGGAACCCCCTACGGTCTCGGAGGTTTATGACTGCATAAGTTCTGTCAAGCGCCACCGAGCCTCTGATCCGGATGACCTCCCACCCGCATTGTTCAAAGAGGGGGCGAAATCCTCAGTCAGCTTCTGTCTAATCTGTTTGCCTGCATTTGGGAAAAGGAGATTGTCCCAGACAACTTAGGGAGAGTCGGTGATAGTGCCCACTTTCAAAAAATGGGCTCATAGTGAGTGTGGTAACTATAGGGGGATCAGCCTAACCCCGGGTTGTAACGAGACTGCTGAAGTCACTTTCGCTCCGTCGCCTTATGGTGACTCGTGAAACACTGACTCGAGAGCGGGGTTCCGACCTGGTAGGGGTTGTGTTGACCGAATCTTCACACTCTGCCAGTTGCTAGAACAACGCCATAAGTACAAACAATCCAGAATTTTAGTATTCCCGGATTTCCAAGGCGCATTTGACTCGGTTGACCGGTCTGTTCTTGATACGTTGTCCCATCAAGGAAGGCCCCGGAAGTTCGTGAACATAATAAGCCTTTTGTATTCTCAGACTTCCGGACGTGTGAGGATATACGGCGAGCTTTCCAAAAGCTCCCGTATACCAAGCGGTGTCCGTCAGGGTTACTCACTCTCCCCATTCCTATTCAATTTCGTGATCGATGAGATAATGAGACGAACCCTCGTAGGTCTCCAAAACCCTGGTGTTCAAATAGCCTGTGACGAGAACCTTGTCGATCTCATCGTTCTCACCTTCGAAGAGGAGGAGAGGGCGCAGGCCTTTTTGGATGAACTGACCAAAGTCATGCCGTCCTTTGGTATGCACCTTGCACCCACAAAGTGTAAGGTCATGCTCGTGGACACGCAGTCACTAAACTTGCTACTTACAGTCCAGGGAAAGGCACCCGAATTTGTGGAGCGTTTTACGCAAGTTGGAATCTGCGTTAGTGCTGACTGTAGTGTGACAGATGAGGTCAATGCACGAATCTGCAAGACTCTGGTCTTCTTTGCTACTTTGAGACTCCCATGGCGTCAAAGCGGTATATCCCTTAACCTCTAGGGGCGTGTGTGTCAGGCTACAGTATGGGCTATTTCGTTGTATGGCTATGAGACTTGGCCTGTTCAAGCAGCGGAACTGAGACATTTTCAGGTGTTCGACATTCGTTGTATGAGGACCATAGTTCGTGTGGGTTGATGTCGGCGAATTCGTAACGTGGCAATTAGAAAGGGAGTTTTCGGTTGTGCAACGGGTACGTCCATTGAAGAATGTGTCCAGCACCAGAAGCTGCGTTGCATAAGCCATTTATTGCGAATACCGAATCGTCGTTTGCCGGAGAGAGCGCTGTTTTCCGTGACGAATTCAGAGGGGCGGAAACAGAGAGGTGACCAACCCTTGGACTGGCAGAGGGGTATGAAGGAGATTACGAAACGTTTTGGTGGTGTCGGTGCTGCTCACCTTCCAGGATGAGGCCTACGTGATACCCACTGAGCCTGGTTGTAGACATTGAAAGATATGGCTGCTAATCGATGTCAATAGCGTTCGTGTTGTCAGTTTCTATCCACATTGCTTGAATGAGTGTCTGGAACTGTAGGCACCTCAGAATAATTGTAGTATGTTAGCACTAAATCCCTTCCCTTTTCATCTTTATTCTTTTGTTCACAATAAAGTTTTCAAATAAATCATGGTTGTACGGCAGCGAAGCGTCAGTGTTCAACACTGATGTCATGCTGATCGTGATGATGATGATGACGAAACCCCACGCTGTTCTATGTTATTAAAACGCTTTCCTATTATTGGCTCTCTCACCTTTTTATTCTTGCTTTCGAATGGAAGTTTTCTCCATTTTGCCTAGTTGAACAACCTCAGGTTGAAGTTAACGGTTCGAGTTAATCACCTCATCACCCAGCATTCCTGAACTAGGCCTGCTAGTGTAAGAAGACTGATCGCCTGCGCCTTTGTTGCAGTTCGTCCAAGTTGGATTCAAGTAAGGTTACCGGGAACTGCAGGATTTTATTTACCTGACAAGCCCGTAGATGGGCAAAATCGGTCATCAGTTGTAGAAGAGTTTTCAGAAAACCTGTGATTATTATGCTCCGCCGAGTAGTTATACTGAGATATATTGAATATCGTACAACCTAGGACATGGGACGACCTTTGTGTAGCAAATTCAGCTAAAGTACACCGTAAGCGAGAGGCTCAGCTGGAATTCCGCTGGGTCTCCCGTTATCTAAAAATTAGTTCGCCAATGGGTTTGTTTTCCCTATTGGTTGACCTAGTTTACCCATGTCAGCCGAAGTGTGTCCTATGTCGGGTGAAACATATCTTTTAAAAATAGCGTCGACCGGTGAATGCCTTAAAAAGACTAACTACCAATAGACAGATAATTAAAATTGACAGATATGCCTGGTTCTAAAGCCTTGTTCCGGTGAAATTATTTAACTCATTATGTTCATTAAGAATGGTTGGATGAATAAAACTTTATGGTACAAGACAACCTCTTTGCAGCATAATAGGTGGACATTTGATCAACCTACTTCAAATTCCGAACGGGTATAGGCTGCCCCAAGAATGTGATTTTCATGATCACAAACGCAGAGGGCTTCCAATTCATGGTGGTTTTCCAGAAGCGATCGACAGTGTGCTTCCCATGGATTGTAGTACGGATATGTGGTCATGGTTCGTGAGGGCACTGATTCTCGGCTTCCACAAGGCCAAAGGTTCTGGAAAAGTTACGCAAGTGCTGTTAGACTTTAGGCAGTGCACTCCAAAACAAGTGAAAACGAGTAAAGAATACATGCATACCCTGCAAGGGAAAATCGCAAGCGCAAACGAAGAATACACTGTACACGCTTGATGCGGAAAAATTAGCATACAGTGCACCTTTGTCTATTAATTTTGCGGTCCCCTCCAAGAGAGACTAGGTTGTCAAAGTAAAAATATCTGTTTTGAGGGGTTCCCAGGATAAGTGCCTGCAATTTCATTGTTTTCTACAGAAAGTTATACATTGGAAGCATATGAATAGTGCCGGAACTAATCGTTTAAACTTGATGCAAAATTCGCACGCGTCAAATTTGGACTATTCGTTGAGGGATCAGCAGCCCGCTTCATTTCCAACGTGGGCAATGATTCCCCTGGTATCACTCCTCAGATGGAAAATTTAAAAATCTAACTCGCATAACTAGGCCGACGGCAATAGAATGACGGCTTAAAAACTTCAAGTCTTCTGTATCCAGGTTATAAAAAACACCAAAATTTAGGATTTGTGAAGTTTTAACTTCTTCTTTACGTCCACCATGAGCAGGCCCAGAGTAGTTAAAAGCATATAACAATCATTCATAAAACCACAGCGGCTGAGGTTGGTCGATTGAACTTACTTCCAAAACAATATGATATTGTGGACTGGTACTATTTATGCTTCACTCGCATTTCCTTGCAAAAAAACAAGGAGTTTTGGTTATGGCTCAACAAATCTATCTAGACTTTGGCCTGTCTTATGTCGTGCAGTCGACAAGCTTGGCTTTTTTCGTAGTCTGAAAGTTATGTTAGCTGTCACACGGTCATAATGGCTGCTCGGGTAAGTGTTCATATTTTATCTGAGAAAGATGCTGATGCAGTCTAATGTAATTGTCACCTAAACTGAAAGTAAACAGGTAAACGAACTGAGCAGAATACAGCTCAGACAGAAGCTTGAGGCCCATGACATGAGAAGGAGGGGTAAGATGGATGACTGCATGAACACGGCTCGGAGGAGATATACCGTTATCTATTTTGATCACCTTTGCAGCATATGAATTTATTGTGGGCCGTATCGACAGGGTTGGGTCGAGGATAAACGCGGGTTGAAATAATCTGTTTCTACGGCGTCTATTCCTAGAATAGTTGAACCGATGTACACGTATTTCCGTCTGTGTGAAGATCTTTACCAACTCTGATTTATGAGCTATCAAGAAGGGGCCACCCAGATAAAAGTGCTCCTGAATGCAATATATTTCGGTAACCTGCTCCTTTCAACTCATCTGAATGCCTTGTCAACAGTACTATTCGGGAAGGCTGATTCCTCATCAGATAACTTTTGCTAGATGCTGATGAATTTGTCCAAACTGATTCAGCTAAAATACCCGCAAGTTCGTCCATACGAAGCTTTTGTCAAGGCTTTTAGTTTCACCTGAATCCCATCCCCCGTGATTGGTCCTCTTATCAATGGGACTCAACCCAGTGAGGCTTACATCATTGACGGTTGTTCAAACCTAAAATTATGTGGTGTGTTCCAGAATAATGAAAGTAACGAATTTGTTATTGACATTACAGCAGTTTGACAACTATTCTCGTGAAACAGGTTCCTGAAAAAATACGAGGCTGACCGTCCGTGTTGATTTCTGACACATGTTGTCCTTTCAAATGTACAGGCTTAGGAATCACCGAATGACCGACTGATTAATACGACAACTCAAGTCCGAACGTCATTTCAGGTCAGAAATTCTACATTTGAGTGAAATTCCCGATGAGGCTATACTGGTAGCTAATAGTTGGCTTAGTAATGTAACAGTTTTCACGCTCTGTCACGTGGCTCTACCTATCATATTTGAACGTTTGGTGTGCGGGATGTGTTCACATGGCTCCTTTTACTGTATTACAACTCTCAACCATACGAGGGCATACACAATATGATATTCAAATTTGCTATCGTGTGACGTTCTTTCATCTTTTGGAACGTCATCAAAAAATTAAGCTCAGCGTTATATATACTGCTAAAATAGTTTACCCTATGTCCACCCTTTTTCTTGCCTTCCAATATCTGTACTTTTACTACCGATTCATCAGAACAACCGGTCTCTTAATTCCCACATTTTCTTAATCTCATGGAGATGAGCGGCTTTCGTCGTTGCGAAATGATAGAATAATGTTCTCGATACAGGAGAGGTCATACTTTCAGCAGAAAAAACGTGCGAAACATCAGTTAACTGTGTAACACAATAGCACAGTAACACAATAGCACAGTAACACGTCATCTCCGAGCAGACACTAAGCACAAAAACTCTATTACATATTAGGCGGACTATTGAATAATACGAATTTTCACTGAATAAGAAGTAGATTTAAGTTGCTGATATTCAACATCCGTATTTCAAGGAAGTCTTCTCCACTCAGAACGAGTGGTTTCGCAAAAACACCCTTTTAGTTCCACTTGCGAGGATTATTCTTTTGTGTTTAATATTTATAACCCTTTATTTGAGGGCCAAACGGAATTGACAAACTAGAGGAATCAAGATGTTTATTCAACCGAGCGTAGTGATTCTAACAGGAAAGCAAAAGTAAACTGGTTACCCTGGAGGAACTAGACAGGATGAAGCTCACTCTAAGAAAGTGGCTTTATGTGCCTAAGTTCCGGTAGCCTGGAGAGTTTAGAATACGCCCTTTGGTGGTTCATTCTGTCAGGTGCAGCAGGTTTGCCCACAATGTAGGATGCGTTTAGGTGCTGTTACCGAGAAAACTATGGAGTCTGGGAATATCTGAATTCACTATTGGAGAATTTTTCTGAATGGATAAAAAATAACTTGTTTTGCGAAATCTTTTCATCTGTATACCAATTTGTCGAAGGTTTTTCAGACACCTTATGAGTAGTGCATTAAGTCTGCAGCTGGGTTTGTTGAATTTGACGCTGATTAGTCATCCTCATTCAATTACAGTTTATGCTGTGTAGATGAATGAACTGAAGAGTTTTTTCTTTGACAACACAATTACATCAGGGTTTTCCTCATATAACAGATGTGATCTTTGTTATTCCATCTCAGATAAACCAGTTAACTGATCAACTTTGTTTTTAGTTAGTCAGCCATTTCACGTGGTCACCACCGGGCTAGTTGGCTTTCGCTGTGCACTGCCTAATGTGAGTGAACTGAGTTGGTCACTTTGCAGGGTGATCTTTGGACATTTCTAGAGATAATGGTTGGCTTCATCAGAATTACCTGATTAATTGTGAGTTCCAGAGACGACATTGTCCAAATATTTACATTAATTTGATCATTGAAAAGGCATGTGCCAACGATAACGAGGCAGAACAAAAAAAAACTAAAGAGCAGAGATTTTTCTAATCCCGTGGTGCGCTGTATTTCGGTGCTTCCTATGTGGCTGAATGTTGATGTGGAAGGCGTCATATTTTCGACGTGTTTTGTACATTGTAATCTGGTTTCAACTCCAAGATTTTACGCGCTTATAAATGCCAAATTTAGTCACGAGGCCCAGATTTAAGTAAGTACTATAATATAATTGCAACCTAAGGAATGTGCAAGGAGAACTTTCAGTTCTGAAGTCCCTCCTAGATGGCAAAGCTGGTGGAATACTTGCTCCGACTTGATTTGTCAGTCTTGTAAAAAAAACTTTCACACTTGATCCTCGGATAACTTGGAAACTTTGAATCTTTTGAAAGCACGCTGTTGTCAAACTGTTTTAGACTTTATGGGACATACGCGATTAACACCATCGTTAAAATGGTTCTCCAGACATCTATCGTACAGAAACAACTGTTCTATTTCTTAGATTTGTGTTCGAACTAAAACCTAACATCAACTATGGTGTACTGAAAAAAACGTTTTAGACTATGATTTTGGCAAATTTTGCTTTAGAATAAATAGCAGATCGAATGCTAAATCTGTTCGAGTCTTGTAATGATTTAGCTTAAAGCAGGCCATGAACCTTGTCTGGAAATGAGTCTGATGCAGAGTGCTTTCCATTTACCAAGCCTATAAAAGTTGTAATTCTAGGGGAGTAATATTCATGTTAATGGATGGTCTTCTACCAATGTAAAGAGGGAAACCCTTCGCTGCGAAGTTGTTTATTAGAAAACGCCAACTAAACGGTTACAGACTATTGGACAGGAAGGTTAAACTCTCATTTGCATGTTGTTTTTAAAAACGGAATATCCATCTTCTTCTCGAACGCGTCTTCTTGAACTCTCTTGGATATTCATTGACTATCGCACAATTGCAAGCAAAAACTGCAAAGTAGTTCCACAAATTCCGTAATAAATTCCACCTTCCATTAGATCAAGACGAAGTTACGAGAACACACATACTACTCGCATGCGTCATCAGTAGTACCCACCGTTACACCAATATTCTGTCTGTTATTATGATTAATTAGCAACACAATACTGGAACGCCTCACTTTTTTTGTTACCTCCAGAATTGCCCATATTTGACGTTGGTGTTCCTTACGATTCGCTTTTTGTATTAAAGTTCTTTGTGGAGATTTAAGTCCCCAAGCTCAATTTTTGGTTGCGTGCAACTTGTTTCTCATTTTGCCGATGCAAATGCTGTTAGATGTAAGGCCTTATTTTTCTCTTTAACAGTCTGAACTCTTTCCTTATGAAGAGAGAGCGCTGGGCTGCTACAGCAAACATTGAGTGGTCCTGTAAATTAGGATCGCATTTGATGTCGATCGTGTTGCGCACAGAATCTGATCAACTACACTGACGTTGCGAATTTTTCTAACTTAATTCTGCACAGCGGCGGCATTAATATAACACATAGGTTCGGCGTGATTAACTCTTATTTGCGTCTATCGCTGCATGCACCTAAAAGAGCTTCGTGGGAAACGGATTTAATGGTACTGATTAACATCTGCAGCAAAAATCGCCTAGCTTCCACAAACTGTTGCAAGCCCATTATCTAGCTGCCACCACATCCATACTTTAGTCATTTTCAAAGCAGTGGGTTTCGAAAGCCACCCATTCTGGCAAACAGGTTGCGATCCTCATAGAAACATCTTTCCTCAGAAGATACGTTTTCTATTTTGTTCTTGTCGATTGTTACTGGGTGTGCAATTGGTTCGGTTGCTGGAAGCAGGGCATTTTTATGTATATCGCTGAACATCCATCAACAAAACTACAAAAACATCCAACATTTTCTTAAAAACATCCACTACACATGAATGAAATTGAAAAATCTTTCGTAAAATAACAAAGGCTATCAAAAGCTTTCAAAACCGTCGGTAAGTGCACTGTATCGTGAAGTTGCTGACATAAAAATACCAAAACGTTTTAAGTTGATGCAACGAGATACCGTCTCATCGAGTGAGTTTTCACAGTATCACATAACACTTATAGACTATAATAGATATTTTTCCTAATTTCTGCTCGACAGCAAATTACCGTCTTACATATTAGCATCACGGAGTCAACTAGAGCGATTCGTCCTCCCAATGTTTTACTACTTGCATACATTTTGCCTGCTGTTGTGTAACTGATCTGGTATCAGAACCGCAGGTTTACGCGACAGAACAAGAGCCATTCCTTGTTCAAGCATCTTACGATGGTGTCTCTTGTCGAATTAAACGGTATAATTATTACTCAGATGTTTGGCTCTGCTTGGTAGAATTTTGTATCATATCATAATTCATTTACTGCTCCGACTGAAAAGACAAACCAAATTATTCGTCAAAGACTGATTTTGTTGTACGGGTGCCTTTGAATCTAATATTTCCATGTATCCAGTTGATCAATAAGCAGTATTCTGTCTTCATTCAGGATAGTGTGACCGTCGTTGAGATTCACTTTAAGCTAAATGTGTTAGAACTGAGGATGTTTGAGTCGCACTCATTTCTTAACTCATCATTAGGCATACCATGGCCATTCCACACCGGTCATGTTGGAGTTTGGTTGAAGTTCTTGCGTTTTCTGGCCTCATATGTACTCGGTAGCTAGAAAACTTTGAGAATTTGAATGCGTTGTGACAACAAGTTTCAAGTTTTTTTGGAGTTTGAGTGTTTTCTTCAAAAAGTGTAGCAATTTTGACGGGGAATGAAAAGGTTTGTGTTTGGCGGACGCTCCACGTGATCTAACACAAGTCAAATATACATTTCTGTCATTGGCGTTTATGCCCCCTTTAAACTCCTGACTATACTAGAGAGAAGGACAAGTATAAAGTCCTGGGTTTTGTTTCGTAATGCTTGATTTGCAGTTATATGGTTCTTAGTTGATTTCACAAGCAATCCTACTTAGAACGAGTAGATTTTCCGATAAAATCACCATAACTCCATTCATAAGTAAAAATCTGTTGGAGTGAAAATATTGTAAAGACAAAAAACATTTTTCCGAGCGTCAAGAACGAAACGTTCATCTAGTTTGGAAGTTACGCTTTGAGTGCACTACAAATAGCTAAAGAAAAAATAATATTTCCGAGTACGCTTTGTCAGCTAAGGCTCAGGTAAACTAACCCGTGAAAAATATTGTCACTTTAGCAACTTTACAAAAGGCACTTTATTTGTCTCGTAAAAGGCTGCTCTGAAAAATCTGAGCACCCTACAGTCCAGATTAACTACCGGTGTTCACATCTAAGTAAGGAGTATAACAAACTTCGCCACATTATCAGACATCATTAAATAAATTCCACTGGCGTAAAAAGAATGTGCGAACTCTCGAGCGTATTTCAATATTTGTTTTTGTAACCTGGCAGACTTATTCTTATGCAGAGGCTTGCCAACATAACACTGAAATGAGTTCATCACCCGTCCAAAATGTCAAATCTTCTTTGATGTTAAAGAACATTTCTGCGACGATCACCGGTTCGCTCACACGTGTGTTTTACAAATTTTCATGCAGCAAATGCAAGCTTGTGTAGAAATGAGCTTAGTTGACGGATACGTAGTAACTGTACTGGATATGAGGACTTCAGAATATTAGGGTTCACTGCTTTTTTAAAAATGTGTTGTCAAGGGATATTGAATCATTTGCATGGAATCAGCAATTAAATATCCTTGTGGATTGGATATGATAGTCAAGGTCACAGGACCGTTTCATCCAGTCGACCTTTGCTGCCCAAATTATAACATTTTTAGAGAGCAACAGCTCGGAAACAAACAAGAATCGTTCGGCACTGTCATGGATAGCTTACCAATCCTTCGCAAACGCTGAAAAGCTCACTTAGCAGTCAATACTCACTAAAATGCTTCAAGAACAGATCCGTGGATTGCGTAATATATTGTGTAAAATTTTGTTAAAATTAGACCAGTTATTTTAATACCTATGTCCATTTTATAATGGAGTCAAGAGAACTGTTTGATACTAAGTGGACGATCACTGCTTGAATAAAATATCGGTTGTCTGGATTGAGGCACCCAGAGTTTGCTGGATTGTAATGGTGCACCCCTGCGATGAGGGCGCAATTTTAGGCCACCAAGTCAATTGCCGAACTAACTACTCGCACATGCATGCCTTTTATGAGTGATATGCACCTTGAACTCACGAATAACATTTAAACGATATGCATCATGAGTGCTTTTATTTGAGCTCACGGCTAACAACTTGAGGGCACGCGTAGCATGTGCGCAAAGCGGATCTTTTGTGCGCCTGATGATATCAAAATCCGGTGCTGTCTTGATCTTGTGCAAGTATAGTTTGAGTAGAGAAACGCGCCCCTCAAAAGTTGGAGGTGAAACATGAATCTGTACATTGAAGCGACCGGGTCGAAGGAGTGTCTTGCCTAAGTCTTCGAATTGGTTATTGGCACCAAGAACTATAATGCCTTCAGTGGACTGAAATCCATCCGTTTCTGCGAGCAACTGGTTGATTGTTTGGTTTGCGTAAGGGTTATGGTGTGAAGAAGTACGGTTATGTCCAACAGAGTCGATTTCATCGATGAAGATGATACAAGGAGCGTGTTGCTTAGCGGCTGCAAAAAGCTGTCGGACACTCCCACACCGACGAACACTTCCTCGAAGCTGCTACCGACACATACAGAAAAGGAACTGGAGCTTCGCCTGAGACCGCTTTTGCTAGCAGAGTTTTGCTTACCCCAGGTGGGTTAACTAGAAGAACGCCCTTTGGGAGTTCGGCTTCCAGGTGATTAAACTTCTCAGGATTTCGAAAGGAATTCAACAACATCTTGAATTTCTTTCCTCACCTCATCGAACCCTTGAACGTCGTTGAAATTTATATCGGCATTCTCGGCAAAAGATGCAATGCTAGGATCCAGCATTTTGGGGAAGACCCTACTTCTGCAGATCCTGTTGGATGATTGACACAGGTAATAGCACAGCACTCTAAATATTGCGATTTTCCCAAAGTTTCCAGTCAGTGCTTTAAGCATTCTTGATTTTTTATCTACCTCTGTAGATGACTGGAACCCTCTCCTGTACGCTTCAACGAGTTGAAGCTGAATGGTAGGGGTGGTCTTTGAGGATTTCCTTCAAGTCTGCGTGCTTATCATCCGGTTTTTGGTCCTTTGATGGAGGTCTGGCTTCCAAGATGAATGAGGTACGATAGGTGGCGCAATAGTTTCGGTCATTGAAGGATTTCTTCAGGAATTTGAAGGCTGGTGTCCCGGAACAGCAAACTATAAGGCTTCAAGAACCAGGCGCTTTCCAGAACCGCTGGAACCTTTCGGCAGGAAAAGCTTCTTTCGTTTCCCGTTCTGAACGAAGAATAATGAAGCCTAATATGGGGTTAGGTAAAGGGAACCGACCAAGAAATCAGTACAATTTGTCCAAGTGCCCCAGCGTGTTCTTACAGTGTATGCAAAGTGTGGTGTCCGAGATAATCAGATGGTTGCTGTAAGCTTTATGTACGCAGTTGATGTATCTAGTATGGAAAAACACTTACTTGTTCCAAAACCGTCGTGAAGGAATGTAGCCTATACCCATAAAGGACACCCACCCAATTAGATGAAACACCCGTTGCGGACTCAATTATTCATGCACTTTCTCCACAGAGAACTAGTGGCATTGTCCCATTCTCAGGGCAAGTTGTAAATCGTATTTACTATTTTTTTAGATTGACCCCACGTATAAAGCCAGTTTTTGTGATCAAACATACTTTTTGAATTTTATGAATGTTGTAAGAATATGAACTGCAAACCGTCGGACAAAGGCCGGTCACTCCAAAAAATATGTTGATTTAAATTCTTACTCCCTCAGTTAGGCAAAAAAAGATGGAATCAATACGAAAAACTGCTGCTCCACAATTGCGGAGTTGCTTGTTCTTAAAGACTTAGTCAACGAAAACAATTTTTGTTTGATGGACACTGCTAACAAAGGAAAGAAGGATCACATCACGTGGCTTCGTGCTTCGGCGTGCAGATTATATGGTGGTATAAACAACACAGAAGAAACACCGTCAGTAAACCCAATCAGCTAGGCTGCCACACGTCCGTGGAATCACAATCTGCAGAGTGTTGGCCTCCGAAGCCTATCCATAATTAATGGTTAGCTACCAAACAAAAGTACATAACAGAACCAACTCTCGTGAGATTCGCTCCTTGAAAACATCAAGACTTGTAATTATGTGTCCGAAGCACAGTTGTGAAAACCAGCTGGTTTCTACTGATTTGGACAATTTGACAAATCAGCTTATCACACACTGTTTGTGAAAGTTGCAAACTGGTATCTGGAGCATAAACAGAAATGTGATGGAGGGATTTCGTTATAGGAAGAAATAAATCAATTGTTGGCCACACCTTTTGTGGATCCTTTCCGTTGAAGACTTGTTCCGACCACTTTTCCATGGCCCGTGTGAGGTTTTTCAAACTATGACCCTTAGGACACATCGTATTCTTCATCCGATTCTTCCAACCAGATTGGCCTACAATACGAATGTTTGCCCGCAAGGACAGTTTTTTTATGCTTTGTTCCCGCAAGTTTCTTTAGTAGATCACCCATAAAGAACATTAAACAGTCCTTCAATATCTATACGCATTCGAAATAGGAAACACAGCAAACGTTATCACCCACTTATGTGTGTCATGACTAGATGCGGTTGACGGGTGCGCAACAAATTCGATCAAGTTGTTTGATCGGAAAGTGCAGATACTCTTAAACGCACAGTGTTAAAAAGGGCACTAGAGGGTAGGGCACGAAACCAAACGGTAACCTGAATTGGGGTGTTCTGTAGAAGAATCTGAAATGCACAGCTAGGCCCAATGAGCCCGACTTCAAAGGAAACCCACATCTGAAATTATTGGATTGCAGCTATTGGTCTGTCAAAACTTTAGAAGACTCCTTTAATAGGGAGTCATTCTGAACCCTTCTAAGAAACCAGCACCAACCTAAATCCATTTATCAGTATTGATTGACCCATGGGAGATTTCAGTGAAAAGAATACATTGCACAGCCTCGATCACCTTGCGCTTTCAGGCGTGATCATTCCATTGCGTGCAACCTCCGTTGATACCTCGCGTTAGCAAGAGCGTCTTTTAAATAAGGGGTCAGTAGTTTACAGGCATGGTCATACTCGAGCACGTGATCTCATCAATTGGTGGGCCCTAACCGAAATTCCGGCACCAAGGAAAGATTTTGATTTTTCAACAGAAAATGATGCAAAAAATTTCAAGGAACTCACAAATTACTTCCTAGTAGTTAAAATTAGGGAAAATGATGCAAGTTCAATATGCGTGAAAGATTTGAGACAACTGTAAAACGTTTACCTATTGGATGTACTTCAATGGTTCTGAGGGATTTTGTAGACAAACTGAACCTGATTTTTTAACAATGTTCCACTATGGTCTCACGACAACGCCCCGGTTTGATGGAACATACACAGTACTAAACAGGAGATGATCCAAGTGCGTCCTGAATGTATCGGATGATGCACCAGTTCGTAACTAACATACTTTACCTTATCGGTGACAGCGTCGCGAACCCGTCCCAAAAAACGATAGCTGACTTAGCTCTCGACGTACTTCATCCACTTTTTTAACATTGCTTAAATGAAACAAACCAAAAATCCAACTAAAATATTCGATAAAACTCCGAGCCATTCACTCTGCAATAACCTGGTCATGAGCAGAGATTCAACTCTCTTCACACAAAAGAGGTCTGGCTGCACACCAGCAATTGTTTCCTTGTCTTTACTTACAGGACATATTCTCCAATAAATTTCGTTTGAGTGTCAGAATAAGTAGGTAACTAGTTTGGTTTCAACGAGCAATGCGAGTGAATTATGGTTGAGTCTCTTGTGTAGCGATATTTTTCAAATGGATGTGCTGCACACACGCCATGTCATTCTTGGTTGGTGCGATTTTTGAGATAACGCAGTATATCACATGAGACTGACAAAAACTCCTAAGCTGTGCCCACTTGATGGACAACAAAAATGACGAAAGCACTCGTTAGATGTCGAAACTTTTCGGAAGATATATCAGAAATGCGTTTCTTCGAGAATAAGCCAATTACTGGTTGGAACAAGAATGTCGGTCAAAGTCTAACTTGTTCAGTTTAAAAACCGCTTGTCGTACGCGTGGTTCAAAGACTATGGATTGAACCAATCAACAGAAGGGTCAAGCGTCCAATCTAGCCAAGCCAACTTGACTAGACTCACTAATGAACGAAATCCTTCATGGGCCTGAGCTTTTCAGGGACCAGCTACAGTTTTGCTTTTATCAAGGGGACTTTAAAACGCATCAACGGGTTGTTATTAATTTTCTTACTCTCCTCAACCGCTAGACCTAAAAGTGAGGAGTATGAAAGTATAAATAACAGTGAGCAACATATTTAAGCGAGCACAGTATCGCGCGATCAGAACCACGGTAACCGGAGGTATTGTTTCAAAACCTCTTGTGCATGCAAAGCTAGTTGATGGCTTTACCAATGGACAGAAGACTTGTGTTTGGGTTGGGCAGATGTACTCAAGACGGCTACTTCGGAATGATTTTGTTACCAGCTCCCAGCAGGTTCGCGATTTCACTTTTAACCTTCACTTCTTCAAAGATGCACCTGCGTTTCCGTTTTACCAAGCACTCTGATAGATATCAATCTGTCCTGCCTATTAAGTAAGTATCGTTTCAGTTTTGGGCTAACTTGAGGACTGAGTGGCAACAGATATATCTAAGGGACCTGTTTTCACGCGTTTGGAGAACGATTGCACCTAACATTGGGGATAAAAGTCAGGTGTGCACGGTTGCATATTCACCTAAAACCACAAGTCAGTCTTCTCCTGATATCACTTTCTAACTGGTCAGTTTAAAGTGTGAAACTGGCCACAGATTTTTCCTGTTCTTGTCGAAAAAAGACCGATTTAGGCACTGCGGCACTAGAAATTCCAGCGACGCGTTGTAGGTGATCATCTAGAACTAACTTACGCCCTCTGAAAATATTACTTGAACTAACTCACGTTTGTGCGCAACTGTTGCGGGGCTAACATTCCACAATATGTGCCTTGTTTTCACACTGATGTGACGGATTAAGGGATTAAGGGCAGTCAGTGTTCCAATTTTAAAATGTACGGTAGCACCTAAGACTGTGCAGTTGCTTTGTATAAATATTCAGCAACATCATGAAACCAGATGCTAATGACTTCCTATCCAACGAAGCATCTTTGTGTACCGAAATGATGATCAAGGTCATCTATGTGCAAAAGTGCCAATTTAAGCAGAATAGTATTCAGTATTTAAGTCAGGTAGAATATCAAGATGCCTAAATGGTAACCATCGATTCACTCACGCTGTTTCACCGTGGAAGATCTCTTGTAGTTGCCCGACTACATTACTGTTCTATACAAGGTGGTTTCCTCAGGATAGTATTTCCTACTGAAAAACTCTTAAGTAGCCCAGATATTTCACCAGGTTAATTGCTTAAAGAATCGGTACTCCAAGGAAAACAGAATATAGGTGTTTTACTCTCAGTTAAAGAGATACCAAAGAGAGTATCAGCTCTATAGTCTAGTTCACTCATATGATCATACAGCTGGTGCACTTCGACGTCCCCAGCTGCCTTTTTTCCTTTACTGTACCATATGAAATCTATACAAACTAATCAAGTCGTTTATTGCTCCTTACATATGATCATCTCTTCAAGTAAAGCTGTCTCCATTCCTCCTCTCCATTCCTCAGAGTCTGCATACGACCAGAATGCTGTTCAAAGTTCGGGTTAGTTATCTGAGAATAAGGAGGCTTGTGATCCGATTTGCGGCAAAATAGGTAAAACCAGTAGCAGACTGTTGCCTGGTCATCAGTTACCACATTAAGCCATAACCCAAAAAGCTTTACTGGATATCTTCCGAAAGAAACTTTGACTCACTTCGTACTCTGCGTGGTGCTGAATGATTGTGACGCTGTAACAATCGTAAGTTCTTCATCTTGTCTGGGGTTATGACATTTATGAATGCACAAGAACTGCATCCTAATGGAATGGTGAAACGGTAGAGTCCAGTTGTAACGCGCTTTTCAAAGTCAAAAAACAGCAAGCTCTTAACAGGTGGACTTTGTTTGGTGACCTTGTAATAGTTTCGCGGGTTTTCATACATTATCCGGAAACACCAGGCTATAAATTCCCTCATATTAAGGATCATCAGCTTTGTACGTCCTTGATCAGATCCAGGCTCTCTCCATTACCTAACCGGAGCATGCCAGATGCATATGGATAATAACGTCTGAACAAGCGGAAAGCCTTAAAGAATAGTCTAGTAACTATCCTGGTCTTGTGAATCAGTTGTCTCACCCTTCCGAAAACAGTTCCAACATATTTCTGAAATTTACTTACGACTGCGCTAGCTAGCATAACATAAGATTTTTTCGGCAATCAATTCTTCCTTTACCACATTTTTTCTGGCACGCATACTTTATTGTCCTGCTTGAAGTATCAACTAACTTCAAAACCACTTTAGCCCGACTCTGTAAAATTCCGATTCTTACTACGAAGTTCTGAGATCTCACTGACAAACTTGACAAATATCTACTAGGATGCTTCCAGGAAAACATTCTTTCAGTGACTGTTTTTGTGATCAGGCTATCTGAGCGTGCGCATTGCGTTCAAAGTGATGTGATGCAAGTAAACACAAGAATACCAATTTTCGCTATATGTTTGTCTGAATCCCGGGTAGAGTTATTTCAAAAGCTTGGTAATGAGCCTGCTTTGTTCATATGTTTTAATCTGGTTGTCCCAAGGAGGATTCTGCAACGCGATGTAACGTACATAGCAGTAGACCTCCTTGTAAGTCTTTTTGCTAATTGTTCTGTAAAGGTCTTTTTAACCGAGTGAATTTTTGTACATTTTGAACTCTCCCATATTTCAAACGGTGAGACATTCTTAGTAAATATTTGCTCACAATCACAGTTTAGCTTTTCGAAAAGTGCACTAAATTCCATCGCGTCTAAGCACACATATGCTTCTGACTGGGAGCAAAAAAAGCCGATGCACAAATCGTTCAGTTCAAATGTTTTTATGATCAGACCACTTCGTGTGGGAAGTTAGTACGATCGTAAACTTTCGTTGCACCCTAAAGGTTCCAAACAAAGCCGGCATTTGTTGATCAGCTGGTTGATTTTCTGCACCAAACATATGCACTGAGTTTTTCCACACCTAACTTCGTCGAAATCAATTATATTGTAAAAAAGTTTATGAGCCACATCAACAAATACCCAAAACAGACTTATATGAATAATCGATTATGAAATCAATTAGCCATTGGTAAACTCGAGGTGCGTCCTACCGGTATCTTAATCTCAAAGAACGTGCAGGCTGTGACCATCACAATCTAACTGAATGGTATTGTCGCCTGCTTTTTAAACGCCAACTTTGAATATGGACCCAAACACATACCATGCAAACGAATTGAAAAAGTACTTGATCAGTACGCAAAGCTTTCGCTTACCGGATGACTGGCCTACCGAATGAACCACAACAGATGCTTTTTAATCAATTGGAAAAAGTTTGCAACCGACTGAGAAGTCATCGTTTCAGAAGGGCTTGTTAAACAATCAGTAGTTTTTAAATGGGCAACGTCTCGCTCTTGATAAAAAAGCTTCATCAGGCCAAGTGAGCAGGTCGCCAATTTGGCCAGGTTTCAAGGCAAACGGTGAACCAATCAGTTATACGTTTCATATTAGCGCACTAGATCAGTGTTGAGTGTCGACTGACGGCTCTTATCGGTTAGTGTGGTTGCCAAATTCTTGCATTGATGGGTTGAAAGAGTTTCAAATTAGTTCCAATCGGGTTTGGTTCCTTAATCTTCCACTTCAGGGTGCTTCAACTGATGGTTCATCGCGGGTGCTACTGGTAGACTTCGATGGTATTTGTGCGCTTGTGAGTGTTGCGACAATTTAGTTAGTGGGGGAAGGTGGATGAGATGCTGCCCAGCGCCACACATGTGTGATTCAGTTTGCACTGATTCGCCGAACTTCTGCCAAGTGGATAAACAGTTGATATCTCTCAGGACAATTAGACAGCTTCTCGTGCCACTTTGACCATCGGTCAAACATTCACATCGCCCAAATATCCTAAAAGCACTTGTTTTGTATCGATCTACGTTTTGATTCTGCAGGTGATTTTCTATCACCTAATGGATAAATCAGCGCCTACTTATTTGGACGCATGAGGGTATATTCCTGCCAAATTGCCTGTTCTTTCTCGCTTGTTCTTCAAAAACTGCACCCAATTCCTATGTTCCAGTATAAAAATTAAGGATGGTACGCTCACACGGCTACACTTGGCGAAAAATCTATTCATCAGTTAGTTTTTTCATTTATGAAAAACCTTGAAAAATTTAGTTTTCACAATGATTCACTTGACTACTCTTTTTCAAAGAGTTTGAACAACGATTGCGATAAAGACAAATGTCTATTAGAAACGCCTTGTTAATTTGGCTAAGATTTCACAATCACTGATAAGACTAGTATTTCATCGCCTAGAAACAAATTTGCATGAATTGTGCGGCTTTTATTAATTAACAGCCAATCGCTACAGTGCATAAATTTAAACCGAATCAGAAAAAATGTTTTGGTTTTTAGCTTCCACCATTTTACACATGTGTCACATCTATGGACTGAACACACGAATGTGTTCAGGAATTAGGATATGGTTAGAAAAGCAGAATGCAGAAAATACTCACTGGTTTATGAACTAAAATTTTACTCTTTTGTGACATTACTATGTATCAGCATGTATCGCTTGCACACAGTTTCATTATCGACACTAAGGTCTTCCATAGCCGTAGCTATTGACGAGTCAAACACCTGTCTTGCTACCAAGACTGTCCATCAAAATTGTGTGAGTTTTGGTTCGGACCATGAGAGATATTCTCTCCTTGGTTTCCAATTACGAAATAGCAAACCTGCAGGGCCTATGGCACAGTGGTGATATGTGGGGACAAATCTAACTTGAACTTTAAGAGCATCTTGTTTTTGTTCGGCCGATGATGAGTAGCTGCTTACTTGTTAGTTTGCAAGCCACTGGAGTGTTATCTTTTCTCATAGGCGCACCAGGACGTTTTAACCGTGAACCAGTTGATTCAAGTCCAAAACTCAGCTGATCCACTGTCGAACAGCTGCAATAATAGGAGAAGCACGTCCTCCATGCTTCGCCACTTGCAGCTGTGTTCAGTAATCTGTATTCGGTATTTTGTACGCTTACTAACTAATGTTTTGCAAGTGCAAACATTGGAATTTTAGATCAATCTCTAGAACAAAGGCCCAGTTCACACAATCATTTGGTTAGGGTTTCCGGTATAACCTGCTGTTGTCCCCTTTTAGCACAACTTAACCAGTTGTGAATAGAAATGCCATGAATGTTTCCGTAAGCCCCAACGTTCACCGAGCCTTGGAAGTGAGAATAAACGGGTGAATGTTTATTGGGGCAAATTTGTTTTTACCATGTAGATGGAGATACGGAATGGGACCACTGACTTCTCTGACTTTAATGGCCCTATGCACACATTAAAAGGCATCACACACACCTCGTTATCAAGGACACGCATAGGTTGACGCCAATATAGATTTTTTATTCAACCAACCAATGTGTGGCGGTCATTGGGCTACCACCACATCAGCATCAACAGTCAGAAACTGATCCTGTTGCCTTGGGCACCTTAACTAAGGAACTGATGAGGTTAACAATAATTCTTTGTGACAACAGCTATCCCGTCGGATTGGCAGTGCATTAAAAAACCGGCAGTTATTTTCTCGACCAAAGCTGCCTTCATTGTTACAACTCAGTTGAGTCTCTAGAGATCTGATCGCAATCTCAGTATAAAACCACATCGCTTTGTAAGTGATAACGTCGCTTAAATAATGCCCAACTAATTACCTGGGAATTTGAATATTTCTAGCAAGATTATTGTATGTTTATGGCTTTTTTTCGAAGTCTTTCATAAGTGCAAGTAGACTGTTACCAACACGGCAGCCGTACCAAATGTGAGTGTTTCTTTCATCAAGGAAGAATGATTTTAGCTAGTTATTAAATAATTTCAGATTTCTGTGTGTCTTGAATATGTCTTGAATAGAGACCCAGAGGCGGATAATGTCGATGAGAAGAAAAATGCCGTTTGACAGGACCGGAGCCAGCAACTCTTGTTTACAGAACGGATGCTTTACTGACTAAGCTACCATTGTAAGTCATTCATCCGTTAAAGGCAAAATCGTGGGTCAAATTGAATCTCAAAACTGTCACTACTGGGCTCTCTCCAATCAAAATTCATTAGCTTTTAGAAGTAGGGGCTTGGCGCCCGATACACAGGTATCTCTAGTGTGTCAGTTTTAAGTGTTCTCTATGTGAATCCAGAATCTAGCCTAAATTTGCTCAAGTGCTAACTAATTTCTTATGGACAAGATGTCTAAAAGTTCATATGCGATTTTATCGAAATTTTCATACTTTACTTCGTCTGCGGAAATCCGCGTCTATGATGGCTGCTGTCTTATGGCTCAACTGGTAAGGCCGGGTTTTGACTTCATTTGGTAGCAATATTCCACTTTTACAAGTCTAATTATTAATGTTTATTCAATTTATTTCAAATTTCCTGTGATGTTTTCTCCTCCGTGAAAACAAGATTCCGCTAATTCCATTGTGGTTTATTTTGTAGTGACAGAGAATTTCCATCCTGCCAAAATCCGTCCATGTTATCATCTCGTGGATTTATTTATTCCATTCCGGGAGTCCTTCTATGGTATGACTTATTGGGTGCTTTTACTTACTCAGGTGGCAGGTGATAGTCGTCCCAAATAATCCACCGTATTTGCCTGCATTAAATGAATTTTCTGGTGACATTTGCAGTGATATTAATGGAAGAGAATTTCGGTATATAGTGCTCAGTCGGATTTACGTAAAAATGGTCAGAATGTGACGTCACTATTGAGCCAGATGCTATCTTGTCAATCACAGCATACGGAGAGAAATTTTTTCTACTCGTACTTATGAGTAATTAAGGCCGAAATCCTGAGAAAAACTCTCAAAGGTCGCAAACACATCAATTTCCCCAATTTGGGTTCCTCCACGTGATTTGAACCGAATTTGGGGTGCCCAATTCTATTCTCGGATCGCCGAATATCTCACGAGCCTTTTGCAAAACTTCATACCTATAAGGGATATTATGTCACATGTCTCGCGTGTATCACGTTTTGTCGAGCAGCCTAATGATGACCACTTCCCTTACGTCTCATTATAGTGTAATTCAAGTCTGGAAACTTGAAGCTTGACTGAATATACGCACCGCTGAGTAACTGGACGCGGAATGGATGAGTGAGCAGAATAGAGGAATGTTGTCCGGGGTCTCGTGTACATGTTTTAACACGTAGCTTGACAGTTACTTAGATTAAATTCCTATTCAAAGGTTTTGGTGTACAAACGCAAATGCTTACTGCATTGTTCAGCTACTTTCTTAAACAACTTTGGTGCATTCTAGTATATGTGTATATCCTAGTTGTTTCTAACACATACTACGATTTATATACTTTTAGAAAGGATGTTTGAATGCTCAACTACTCAGTTTTGTGAGAACATGCTAAGACAGATTGGTAAAGGGGACATTTTCCATGCGTTTCACTTTTTTCGGGATTGGCGTGGTGGATCAATTCCACCTGCTGGACAAGAACGACACACAGAATACCAAAAAAATGGTTTACAGATAAAGGCTGGCTGCATGCGTGCGTGCATTTCTTGTCTGTTCTCATGTTTAAAGACCGGATTACATTTTGCAACGCTACATACTCTGTACATCCAACCGATGGCCCTTGAGGTATGCCGAAATGTTTCTACAGGGCAGTCCATCCCTGGCTGCCTTACATCAGCACTACTCACTAACAAATCTCATCCTAATTTTTCAGTACCGTACTCTGCGAAACGCAAAATATACGCTCGCCGCTTAACAGCACATGGACGTAGTATTCACCTGCTCAGCTAGGTTTCGCTATAGTGAAAAAGTCATTAGCAGTTGGTACTGCCAGACAAAGTGAACCGTTACACCCAAGGATCGCGTGACGTAACAACGTGCAGCATTGGTAGAATGTCCAATTCGCCCATTTGATCGCACTGCGTAGCCAGGCTTTATGCATATTGTAGTAGGTAATGAAGTTAGTTGGCACATGAAGGGGATCGAAATTGCCGACTGAAGCACACGAGACAGTCGGATGTGGCGCAAGAGTGACACTGTAACCGTCTGGGATGTCAACGATGGCATTCGCTGCTGTATCCGGTATCGTTTAAAATCACCGCAGAAACCCACTACTCGTACATAAATAGGTCGAGTAGCTTAAATGTATTTTTGGTGAATACTATATTCATCCCCCAAATGGCCCTTTTAAACACTGCTCAGCTTCATTTCTCAACTCTGTAAGTAATGCTTTGCAAGTAGTCGAGCAATTTCCAATGCTTGCTTCTAGCGTCCAAATCGAGCAAAACCTAGGGTTTTTACGGGTAAGAATACTACTGACAGTCTTGTACGCGGTAATAAACAGAATACTAACATAATTACACTCACCAACAGATGGAGGTCCGTGAATCCCAACGTTTGGCCTATTTTTAGAACTGAATGGTTATATCGCTACCCAGCCGGAAATTCTCAGCACTCATCCAACCAATCAGTTTCCCTCAATTTTCATTTCACGTGGCGAGCATTCATGTGGAACGTTTGAGTTGGTTGACCACATAGTAAATGCGTCTGATAGCCTGACGGACAAAATGTGCCGTATGAGCGATGAAGCAAATCGTAGTTCCACTGCAGACCAATGACCTCGTTCTGTCCACGTAGTTGCGCGAAAAACTGCATCGCTTTGGATGGTACATGGAGTGTCAGAACGCTATTTTTGGATTAATCGGTCATCTGTTTTTCCAAATCTAGGGATATCTTTAGGCGAAGAAGTCACTGAGAATTACAGTCATGCAAAGAGCTATCCTCCAATTCCGTATCGTTACGTCGATGGGGTAGGTTAACACTGATCCCAGTTGATAAAGTCAACATTAAATTCAGTGCAGTAGAATACTGTGCAATACATAATCCACTAAATTGAAGGACCTCTTGTGCGTGGACCGTTTTTATGGAGTGATAAAACTCAACTTGGACAGAAGTCTAAATTGACGTCCATAGCAAAACAGTGCTGGCGAATTAAGAATAAACAGATTTCCATGTGTCCAAATATTAGTTCAGCAATGTTGGATGCGTTTGATGTTTGGAATTGTGCCAAGAAAAGGAAAGCGGAGTTCATGACATGTTGTTCTCCAGGCCTAGAAAATACTCATTGGTTTAATGTCCTCGGACTTCACCTCATCTCGTTTCGTAGGTATCCTCTTTGGACGTGGTGAAAGGAGGAAAGCCCTCCGCCGCGGAGTTGTTGATTATAAAACACCAGCTAAACAGCTACGGACTATTGGAAAGGAAAGTAACCATCTCATATGCACCTAGTTTTTTAAAATTGAATGTCCGTCTTCTTCTTGAACGCGTCTTCTTAACATTTCCTGCATATTCATTGACTATCACGCAATTGTAAACGAATGCTGCAAAGCAGTTTCACATACTCCGTAATAAATCCCACCTTCCATTAGATCAGGGCGAAGTTACGAGAAAACCGCACACTACTCGCATGCCTCATCAGTAGTATCCACTTCCACCGTGGCAAGTCTTGTAATTATCACCAAATTTTGTCTCCGTCAGCCTTTGGTCCACATCTCGTCATCAGTTGTGTCCTACTCACTCCAATACATTTTGTCCCTCAACTTGTTGCTAGGAGTATAAGTAGCCAGTGTTGAAACAGACCACTGGGAGATGTCTTTTCTTTAGCAACAACTCTCGATGTCTCTGTACGATTACAAAAACAACTGTTCAAAACAACCTTAACTAGTCGTTTAATTACAGTCACAGAAAATTTTTAACTAATTTCCTGATTCTACTCCAAAGGCGCAGCTTAATTCCAAAAAGCTGACTAAACAGTGCTTTCTCCTGTGGAAAGGGAACATCAGTATTCTGTAGTAGCCCGCAGTCTCTTGTATGTGGTTCGGTGTACCCCTTGGGTACTCCAAACGAGGATTTTACAAAAACATAAAAGGCCACCCAACTTTAACCAAATTTGTGTCATACGAAATGCGACGAACTGTGAACAGTATGATTTTTAGCATGGTAATTTGACTGATAAAAGTTATAAGTAGTTTTGATACCAAATTTTCAAGGGGCATACCACCAGTCCTACTACTCTTAAGCTTCACGTTAGTTTCTACAAAGTAATACTCAATAATAGAATATCCGTAAACTTCGCGTTCAGCTAGGTTGTTCAAAGGCATAGATAGTGAAAACTAGTCAAGACCAGTCTTTTTTAGCTGCTTCACATTTGGTAACATAAAATGATGTAATTGCTTCGGGATTAGCATACGCCTGATGCGGTTTTGTTTTAAGATCACTGACAATCACCTGAGAATACGAACCTTGTGGAGCTTTTGTGTGTGGACTGATAGGATCTCCTTGAATGGTGACCAAACTTTTGTAAGCTACTTGCCAAACTTGACGAACAGATCAACGACCACCTGTTCAACTAATAGTAGACTTATCCGGGTTATCAATTAATCGCCACCTTTCTATCCATTGTTTTGATGAAATTAGTTTCATTGTACAGCTGATTTTACCAGCCAATAATTGTACCTGAAAGAAGCAAATGGGGGTAAACAGGTGAATGCTTTTCACGGGTCTACTCAGTGTCGATACTGCGGTCCTTGTGAGCAAAACCGTTGGTCACATCCCATTAGTAGACTTCTTCATACTTCAGCAGTTACAATCCATATATGCGGAAAGGCATGCTTTCAATCTGGCTAGTGGTGGAGAAGGATGTTATTTCATGCAGCCAGGAAACGTGCTCCTCTTTTATGCGGAAGTATGACCCGATCGAAGCCCGCACACGGTACCAAACAAGTTCGTATGGAAGCTGAGTGATGCATATCGTGGTGGTCTGCGAGTTTCCTGACTGCCACTTCCAATGGACGAGGTACATGAGTTCTGGACAAAGCTGGTGCATCTATCTAGCGTGAACGTCTAGCTTAATTTACCAAACAGTAGTACTGAAATCGCGCTGCTACATACTCAAATTAGGGAACTACCATCAATTTTTGTGTCTTGCTAGTTTACATCCCGGTCCTACCATACCTGTGGAAGCATTTTTGCTGACACCTAACGATCGACTTACACGCTCCGCGGACTCACACGGATAAGGTGACCAGGTTACTAATTTTGCCTTGTCATGTGGGAAGCGGGTAGCCTGTAGTCGAAAAATTTCTGCTGGTGAAGTGGATTCTTGGGCATCCAAAACCAGACCTCAGCGCGCCTCAGTTATGAGACATTACCAAACAGCACAGTCAAACCACCCCATCGGAACACACCATCTCGCTGTTCAGCAAACCAATGTTTCACAGACCGTCTCAACCAGAGCCTTACCAGAGCCATCAAGAAACATAGATGTAACGAATCTAAAAACGTTATATTTGACTGGTAGTTACCATGTCTTTGGTCAGCGTCTACAGTGTAGTTTTTTGCTGAATTTAGCAATTGAAATTTATAGCACAGAAAACGTTAGATCTGTAACGGATGGAGATTTATTTTAATAGATAATCTACTGTGAATAAACGCAGTGGACTGAAAAGTTTGTAGGCTTTCAATTGCCTAAATAAAACAATCTTCGACAGTGGAATCCGTAAAAAGATTCGTTTGATGACCTATGGTTTCCGAATTCTTCCGTGTCCCTTATGCGCAACTTCGAGGCCATTTAGTCAACTAGGAATTATAGCGTTTTAGGCCGGAGGAAACCATTGACTTATCATTACCGGTCGATTTACTTCTGCCCGAAAACTACGTTTGCCAACTGACAAAACACGGATTCTCGCAAAGCGTTCGGAAAAGTACATCCGCTAATTTTGTTATCGCAAAGCCTTTATACCAGAGAAATTGCATAGTTCAGTATTTATAAAACTTCCTCGCCTTTCCTGGATTGTTCCACAAACCTTACAGGTAGGTAATTGATATCACAAGATTCCACTTTATCAGCACGATATTGATAGAATTGTATCCAGATATTTCTAACCTGCTCAAATTATTGCATATTCATCGATATAAGTGAAGTACGCACGAGAAGATTGGATTTGTTTCAACTTGCTAGTGATTTCCATCCTCTTCAGGCCTGTTGTTTCATTTCTTTTACTTACCACGCGCGTTCTCCTACCTTTTGAGCACTACCCAGAATTTCGTTTGGTTATGTTAATTTGGGTCATAGACTGAGTTCAGTTAAGGTAAGAAGTCTTGGCATTCGACAAACGCTCTCGTTTGCTCTGACAGGAGACTCAAATTAGTGCAGGTGAATTTCCCGTTTGCGTTTGTTCGCTTGAGCTGGATGTGTTGCACCAAGCTATCTCATGTCGCGTTTGGTAGGATATTCGAGATGTCGCAATACTCTGTTATCTATACGTAACACACTACACATTAGGTAGCTAGAAATTATTCGACAGTCCGCGGCCGGCTTCGTCCTTCTTGGTTGCGGCACATTCGGTTAAAGTGGAACCTCATAAGCCAAGACTTCAGCTGGATGCAGTTTAGTCTCCTCTATAATCAAGTTAGTGTGTAAATCCGAGTAATTGTCAAAAGCTGCCCAATTGGTATTCACGCAGGAGATAAAGTTGACAGAAACTCGAGTACCACGCCTACTCGATGGGTTCCAAAAAGGACGAAACTGGTCGTGGGCTGTCGAAGAGATTTCAGCAAACTCATGGGTAGTGTGCTAGATCAGGGCAAAAAAGTTTTGGCATTTTTAAGATGATGGCTCAAGGGGGCTCCTTACGACTACTCGACCAGTATTGCGACGGAAGCCCGGAATGACTGAATGTTACGTTCATCTGTTGTCAGATAGTTTTACAGGGCTCCGACTGTTGTGCAAAGTTTGATTATCCGTAAACACACGTTAACCTCATATTAGGAACTTTGATGTCCAATAAATCACTTTAGCAAACTATCCAGCCTTCAGAAAAGTTTTGTCAAAACATCCTCGAAAGGTGCTATCAGATATCAACACGGAAAACGCGTTGGTGTTATAAGGACATACGCAACCTCTCAAGATAATCTTTCTTTGGGGGTGCTCGAAGCTGTATCGTTCTAGAGCTGATTAAAAATGAAACTGTTTTTATGCAACGTGTGCCATAAATCATCATTTCTTATAATGCTTTCCTCGGTCACGATGGGAATCTTGTTGGATTTTCGTATGGATGAAATGTTTGAATTTCAATACAGTACATTTCGGTTATTTCTATAACAGTCTATAACCCGTTTGGATGCGCTGAACCAAGTATCACAATTCTGATTTTTGATTACCAATGGATGTCTAATAACCCATAGCATCATACAACAAGACCATCAGTACAAGTTCTGATCAAAGGAAACCTCGCAATTCCAAAGTCATTCGTTATTGATTCACAAGTGGAAAAATTTATTTATCGTCTATGTTTGTTTTACACATACGACCATGAGAACCTTTGAATAAGTATTTGAATTTTGTATTTTTGTATTGTATTTGTATCTTGTTAAAGTTAAATTAAAACATAGGATTAAAAAACTGGACACTTACCGTACCGTTCACAAACTCCGAAGACATTGTTGAGTAGGATGATGTTCCAAGTCTTGGTTATTCGAACCAAAATTGTTATCATAACCTATTTCCTCGCATAGATGACTTTTGATCCTGATGTTTCTATGAGTGGCGGATAACTAAACTCATTCAGGTCTTTCACCAAGAACTGATTAGGAAGAGAAGGAGAGACAGATGCACTACGTGCACATCACATATATACTCCTCACTATTTTCCAGTTGACAGTGTTCGCTAGATTCTACACAACCTGCCGGTAACATAGTTGCTCAGTCGACATACTACAGCAGTGGTCAGGAGCAACAACAAGAACATTTGCATAACTAATCTCAAGACTTGCAATAATAGCACATAATCTACATTTAGATATGCATTCTGTTTGCTGGACAAACACACGCTAAGAATAATTCCGATGTATGCCTGCTGTTGTCCGTAATAATGGTAATAGATTTCTATGGAAACTATTTCTGATAACTAAATCGGTTGCACGCAAGCAAGCGACAATCGCATTTTGCTGGAACAAATTGGAGAATGCGGCGTAAAGCACGATGAGTGAAGGGAAATATTTTTAGTTGTGCGCATTTTTTAAACATTCCCGGATATGGGCTGAATAGTTTACAGTTCACGAAACAACGTACTGGATTTTAACGACGAATGAAGTGACAGTACAATTTGTGTTAGCCAGTGACTTATCTAAATGAGTATCATAAACCTAAATGGTTATAAAAGACGGCAATCCCTTTCAACATATGTGCAGGACTTTCTGTCTGTCCTGAGGGAAAGGAAGCATACTTCCTTTCCCAAACTGATGCGAACTAAACCGCTTCAATTTACCTTTTCAAATGCCTGTTAATCCACGTGAGTGGGAAACGAAAGAAAACTTATTACTATCGTTACTTGTCATATGTCGTTATTGTCAGAAAGCATGACAAATGTTTCAAAGATTTCTGAAAATGACGTTTAGATTCACTTGATGCAAACCCCACAGGGATTGCACATTGAGGCGTTCTCAGAGCGAGATGCATTCATTCGGCTCTTAGGTTAAGCTTGCTTCCACACATCCTCAGTGTGAATTCTGGCGATCCGGATACCCACTTTGTTTTTAAATCTCATTGCTGAGTGAGACAAAGTTATCGTGAATTACGACTGCTGTGTTAAGCACAAACATTTTGGCAATTAATCATCATTGTCGTCATAATCAGTAAAACAACACTAATGAACATCAATGCCTCTTTGCTGTTCGACCATAAATTGTTTAAAAGCCGTACTGCAAATAAAAAGCTGAAATGGGGGGTTGGACTTTATACGAACATGTACCGAGGTCTCTGCACCCCCGTAAGCGTATTAGGAGGGTATAGATAGAAAATGGACTGTAGAAGCATCATTAATGTGGATTACCAGCTGTATTGTGCTGCGGACTCCTGCGGAAAAATGAGCAGCATCGACATTAAACAAAACTTTCTTAAACGCTTCCTCGTACCTTCGGTATGCCCAACGTTGCCCCATTTCTACTTGGGTCACTATGAATATGGCATGGGGTAAAAGATGTTTTGGCATGCAGAGTACATGATCAAACCACCGCAGGTTTTGACGCTGGGCATATTATTTCAATTGAAGTCTCTTTCACACAACTGAATATTCATTTTCTAATTGTCTCGTTGCGGATTCGTCGGCACTAGGCTACAGGATCTGTGATTTTGAGACAACGGTTATCGAAAGCCTGAAGACATCTCACTTCCGCCTCTCATAGAAACCACGTCTCAAAGCCATTTGACGAAAAAGCCTGAACCTAACCTGATACATTCATCAATCGATCAATCGATTCAATTCATCAGCTACAAACCGTGTACCATAGGTACATTAGTCCCAGTTACTACAGTTTCGATCACCGGAAAGTGGGAGAATCCGGCCAAGCCTTGAATGCGATGACATGTTCAATTAGCTCGGGAATTGAGTAGCTACGCATTGAAGGCGATAGCTTTGATTCGCGCGCGCCACTGACCGCGCGATTGGGCCATTTCTGACAGTGTCTCCAACCATTAGTGAGTTGAGTCCCGGGGTCCCCATCCAAGGAGGCGACAGTCGTCGACCCGACTAAGTTTATTGGTTAGTGTTTTCATACTTCGTTTCCAGGTCATAAACTGTTCATCTCTCGGTCACTTCCATTTAGCACAGGGCTGCACGAGAAGAACTTTGCGAGGTAGATAGATATTCTGGCGTGCGGAGTACATGTCCTAACAAGCGTAACCTATGAAGCATGCGTAATTCATCCATCGCGAGAGAGTTCCTTCTTCCCAAGACCATTTGGTGTAACTCAATATTACCAATCCTCTGTTCACCTGACTAATGCACCAGAAAACCGATGGTCAAATACTAACATCTTCAATATGTCCGCTGCCCGTAGATGCCACGTCTCTGATCCATAAATCAGTTTGGATCGCATCACCACAGTGTAAACTCCGCCCTTAACAGACAAACTGACGTCATAGGTGCCGGAGGTTCGCAAAAGCTACCCTGGCCTTCGAGATTCAAGAAGTAATCTCATCTCCAGCCAGTCCACCGGAACTTATTTAATTGCCCAGATGAACAAATTTATCTACCACGTCGATCGGCTCGCCTGCTAGCATGAGGTTTGGGTTTGATCCCACCCAGTCTTGTAGCAGTACTTTACACTTTGCAAATGTGAAGCGCATGCGGCAGGGTTATTTGGGTTATTTAAAATCGTTTGCATTTGGGAGGGATCTGAACCAAGGAGAGCAATATCGTCCGCATACTCGATGTTTGTCAGCGGTCGTCCCGGAAGCATTTTAACTCCCCAGGTTTCAAAAAATGGGAGAGAAATTTTAGGCGGAACATCAGGATTAAATTTGAAAAGGGAAGGTTAGAGGGAACAGTCTTGTCTTACACAACTGGACGTGGTGAACTCAGGCAAATTTCGCCGTACTCATATGCGCCGTATACTCGAACGCGTCCACAGGAGTTTGCACACAGTGCCCTTATAAGGGAAGTAAAACTGGGGGGAACCTTTTTGATAGACAGACACCACCAAAGATTCTGACGATCAACAGATTCAAAAGCAGCTTTCAGGTCAATATAAACGACCATCGTGGAATGTCTGAAGGAGTGGTGTTGTTCAAAAAGTTGTCTCAAGGTAAAGATATGGTTGATGTATCCTCAGCTAGGGCCAAAAGCAGCTTTATTATCACGAATCTGTCTCTCCCACTAATCGATCGACCTGTGCAAAATAATGCCAGAGGGTACCTCAGATTAGACGGATACCAGGCTGACACCACAATGGTTTTCACACAACATTCTTGTGCCCATTTATAAAAAACTGGGTTGACGGTGTAGGCGCTTCATTAGGCTGGTATCTTCTGCAGTATGGTTGTCAGGCTGCTCACGAGGACCTCGCCACCTTCGTTGAAGAGTTCGGGGTGCAGACCATTCGCCCCAGGTACCTTCCCGCGATTGAGGATTTATATCTCACGCTGGATTTAGGTTGCCGATGGCGGGTTGGTGTCAATGTTCCATTCAGTCCAGCTTGGTTCTTTTAGCCGTTGTGGTAAATGATACCAGCTGAACTGTTCTGTGAAGGATTCAGCCCACCGTTCAATCAAACGATTGCCGTTCCGTCTTCTTAGCATATTGTCACACTGACACCTGCCTTGTTTTGACCTGTTGGTCGAATCAGTTGAAACAGGGCACGGCTGTTGCCTACAATGAAAGCTTTCTCCACCTACTGGGCCTTTGAAACCCACCAGCGCTCTCTGTCATTCTTCAGGCTCCTGATTATCCGGTGTTTGAGGTATCTGCGTGGGCCATCACAGTCGCTAGTTGCTGGCATGGCCTTCCTGGCAGCAATAAGATCTGCTGATCTCGAAGATATCCAGTGTTCATTGAGTCGGGTCAGAAGGCTTGGACAAACAGCTCTGAAAGCCAAGAGCATTGCTTCTTTAACTCGCCTCCATTCAGCCACCAAACAATTTTCGTCGTCCACATGACTGTGCGCTTCCAGTAGCTTTCTAGCCAGGTCAGCTCGATACTCTTCAGCTACTGAAAATTGTCGGAGTTGATGAATAGAACTGCTCTGCTTTCGCACGCGTAATGCTGACAAATGAAGTGCTAAGCGGGCCCGCACAATGGCGTGATCAGAGTCAAGTTGCGTACCCCAGAAGGAACGACAATCCTTAACTGAGGCTCTCCATCGGTAACTGATAGCCATATGGCCCAATTGAGTCTAGAATTGTCTAGTGGTAGGTGGCCTCCGAGTAAATCGATGTGAGCGTTTTTGTTGGAAGTTCGTACTGGCCAGGAACAGACGATGATCTGCACACAATTGAAGAAGCCGCTCTCCATTATCCGTACGCTCAGCATCGACTCCAAATCTACCACCCAACTATTCTTTTTCCGGACTTAGTCGTCCAAATTGGGCATCCATATCACCCACCGGGATAACTATATCTGTCCTTCTTGCCGACCGAAGCAGTCGTGACAGAACTTGTAGTCTCAGAACTGCAGTCTGTTGGAGCGTATGCTAATACGACAAATAAACCCCGTTTACCGCATCGACCTGCACAGATCTTAATTGAGCCAGACAACCGCACAGTGCAAAGACGACTGTTTACTGGGATCCAGTCCAGTAAGGCGCTTTCAGCATTGGGGCTGAGTGCAACTCCTATATCTTAGATACCACGAGCCATTGCGTCAGGATCACTGGATACCCAAAGAGTGAAATGTGGAACATCTGAGCTCGTTCTAAGCAGCTAGAGTAGCACAGCCGAAGTGGGGTCTTGTATGCGGGTTTCGGAGACACAACATACATCGACAGATAGGGAAGCAAGGTTTCAACAAGGGATGCCTGTTGCCCAATTTGATGTAGAGTACGAACATTAAAGGCTGCAAAGTGGATCAAGTCTTTTGAGGTTAGTAGGTGATTATTTTGGTTTATTTTCCTCGGCAAACTTTTATACGTGGAATAGTGACAAGGGGATAGGCAGATGGGTTGATCGCACTGTATTGTTTGATGGGTAAGGATGGATTGTGGGAGAAGGCCAGAGAGCGAATAGCTGCAAGGGTGAATGATACTTCGCGGTCGCCCAGGCCGAAGCAGAGGGTTTAGTTTAGGTACCCATCTTGGGCCTTTGACTCAAAAGTCTGACCCCCAAGGAAGTGAAGGGGTGTTGCGTTCCTTTTGAGACCCCTGCCCACAACCTCTAACTCAAAAGTCTGAACCACAAGACAGCGGATCTTATAGTTTTTTTTGGAACATTCCTGGGGCCAATGACTCAACTGTCTGACCCACTTGGCTGCAGGGAGGGGCCCGTCTCGAGGACGCAGGAAGTAAGGCATTACTGTCTGACTTATTATGCAGCTGAGCACAGCAGGTGTCTTTTGAGCAGAACCAGACTCTTTGGTTTTAAAAGTATTTCGACCGTATTGTATAATGCGCCAATGGTCACGGTCTACCGTTTGGCTATCGGAGTGTTCGGCTTCTAGGGCCGACCTTTTCTAACCCGTCCTTTCTCGGGGAATGTAACATCGCTTCGTTCATAAATGTGGACATGCTGGTGGCCTGAGAAAAACGCCTTACTGCCTTCACGCTCCTATTTCAGAGGATAGCGCGACTTCACCTCTAGACCGCCTCGTAAAACGATTGCTCGCATTACGAGGACTTGCTGTACTTCGTCGGTCTGCTCCTCTTTGGCCTGCCTGGCATGGCTGAACCTCTAGGAACTGAGTTCCAGCCACTATAGCCCGTAGGATCATTGCAGCACAGAACCGTGACCACCCCGACAAGGTGGCAGCTTTACATGTGTATTGAAAATAAAGGAGATACCTCTTTGTCTCCATAGCTCTCTCAATGAAGAAAACGCTATCCAAGCCTTAGAGGTTGGTGCGTTGACCTTATCTGTTACACTAAAGGTAGCAATAATAAGAAGTAAATAAATAATTCTCAAGATGTTTGAATCACTCCCCATACTGGACTGCGCCTTCGTAGATCGTACGTGTTGGGATCATTTGTTGTCTGACCAGAAGTGTCAGTTTACATTTTCGAGCGCCAAGCATGTGCCAAAAACGAGATGACTTTGCCTAGTTCATTCATAGACATTGGTGTCTTTCGTTTCTTCTTTAAAGACGAATGAAATGTCGTCCACATATTTCAGATTCACAAGTTCTTTATTAGCAACCATTCGAACAAGAAAGTTTTAGAGACCTT
The DNA here is from genome assembly GCA_004794785.1 of Opisthorchis felineus. Lineage (NCBI taxonomy): Eukaryota > Metazoa > Platyhelminthes > Trematoda > Opisthorchiida > Opisthorchiidae > Opisthorchis > Opisthorchis felineus. The sequence continues at coordinate 432,613 of SJOL01006374.1, read as the reverse complement.
CTTGTCTTCGTCCAACTGTCTTGTCGATCATGATATTGAATGAGAATAAAGTTCGATTTGTACAAAGGCAGTTGGAGAGCACGCTTACACGCCCGCAAGACTGAGGATATAAGCCCACTTCCGGGATCTTCCCTACTGAGCAGACGTGTTAATGAGGGCTCCTAGTTCAGCCTCTCGGAATTCCAGTAATTCCCAGATTGCGGAGTGCTTGTAAGTACACATTGTTCTAGCACCTATTGAAGTGTGAGAATTTGGCCCACGCGAACCCTACCGTGAAAAATTCACGCTTGATGCTCTGGGGTCAGTCCATCACGAACTATCGCAAATTGACAAATGGTAAGTAACATTAAGGAACTTGTTAAAACTGGGAAGCAGTCGATCCCTTCTGGATTTTTGCAATCACTACGAGCACCACTACCAATTCTTTTCAGCTGTTTGCACATGGACGGAAATAAAGTAGACAAACGCCGACCGTTTTATTCCTTGTCTTGCCAACTAACTCGACAACTGAGGGTGCTGAGAGCTGACTTCCGTGGTCGAGTACGCTTCCCAGGAAAGATGGCGACCTTAGAACGACACCAATGGCAAGAGGAAATGTTTGCCACTGTTTACAACTTTTAAGCACATTGGGGAGTGGGGAATAGCGATATTTCCTGTTGGTTACATTTATTGGACCAGTCAAATGATGTGATCGGGTTTGCAGCATGCATATATTTGTGGAAACTATAAGCGGAATAAAGGAGAAAACAAAGTTTAACAAATGATCATTACGGGCCTGTCGACGAATTTCGATAAAGCTATACTTCTGAAATTATAAAGGGTTTAGTTTTACTTTGTCTTTTATAAGGTACCATAGTTTTTGGATAAAATAATGCACAGTGATGACCGTTTGCGATTTCTTTTCATATGATCCCATGCAAGCAATGAACGACCTCTCCGTACTGGTCTCTTAATAACGGTTACGCCTGAAAAGGATTTGTTGCTCTTCAGGTAACGTTTTAACCTCCTTCATCCCTGCACTACTTTTGTTTTCTCCTTACCAAAATTATTGTGCTGACGTAACTGATTGTTACGGCACTGCCGTGAACTGTCTGATTTTCGAGACATGCGGCGTAGAATCTTAGAATCTTACGGAACGGGTTACAGATTTTGAGACTGTCCACGCATTTGTCGACTATCACGGAGGATAATTCGTGCTTCAACCAACATGAAGCGCCCGCAGTAATCAAGGATAGTATCTACTAATCAGCAGGTATTTTCCTCACAATTATAGGAAGCTCACCAACTGCAATGTTAAGTAAGCAAATGGCTGACAGATGTCACTTGAACTAAATTTGCTGGTCACCGGTCGGCTAAGTGGGCATTTGTAAAAGTGCATCGATAGTGTAACACAAATGTTGCGAAACGCGTCAAGAGTAAGCACGTGAGCACAGTAGTTAGTTCGTACGAGCACCGTTTTGGTGTGGTACTAATCAGTGTTCTTTACTCTGCAGCGTCAGTGATATCACCGCTGACTACTCACTGTCTTATCAAACTGTGTGCATGTGAATCACAGAAAGTATTTCACTTGTCGACATACTGGCCTGCATAGTTCATCTCCTTTTACCGTGATTCGTCAATGCGCACACACACATCGTTACTATGTGCAATAAACTTTTCAATCAGTTCTCAAACCTACTCACACAATGATGGTTCTGTAGACACCATTGTAGTAATGGATGTACACGTGTACACATACAAGCGTGCACACAGGTATGCAACGAAAGTCGTGTAAGGGCATTCTAAAGGAGCACAGACATGGTGGTATGCACACCACCAACATCAGTTACACATCAGTAAAGACTCTCCGCCTTAGCGAAAGAGATGACCTGTGTGCCCCAAAGCTGTGTGATACATATAAACGCCTGGTTAGTCAGAAAGACTCATAGATAGTATGATTTTAGATGGATGTGTGCACTTCACTGCCTATCTCTAACAAACTGTTTCAACTTAAGTATATTCAGCCAACCTCTCCAGCGATTATCATCCATTTCGTGATCCAGAATCGAGAAATACTACTGACAAAATAAAAGTTTATCGGAGTTCGTTGAACTAAAATGGCGGGTGGATTTGCCAATGCCAAACATCTACATTTTCCTCTCCTTACTTTGTCCATCGCTTTGTTGGTCTACGCTTTGGCTACTCCGGACTGGCCATGTGGCAATTTGGTGACGCAATGTTTCAAAACGATTCCTATGTGGGTCGTTCTTATTCTCCTGATTGCCGGAACCTCGGGTCTTGGGCTCATATTCTTAATTGACGTATTTGGAATGTGTAACAGCAAATGGATACCTGGAGCGGTGTGTGAGACGTTCAAAATGCTTGTCCTTATCGTATCGGCCACAGCCGCTCTTGTGGGAAATTTGTTGTATACTTACTGGAAACTTCCACATTGGTCCTACACTATCTCAGTGATTGGGAGTGTGGTAGCCACACAAGTTGTTTTTCTGGCAATTCTTGACTGCCGCTGTCTACGTTCACGGTGAGCCAAGCAGAGTGTACCAGGACTGGGACCTTGACGTTGTGGAATGAAAACCCTAGTATGCATGAACAATCAGTGATATAGTCTTTCAGTTATTTCGTTTCTACATGCAAATTCAGAGACACGATGCACCATTTCTGTCAGTCGTGTCACAACGCCTCTTTTAAATTAGCTGGTGAGTTCCAAGATTTATCGCTTGTGTAACGAGCATTTTTTTGTTTACTAAAGAGAAGTTTCGAAAATCACCACTGAGTTCCCTTTCGATTAGGCAGTCTGGGGTAAATATGGATATACGGCTTTTTGTGGCCGTTAGTGGTCATCATCCACGGAATTCCGAGACCCTGAAAAGTGCAAGAGCCCAGTTAGCGTACGGTTTCGATTGATACACCTCTGAAAATTCAGATGCTCCACTAGCAGGTATAAGCCATACGAGGATGATGACCTTCTCATGACGGTTTAACTTGTAGACCAAATTTGCCTCAGTTTCAGAGCTATAGAGTGACCATTGTCCGGTTGGGCCACTCTCAGGAATCCACACCAGAAAATAGAGTCCAATACTGCTTCAACTCGAACGCAACAGCAGTGTACAATCTCGGGAATATCGAGCTTGAACGCCGTTCACCCGGTAAGAAGGTGAGTTTTTTTTATAGAATCTCCATCAGGAGGCGATAGGTGAACTTGAAGTGCCTTCTCTGAGCGGGGGAATGTGCCAGCAGCTGAGATTGTTAGAATCACTTATGAAAAATTAGCTCCACTCAAAAAGCCATGGATAGCTGCGATATTAATGAGGTTAGATGGAAGATAAAACTTCCGGAAGGATACGTTTGAATCTCACCGAAAACAATCAGAATTTGCTGTTGCAGATTAACCTAACAGTGTGTCAAATACGGTAGTCGTTTGAGTGTGCCCAACGGTTGTTGATCAGGTTGCTTGAAAAACTTAAGAATTTATTCTTAAAAATCTGGAAAACATACTTTTGCAACCCTATTTCGCCGATATATACACTGGTCCGTAACACATGTGTAAACAGCCAACAGGGGGAACCTGAGAACCTCTGCACGACGTATTCATTTTCTGGCGAGATATTCCTATACGGATCCAGCACCGAGACGAGCTTACCTGTTGGTGAATATCCATGTCGCATGACTCGTACATCGTCTGGCTAAGTAAATGGAAAGAAAGCATAATATAATAATGTGGCTAGGTTTTTGTCAAAGTGCCGAAAATCGCAAGTGACTTATCGATGCAAATGAGTAGATTCTTGTCCGCACATTGGCCAAAAGTGTGTTCGTCTTATCCGTGAAAATGTTCCAAAAACAACTTCATCTAGATTTTACCCTTCGACTGAAGCTTATTCGCAATGAACGGCTAATGGTTTTTTTAACTTTTGATGGGACTATTCAGCAGTACAAATCTGAGGAAAAGTTGGGGAGACTGGAATCCATAACATAACCACAACACGTTACTCGACCACAAGTGGCTGTTTAGAAGTGTGGTCGTCCTGCACTTGGTCACGGACAAATAACCACCATCCTCTAGTCGCCCATCTCACAGAATGTGATCTGGCGTTGATTGGCACCTAAAGTGAGGACGTTTAAGTTCTATTCTTCTCTGAGTGGATCGATACCAGTCTGTTCTCACACTCACAATTCAGGATTGAATTTGACCTGCTAATCAGGTTGGTGGTATGTGTAGAAAATGTTTTTTTACAAACCTGCGTTTCAGTAAAGTGGGGTGGCAACCGGGAGTAGCTACTTTTGGTCCGGAGAAATTCTTCTACGAGAAGAGTCTCCACGGGTTGGCTGGAAGGGAAGTTCCAGGGTGAACGATTATCCCCATCGGGATAATTGCGGTTTACTTGACGTACGACTGATTCAGAATTTATGCACATTTGTTGTCGAGTAACTGCCTGGTTGTATTTGCTTCTGACCAAAATCAGGTGGTCAAGATATCTGTAGGACACGTTTTAGCCAGGTGTAGGCGAACCAGTGAAGTTCTCTGCAGGAGCAAATGGCAAACTGTTGCAAAAATAACTTGTTTCGCCTGTTACGCTCATTTTACGAGTGGGGCAAATATAATGTCACGTTTACTCTAATTCGTAATTAAATTTAAAGACCTCCCCATAATGTAATGTTTGCAGTCCAGGGTTACATGCTTACTACCCACGAGTATGGCTTACCAGTGAATTGAAATGGGAACTCACGCTGGCGATGTAGTAGAATGTCGCAAAATAGGTTGAGGACGGGTAGAACAGAGCCAATGTATTTCATGTATTTTGTGTTTGGGATAAAGTTATGAACAAAGTTTGGTCCATTGTGTTATATTTCGTGAGTCAAGCTGCCACTTTGGATGGAACAAGTAGTGAGGTAATTTGAGCAAACGGATTTACAAACCACGTGTTTCACAATTCGTTATGCGTGCCAATCAAAACGCATGAGACTGTTTTAGGTGCAGCATTATATGCTTCAAACAGCTCTCTTTTGAGGCTATTTTATGACCTCACTTGAGAAGTTCGCCCCAGTTGGAGTGTTTAAAACACTGGATTGACGATAGCTGAATCAAAATTACGGTATCTTCGACACCGTAAAATGTTGGCTACTAAAACGCAAATTTGCCTGGGACAGACATCATGGTGTATCTGAGTGACTGACAGTGAAGACTGCACACGACTGCATTTCGCCTCTATAGCTCATGAATTATGATAATTTGTGCAATCACAGCGATCGCCTCAACATTATTCCTAATGTTTTGATACGGTTATCCCGGTTATCTCCAGTCAAAGCGTGGCCGCACAGAACTCCACTTTTGCTCTCATCAGCGCTCACTAAGTGAGCACTCTTCTTGGTTGTATAGGAATCAAACCAATCACATCGTTTAGAAGTGAACATGCTCACAAATTCAGAAGAGTTATTCCAGCTAGGTCTAGTGTGCGCTGATGGAATAGTGGCACCAAGCATGCCCCACAAGCCAGATCCTCATATGTTGAACCAAGGTTGAGGGAGTTTACTGTCCCAATGACTGGTGCACATTCGTGGATAAAAGCATCAGTCATCTGCATTCCGGATGGCTAAAACTGAAAGTAATTCACTTCGTCTGGCTAATATTTGCTACTGCAGCAGATAGTTCCATAAAATACCCATGAATATAAGTCTAGGAGTGAGAAACTTGGCCAAGGTTATTCAAACATACTACCATAGGACATGAAGAACTTAAGAACAGTCTAACATCTTTGGCTTTGATCCCCGTAGAACAGAATATCTCACTGGGCTACGATACGGCCTCTTTTGTTGCATTTTTCTTGAGGTAAAAAGCCTGATAAGCATCTGAACAAAAATATTTAACCTACTCTTATGGCGGTTCAAAGTTTTAGTTGTGTTCTTTCTCCGCTGTTCAGTATTCAAGCTTCAAGTTTCCTTCTTCATAGGAACTGAATACGCAGATGTCAAGGTTTTCTGGGGGGTGTTTCTGCCATGCTGAATCTTTCAATGCGGTAAAAATTCCCTTTGTCTCAACAATTTGTTGCGGACGGGATCTAGAGAACTTGGTTAGGAAGCTTCACTGTCGGACATGTTTACAGTATGATAACTAACCCGGCGCCATTAAATTAACTTAAAAGATAGAAGTATTGTCAAGCTGCGGAAATAGTATAAGGTACCACGAAAACTAGTAATGTGATTTGTCATGTCTCTTTCAAATGGAATAACAGTCGATTTGTTGGCGCCATCGATGAGTCAATGCACAGTGTGCTGGATATCAAAAGGGCGTTTGCGTAATTTGGAACGGAATAGAAGCGCATTCGGTAAATTTTGAAAAAGTGAACCTCAACTAAGAAAAGTAAGACATTTATGTGAACTCGAATGACATATGAAAATGAACACCTCGATGGAGGTTTTCCTTAGACCCCTCCTATAAGCTGGAGTTCACTTATTTTAGTTTAACATCAGACATGTCTTTTCGCTCATAATGCTTGCAGATTGACATGGCACTTTCAAAAGTTCCAAACATTTGTTGAATACATTTTCCCTTCCCAAATGGAAGCGCATTAAATATATCTGTTGCACCAGTGATGGGTCATTGTAAGCCAATTTTTAGTCGCCGCGAAAAAATTAGGTCGTAATTGGTCCGTCACCAAATCAAACCTAGTTCGAATAAGCACGGTATATTTTGTTGTAAACCAAGCGTCTGCTCAAATGATGGTATTGGCGAATCGCCTAAGCTCTTGGAACACCGTCGGTCCCATCATTTCAGGTGGAGTCGTCGTGCGTTAAGTTGTAATCGATTAGTTACAGATATTCTCTTGCTGTTTTATTGTATCTTGAGCGTGCAGTTTTGGGTCCACAGCTAACTGATGGAAACAAGTCTTGAGAGTTGTCGGCAGTGACTACGGCCGTGACTACAACAAGGGCACTTAGCAGGCCCCAGTGATAGTACAGAAGTTATGCTTTAAAAAGTGAACACGAAGTTATCCAACTTGATCTGGACTATCTTCTAGTTCTTGGTTCCACATTTCCACAACGTTTAGTTTACACACAAAAATAAAGGATTTCAAAGCGTCAGCAGCGTATAGGCTTTAAAATACAGATTTTTTTGCTTAAAATCCAATTCAAAACTAAGGATCATAGTTCTTCATCACCTCGTCCTCCTTTCAAAAGGACCCTCTAGAGTAAACAAAGTGGCCACTTCACGGCGCCTCAAGTCTAAAACCTGCGTAATGTGCCCAGAATAGGACACCGTTAATCGCCACCGTGCATCATTGCTTGTTTGTAGCCTTGATTAGTGACGCAGTCGGTCCTAGTGAAGGAACAGAAGTCACCCGGCCATGTAGTTTACTACTTTTTCTCTCCCGTTTGCTTATTAATACCGAAATTCAATGGGAAACGGCAGCGTTGAAATCAACGGTTTCATGTGCGACTCCGTTGGCGTCTTTGATGGTCCAAAACTTCATACATGGGACTGCCAATGTCCGGTAGAATTTCTCAGCATCTAATCCTTTGTTCTTCTTTTCTGGACGGTATATATATATATATATATATATATATATATAACCATCATCGATGTCCAAAGGGAATACTTTTCATAACGGATTGTTCTACCCACCTAAGTATACTTCTTGTTTATCACTTTAAGGTCATTTAAGGTTTTTTCTAATCTATTTAGTTGAGACTTGTTCTTTATTTTGCTTCAAGCTACCTAGATTCCTTAAGACTACATTTAATAACTCAGACATAATCTGCTTTCTCCCCAGTCTGTAAGTAAATAATTGTGGCTCTCTGTGGAAAACAGTATTTCTTTTAAAGAAAGTTTAAAGAATAGTCTACCAATTTATGCGGTTGTTTTCAAGCTTTCCCAAAATGCTGACGTCTTAATCGGTGTGGTCAGTAGGGCCATTCACGTGTGGTCCGTATTTGACAGCATTATTGAGCAACCAAAATTAAAGACTAGAAGAAACTTCGCGAAATCTAACTTGGTTAAATAGAGTCGCTTCAAAGTGCCAAAAACGTGAGTGATTAGTTCTCTATTTTTTTATCAAAATAATACACAAACCCTATTGAATTTTACTGATGAATATAGGCATAGCGTAGCTAAATTTTGATGTGTCCATCTTCAAGAGCACTTGATGTGAGTCACTGGTGTTTGGTCGACCACGTATAACAGCTGACCATGAATAGTATTAATCGTGTGATCTAAATCATACAATCACGTGCTGCGTCTGTTTGACTCCACTGTGAATAAGAATTCGCACTGCAGGCACGGTGCCAGGTGCCAGGCAGCATGACTGACGTAATGGGAGAAAATGCAAAAATGTCAAATTTGAATGATGAATCTTCCATTGTTACCCTTCTAGCTGCAGAATGTGGTTCAGAATTCACCCCACATTGTGATGGGCGTTTAATCAGGACACAGTGGATTTGATTCTAATGGTTTGTGAGTACCACGGTCGCTTTGTTTAAACTCATGTCAAAAACGAGTACCAGAATTATACAAAATCAACCGCTGAGGACGAAACCTGAGGACTCAACCTTTCGATGGTTTTCAGCTGTTCGGCTCCGAAAAGTAGTGTGTACCAACAGGCAGGCATCCTACATTCATACTGATTAAGAAGATTGCATCTATAGTACTAACAATATGATTCACGGACCTGTTTGCTTCAAATCTTGTCTTCGCCGTCGGTCGCCAGACAGGTGAGTGGGACGTTCCACAATACAAATCCAGAGAGTTCGTCCATCATTCTTGTGGGTATAGCGAACATATTTCATCTGGAAGCTAGCGATGCCGTGCTAACCAAAAGTTTCCTAAAAAATTTTATGCCTCAGCATGCTTTATTTGCTTCAAAATGTCATTTGCAAACAAACTAAACAAGTTACAAGCTCCCATCAGTTCCTTGCTTTCTTCAAACGTGTTATCCTTGTTTAGTCGTCGTGTTTTACAAGACTATTAGAGATGCGAGCATCCTACGCTCATTCAAATAAAACCCTCTCCATTACAATTGACGTCTTAGTATTCAAAATGGTATTTTTTAATCTATAGCCGATCTTACTTTCGACGACCATTCTCTTCTATTTCGCACTATGACCAGCTTTCTCTACTGATGTGCAACTTTTCTTGTCTGGGTTTGCAAACTTCCTTGATGAGTTTCTTCACGACACCCACTCATGGCCTTTACAAACGTAGGAACGTACCGAAGCATGTCCGTCATGTGCCTTTATGAAATTGTTAAACCTGGTTTGCTGTGCACTTTCTCACTGTGCCGCCCGACTGCATTCGTTCATTGGAAGTCGATACACAGCTATGAAGATCTCGAAAATTTTCCGTAGGCCTTGTTGTGTCAAAATGTTACTCAACATTCATCCATGCAGTGGAGAAAGCTGAGCTCGTATATCTGGCCACCTTGAGTTGGACCGATTAATTTTGAGTGCTTATATAAGGCCTTTCAAATGACCCAAGTCTCAAGGTTTTTTCCTGTAATCAATCCTTAATTAAACCATTCAGTGCCTCGGCTCGCTGTCTGCAACAAATAAGTAGTGCGATCAAAAAGAATTAGTTGATTTAAGCAAGAAGTGCATGCAGCTTTCGTGCCCAATGAGGCAGGCAACTGTGTATCGTTTTCGCTCTATCTAGCGACTCTTTGACCTGTATAGTACAATTTAGCAGCACGAAGAGAAAGCGCACAGCAATTTTAGATACCACAGATATGACCGGTACGCTCCAGGGACCAGAGCTTAATTGTACAAAGTTTCGGACCTGATGGAATGTCATTGCACCTTCATCAAATCAACCAGTTAACGTGAACCAACAAATGAACTTCGCAGCCCTCGGCGGAACCTCAAACTCGCTTCTATGTACTTTCCAAAATTAAGCAGCTTGTGAGACACTTTTTTGAATATTATCAGATGAAAAATATCTGAGGCACGTCATTATTCAACATTTGATTGAATACAACTCAAACTCAGATTGAAAACTGAAAAATTAAGTTGGATAAGCGGAGTTTATGCAACTTTACACAAAGTATTGCCAAGAAAAAGTGGCACGCATAATTGACTAAATATTCTAGTCGATAACTGGATCGGGCTACCAGAGCTTGGTTCCATACCAGAGAGTGATTTGAGATTGTGTCATTACATAAGAGGTTATAAGCTTGACAGCCATTTATTCTGGTCTTACTTTACAGATGCGTTCCCTAATTTGCCACACGTACTTTCGCACACACCTCTCAATCTGCGCAAACTGGTCGCCATTATGAGTCCGCATTTTGGCTGTAGTCGCCCCTTGGCTGCATCCATTGCAGTTCACAATAGACCAAGTCACGGAAGGAAACTAATTGAAAAAGCAGATTCCATGGGTGAATAATATTCAAGAATCATTAATCTAATCACAGTTTGCATTCCGAATTGGGGTATGCATTGAGGTGAGGCTGAACGGTTTTCAAAACTCCGGTGTTCAAATCGTTTCCGGTGAGAACCTTGTCGATCTGGAGTACGCAGACGACATCGCCCTCAACTTTGAAGACCGAAGCGAAGCACAACACCTGTTGAATAGACTGACTACCGTCATACCATCTTTTGGCATGCGCCTTGCACCTTCAAAGTGCAAAAGCATGCTCCAGAAAGTGCAGTCTCTGAACATACGCCTTACAATCCAAGGAGAATCACCGGAGGTTGTGGGAAATTTTACATACCTCGGTAGTTGTATGAGCTGTGACGGAAATGTGTTGTATGAAGTCAGTGCAAACAATCTCAAAGGCTCGAATCACGTTTGCTAATTTGTGTCACTGGTGGCGTCAAAATGGCACATCACTGGGTCTTAAGGGTCGCGCGTACCAGGCTCAAGCAAGGGCTGTGTTGTTGTATGGTTGCGAGACGTGGCCTCTGCGGAAAGATGATGTGAGGCGTATTCAGATTTTTCACCACTGCTGCCTCGGAAGCGTTGTTGGTGTTGGATAGCGTCAACATGTTTGCAACGTGGTAATTAGAAAATGGGTATTTGGTTGTGCGGCAGGTACTTTAATTGAGGAAAACAACCAGCACCACCGACTACGATGGCTCGGTCATGTGCTACGCATGCCGAAACACCGTCTGCCGAGACGAGTGTTGTTCTCAGTGCCTCCTTCAGAATGGTGCAAACCGCGAGGTGGACAATGCGTGACTTGGCAGAAGGGTGTGAAAGAGATTACAAAGAGTCTTAGTGTTTTTGGAGTTGCATTACTTCCAGGATGGGGTCCCCATGACCCCGCCTCTGCTTGGCTGGAGACATTGCAAGAAACGTCGGTTGATCGATGTTAATGGCGTTTGTGCTGTCAGTTTCTGTCAAGATTGTCTGATTGAGCTCTTGGAGGTGGTGACACCTCGGAATGCTTGATAAAGACCAGCTCTAGGTCCCCTTCCTCAACCACTCTTTTTCTCTTCTTTCCACTGTTGGGCTTTAATTATAACTTGATGATCTTTATGGTTGTATGGCAGCGAAGCGTCAGTGCCAGAACTGATGTTGCTGTTTCTGAAGATGATGATGATGACGATGATGATGATGATGATAAGGAAAGTACATTGCACTTTTTTTCAAATTTCACATACTGAATTTTGGGAAGGAGTAACCTGAAGGTTTTCAGGTAACCACGTATGCCGGTTAAAAACATTATTGTCGATGAATGAACCCCGAAGCAATTCATTGTATATTACGCAGCTAAACTCACGTGAAAATGCCATGGTTTTACGTAAAACAGACAGTTCTGAATGACCGTTCACCCTCCTTAATCTGATAGACTTTTTTCAAACATTTTGATGTCTGGGAAGCGTATATTGTGCAGTTCGCATTCAGTTTGCTAGCAAAATTTATTGGGAATATTGAATGAGTGGCGTTTGCTTCTAGGCGTTTCTTTTTCTGCAGAAAAGGTTCTACCCAATTATTCACGAGGAAGTAGCACGCATCCGAATACTATCTCTTCAACCAATTTATCCGTATGGTATCAACTAGGCTGTTTATTGTGATGTAACTCATCTCACCGAGTCAGTCTGGTTGGTTTGAGTGACTTATCGAGTACTTTGAGCTGTCTGTCCAAACATTTCCGACCTCCACTTGAATGAAACAAATGACCGGATTTATTCTCTCACCTTCTTGGAGGAAAGCAACATACTTTCCTGTGGATACCAATATAGTAATCTGAGGGTAACCAGATTTCATTCAAGTTTTTGCTTCAGACAAACCTTTGACATTATCAGACCAGACCTATTGTTCTTTTAACTCATGGGACTTGCAAAACCCAGAAGGCGTCTACCGCATGCATTGATCGATCGCTCCACCACTGCTTGTTATAGCTTATAACTTCATACCTGTTACTTAAGATACTCCATTTAACATCCTTTTGAGGACCAACTTGCTGTCTATCTTCACCAAATCTTATGATTATATCGTGTTTTTCAGGAGGACCAGTATGCATATATAACAGACGCATATTCAGTGCACTCATTTCAAACCGGCTGCGGTTCGAAGTTCGGAGTAATGTGGCCTTAATCCGTGATGATTTAAATTGTCGCCATCTAGCTGAGGTATTACCCCAGCTGTAATTTAGAACAACAAATTGCCTGATGTAGAAAAGTCCTAAAACCGCCGGTAAGAGCGCGGGCTGTTTACCAAACCCCTTTGAAAAGCCTTAGAACGAAATGGCTTCAAAATCGAACGACCTACTGTACAGAGCTGCCTCCCTAGTATGACTACGAAAAGATCTCCTTTCATAAACGCGGCCCGCTTTCAGGCACAACAAGGGTACATTGTTGATGAACAAGGATTGTACGGCTGGCCACTATCATCTGTGCTGAAATAGTGAATCTGGCTGGCAGGAGCTTACAAATCTGAACTCAAGTCGTCCACTTGTAAAAACCAGGCAAATGAACACACTTACAACCCCTCCCTAATTATCCCGGAGAACCAACATTTTTCACGTTGAAACACAACAACCATTCATAGCCCAGATATGGGTATTTAGTTTCTATGGGAACTTCTGGCACAACCTGAAAACACCTGTAATTTTAGCTCTTGCATTTGTAGGCACTCGCCGAACACTACTACATACTTGGCTGAAATGTTGGCTTAAACGGTACGGTCTTTGTGGATCACGTCCGTCACTGAAGAACGTTCCATGGGGATTCATATGCCGAGAAATACTGCACGGTCGTTTGCCTCAAATGTTCAAGACAGCTTGATGACTGAAAAAGCTCTTTCACTGTTTCGGACAACATTGAGAACAAAGTGCACGATGGTGGCGTATTAAGTGTAGAGAAAATCTGTTGTGTGCACAACCTACAACGAATCTCATAAGATTATCGGCTGAACAGTGATTTCAGCACCTACACAAAAAAGAAAATTTCACTACACGCATTTAAAACTGCTTTGATCATACCTAACCGCTACACTTTTGTCTGTTCTTTATCCGTTTGGAATAACTGTGTGATCAAGGAGTTCTCTGGTGGAAATCCACCAATGCCGCGAATATCGTTCTTCAAATAGTACGTTTTTCCTCCGAAAATTCTTCTCGAAATGCCTCTTAGGAATATGGATGAACATGCCACTATTGAAGCCTTCACCGTTTCTGTTCCTTATGACTGTTTACGCTTTTGGTTTGCAAAGACCATCCGCATTTCTGGGAGAGAAAGTCTTGTTTCCCATTCGTCTAGCAACAATCAGTGATGCCACTGTTCTCTGTGGGTACAGCAGTTACCGGCATTCAATAAAAAATAAGGAATTTTTCGCCTGTATGACTTCACCCTAAAGGAATTCGGATAATACGCTCAATCTCCGCCGGCTTCAAAAAGTCCAGCACTTCAAAGGGCACCGCAAGTTTTCCGTATTTTCAAAATGAATCATTGGACTGACTGAATATGCATCACACTTCGTCTTCAAAAGCTATATGATTTTGAGCAATACACCCATTTGCAAATCAATTTGGTTTTCACGGGAGATTCAACTGAATCTCTCGTTTATGATATTCTTCAGCTGGATGTACTGCACACAGGCCGCCTCATGTTTCAGTGGGCACGATATTCAGGATATCGCAGTATATTTTCATAAAGGAAACTACTCACAAGGTTGCCAAAAACTCTTCGACAACCCCAGACAGTTCGTGGGTTGTCGAAGAGTTTTCAGCAACCTTGTGAGTAGTTTCCTCTATATGGTTTCGGTTGCAGTTAATTGATTCGTCTAGTAACAGTGTAGCAATCATAGATGTGATTAACGGATCACATGACGGTTTCTTCAGCATTCACTGGTAAAGAAAATGACTCATGCTACTTTCGTGTAGGCAGATAGATGATCTCATTGTTTACAAGTCTGATCGCAGATATCATTTCCAATCAAGCAACACATCGGTGAACAGGTGGCAATCTACGGTCTCTAGCCTTCAGAAGAGAAAGTATTTCAGGATCCAGAGCAAACAACTAGGTATATGGAGGACTGCAGTGACCAGAAATAGATTTGCACATAGAATTTGGTCTGTTTTCTACGTAGCAAAATCAGAAAGGCATGTATGTTTCCGCGCGCTTACTAAGGAGTGGACTGCTTAGGGGCCCGATCATTACCAAAAAGACGACCAGCGGTATAGCAAGGTCATGTGAACGGCTTTTCGTTAAGTTTCGACAGATCTGTTCTCCAAATCTCGACAAAGGCTCCTTGAAACCCGCTTACGTATATCATATATTCTACAAACCAGGATTGTAACTTCATTTTTCTACTTTGCTAAAAACATACCACTCTGTTGCAAGCGTCATCAACAATGATACCATGAATAGCCGGTGTCCAAAGGTTATCATCATTCCTTGTCTAACCAAGTTCGCGCACGTTCGATGGGTGATCAGCACAACTAAGAGGAGTAAGATCCGCGCATTGGTTGTTCTATACACTGTTTTGTGCACTGTCATAACCAATAGTCATTCTACCGGGATCAATTCTTAATCAAGGGGCCAATTTACTGGATGAGCAAACGTTATTCCGGGCGTAAGAAAAGTGAAAGTGATGGCTAATCGGAAGAAGAACAGTAATGAAGCGACCAAGAGAACCGCTTATCTGCAGTAATTTCAAGAGCTCAACATTATTCACCTAGGTAAGCTCGAGATAACTCAGTGTGTAAGGACAAAAATTTACCGACTGGAATGTTCGTAGTTCGGATTTGACCTCTGAACCTCGACTGCTCCTGTCTAGACCTGGGCAACCTGGCAGTATCTCGCCCCCCGTGGTTCCTTCGGGTGATATGGCAGCTAGGCATTGCAAGGGTGTTATGGCTGGACCGTTTTTTCATTCACCTATATTTGCTTTGGAACGCATTCCATGACGAGTTTGATTAACAGTGCAGGAATTTGTGCACATTTTGGAACCACTGCTTTTTGAGGTGTTCTGGACTGCGGTTCCATGAACAAGCCCAGTGGCCGATGATAAAGATGGCAGTTTGCTTAGTCCAAGCAACTCAGCAGTTCGTTTATGCAACAAGCAATTTAGAGACATCAAGAGAGGACATCATGAGAGGCCACTAACGCTGAAGAATTTGCTGGCTAGGAAGAATAGATACACCCAGACTTTTATTAAATTTTTACATGGCATGTACTGCTCACATGATGTTCCCGAGTGCGCCCTGCAGCGTTTAGCTCAATAATACTCTGGGCAACCAGCCAATCTGAAGCGGACAATGGAAAATATACTTCACATAAAGATAGTGAACGTCCTGGAGTGTGGATTCCCCAACGGCATCTGATCCATGTGACCACTGGTGTAGATAGAAAGCTGGTAGCTGATTGAAACTCGGTAACCGTATGAATGTGCTCTGAGTAACGGATACAAGTGCTACGGACAATCAATTCACCCTTTAGAACCATTGTTTAGATGTCCTCTACTAACCTGACCTTTATAGGATATCGGTTTTGCGTGCACTTCGGACTTGTCCTGCCAGGTTGTTTTCCGGTTGTCCAGACGGGTCTACATGGTTCTCAGCAATCTGCGCTGTTCTATCCCGTGCGAGAGGTGATTCAAGCTCTTCGTGTGACACAAAGAGCAGGAGGGAGATTTCAATTAACATCTCAGGAATGCAACAATTTCTTCTTTTACATTGGTAGATGTTGAGAGGAACATACTCACCCATCTGAATAGCCTGTTAAATAGGTGGGAATCGCTTCAGTTGTCTCTATTCTGTTACGCTCGTTTAGCTGTCTGAAAGTAACCAGGTCGCTATTCGATCAGGCGAACGATGTGTTTGAACTTCTAGATAACAGACCATCTACAATGGGCTTTCGAAGAGCCCATTATGCAAAAGTATGTCCTCTATTTAAGGAATCTGGAAAAAGCTAGTCAAGAAGACAAAACACTCCTATTTGTTATTAATAAGTCGACTTTCGCACCCCAAATGAATACCCTCATGTCAGCCTGTCGACATTCAGAAAGTGAGTCACCACCGAATAATTCCATACAGTGTGCTGTGTCGATTAGGCTCACATGAACTGCAACCCCTCGTATGAAGCGCTGGTGTGCAAGGATTGAATGCACATGTGAACGTTGGCCAAAATCTCGGTCGCCTTCAGTCCCGTACGAAGTTCAAGACACCTGTGAGCTGTTTTTGTTTATTTCGTATTTGTGCGATGCATTTCATTAGCCCCTGAAGATAAGTAAACACAGCGATGAAGTTATGTGTTGTTGAAGTGCCATCGTCGTCTAGATATTTTGATCAGTCCTAAACTGAAAAAGAAAACTTTAGGTTGGCGGGTACACTGCCACAAGATATTGAGTGGTTCAGTCCGTTTCTACTCATATTCCTGGAGATGGAATTCAGTCTACATGTATGAAATGTATGAAATAACGTGCACAAAGAATTAATCACTCTCAGGTCATAATCGAGGGCTGGGGTTTAGTGGGGGAGGTAAGTGGGTGATTTGGTTCACAGTTTGAAATCATGTGTTGGTTTTAGCTTTTTCCAGATATGTATTTTGAAAGATTCATCAACACCTTTGTTACTCAGCACAGTAGGCGGTTACGAACCAAAAATCGATTAAAGTTGCTAATGGAGGCGGAACTTCTGACTCGGATTCCGCCTACATCTATCTAGAGTAGCGAAACCATCCTCCCGTCTTCTCAAAATAGTGGAGGCTTCAATAGAACTAATAAGTGTTTTCCGTGTGATGTGACCCAACAATGAGGACATCAGTAACCGGAAATGGGTCTTACAGTGATGGAGCATGTGATCGCCGTCACTGTTATTATCTAATTTCGATCTAGATGAGCTACTCCCCGGTTATGAAGTGCACTGGAAAGTCAAAAACATGCAAAAGCAAATAGTAAGGGGCCTGAAATTGATGTACAGAATATCATCAAACGATACACATATTCCTACTCATTGCTTCTTAGAGTACCGTTCAGTGAAAATATGACTGATAAAGGTTTCTAACCCAGATCAAGTCACTTCAGTAGGCTATAGTTAAACCTCTCACGATGTTACCATAGAAATAATAGTACTGTACCTGTCTTATAACATGGTCTAACATTGAAGGATTCGATTAGGAGGTCATGGGTGACGCACCAAATCCAAATGCGAACTGTTACCTTGAGGTGCTATTCTTCACAGAGACTCCACCAGTAAACTGATGTAGCTTTGCCCCTTGTTACCGTCTTTCTTCAAAAAATATCGAAACATATGGTTGGTGGTTTGTTTTGGAATAGTCACTGGAAAGTATTTCCATGGGATTCACTTCATCTGCGAATGAGTCGATATGATGTGGGTAGCTGTCTTGAGAGATACGTAAATTTGCAATTAATCCGAAAGTCCATGTAAACTCTGATGAGAAGCCCCATCTCTTCTCTTGATGAGAAGATGAGAAGTGATGAGAGTTGCACTGGTTTTCATTTGAAGGGAGATGTATATTGGGAAAAGAACAAAGAAATGCTCCAGCGAACTAGGTGAACAGCAAAACCCAAGAATTCAAAGGCTATACACAAATGCTCTCCAACCTTCCTGGGTAAATCCATTGATGCTTTGCAGTGTGCATCTTGCTTTTCACGGGTTAGATAGGGACCGTTGAGAAAAAGAAAATTTGTGTGTACCGAAATTATCTCCTTATTCGTTGAAAGGTTACAACCACACGGAATGTTTAATGTTAAAAACTCGGAAGCAGCTTGTACCTCGTTTCAACATGCTTCGGAGATGCAGATGAGCCGACTTCGGCGCATCTCTGATCTGTGAAATGTGACAATATCAAAGTGCAGACATCTGAGTGGTGGCTAATTCACGAGTTCACCTGTGGAAGTTTATTTAAACTCCGGTCGCATTTTCGGCTACTGCGCTTAGTTAGTTGTTTGTTTAACTCAAACCAAATGAGGAGGAAAGTGTTCACATGGTTGCGGTTGAAGCACGTGCATTCCTAAGTTCTCGGCACAGTGACGCCCATTTCAGTAATTGGAGCCGGACTGGAAAGAGTGTGCATCGACAACTCCAGTCAAGTGAATTTGTTCCGGTGCATTCTGAGCGTCCTATTCAATGCAGCCCCGTTAACCCTACTCTGTATAAAATCAACGGTCCGTGATTCCTTCTGGCTTGTCCACCACAGGTTTTGCTACTCGCCGCAAAGCTACCTAATTGAGTGCGCTGTAGTTTGTTGCATCTAATGGTATATATATATATATATATATATATATATATATATATACTCTTACGAACCAGAAGATGGTCCATTGAGAAGACACATTTGTCCACCTCTTAGCAGTCACTCAGGCAGAAATTATTCAACAAAGAATGGTGTGTATCACCGAGGGGAAGGCGAGCGCAATAGAAGTAATAATAATGATGACACTAATAGCGTGCATACGTTTGATATTACTTTGTTTATACTTCAAGTGCTATGCATTGTCTGGTTCCTCCAGTGTGGTATTTAATGGACGCACTGTTCTCAAAAGCACTGATCACCTTCTCTTTAATGTTTTATTGATTTGTCAGTTTTGATTCGACCAGTAAAATCATTGTTTGTACAGAAAAAGTGAAACCTGTGATTGAACAGGTATTATTCATGGCAGAGATAGTGCGCTTTGAATCTGAACTAATACCTTGCGGCCTGAGCCAGAAGCTAAATCTATAATTTTCTCAATCACCTCAATGTTTACAGCTTGACAGAATATTATTGTCACTATGTTGTCCTAAACGAATAGACTGCAAAACGAGAACGTGAAATAAACTGATTTTATGCCGACTTACCGTGACATACGTTAAGGGGGCAGTAGGTCAGAACATAGTGACCAGTATGACATTTATGGTAGACGTTTCAGTTTTTGATTGAGGTCAAACCTCACCGGTTGGAGTGACAGGTTAGTAGTCAAATTTTTGGATAAATCAAACTTTCAGCTTCCAGTTAGTCTGCGTCCTCCTCGGCCGTGTGTGCACCATTCTAGTTTACCTCATCCCAAACGTTGGGCCATACCTGCTGCATCCTTTTCTCATTCCCATGTTGCTCGCTGTCGAAAAGAAGGACATTTTTCTCCCACCAAAGATGCCCAATGGATTTTCAAAATTAAGTGCGCCTCGAATAACCGAAACTAATTGTGAACACTGGAACCTCACTGTACAATGTACGGTTATGACATACCATTAGGATGAACCTGAAAAAAACAGATCCTTTACTCAGTGGCGGTGCAGCACATAACCTGCCTTCCGGAAGTCAAATGGGACCCACTGTTAGGTTCTTATGAAATATTTTCAGTCCCAGCATGAAGTTAGCATGAGATAGCGTCATCTACCTAGTAAATAACGAGGAAAGTTGGGCGAGAGAATTAAAAACCATCAGTTGAACTGGGCAATTACAAGACTTTTAGCTCATTAGAGTCCATTTCAAGCTGATAGCAAAATCACAATCTAGGCTCAACGGTTCTTCTGTCGCAATTCCATTGGGACGTGCTTGAATCAGCTGTGTACGTGGTGTGAGCCTCGGAATTACAAAACAATCTACAGCTGATCACAGAACTTGCGCGAGAACAGGATTTTGCGGCGTTAACCAAGAGAAGTTTAGTTCAAACTTTGACCACATCGGTATAATTTACCAACTTCTTGCTTAGTCTCTTATCAATTGCCTGTAGTGACGTTCGTTGGGCGTCAGCAGGTGGACGCGATAGTAACAAAACATATGGTTATCACATTTAAGAGTGACTTCAGATACCTAGGCTGCTGACATCCTCACGTGTAGAAGTTATGAGAACTGTCGCTTGGGATGAATGGTTCTAGAACGAAAAGAGCGGCTATGACCGAAATTCACCAATACCCTCACACGAATTGTCCTCGGGTTGTCATGGCAGCGTCTTACGATAGTTTCCGGTATAACTATTAACCTGTGTGATCAAACTATGTTGAACCAGCAAACTCATATATGCTGTGGCATCTGTGTTTTCCCCAAGCGTTTAGCATTTCCCAATGAACTGTCGAATTATTTGAATTTTGCTACTTGGATGCCTCACAACAGTAGTTGGATGAATTCGGGTCTGTTTTGACAAAGAAGACTCACAGGGACGCGAAACCACCTTCTCCCTGTGCTCGATCTTTTGAACGGTTTCTACAATGACGTACTCGGTTATGTATAGCAACAGTCAACTTTTTCAATGAACCGGAGTACAGTAACCGGGGAGGAAGAATATGAGCTGTCGGAGGTCTATTAAAATATGTCAGTATTTGCACTTGAGGAGAACGTCGGCAGCTCAGGTAGCATAGATGGTCGTTCATTTGTTCGCTAAACGGGACAATTTGATTGCACACGTTTCATTACTAACCGTGGTGACATCATCAGTGTGTTGTTAGGGTGCGAATTGGAGCACAGTGATGGGTCGGGTGTTGTACACAGCCATCTTCCAAGGAATAAGGAGACACTTTCGCTACAAGTGAACTCACACAAACTCCTTTCTTATGACGGCTTCTGACACATGGAAAGTAAGGTACACACTGCAAAGCATCACTGGATTTACCTGGGAAGATCGATTAGCAATCTCAAAGAGTCTTGGAATTCTTGAGATTCGGTCGTTCACCTAGTTCGCTGGAGCATACTATGCTTTTTTCCTTTGTTCGCATAATATCAGAGAATATTCATCTCCCTTTGAAGGACGACCCAAGAGACCTGCTATCATTTCTCGCCTCCTCATCAACAGAAGGGACGGAGCATTCCGTCAGAGTCTACTTGGAATTTTTCTGGTTAACTGCTAATTTACGGTAGTCTCAAGACAGCTACCCTCATCACATCAACTCATTTGGAGATGAAGTGAATTCCATGGAAATACGTTCCAGTGACTATTCCTATTTCAGCTGAGCCCAATAAAGATAAAATCCAGGATGCGTATTTCGGGTGGCTTATGGCAAAAAAAGGACAAATTCAATCATTTGCAAGCAAATTTGGTTTTGCTAGAGACTCACCTGGAACCCAGCTGAATCTCTCGTTTGTGATGTTTAAATTAGTTGAAAAAAGGCTTGGAACCGAATGAGTAGTCATCGTTTTCGGTATCAGTTGGTATATTCACTGCTGGGCATCGTCTCTCTTGTGACATAAGAGCTCCGTCAGGCCAAGTGACTAGGTTGCGAGGTTGGTCGAGAATTAAGGCAGAAGGAGAACCAATCAGCTAAATCTGTGTTGTGTGTTGTGTGTTAGGGTGGGTCACATAGTGTTAAGCCGATGGGCAAACCTACATGGATTTGGGTCCATCTTAGGGTCTAGTTCTTCCGGTTTGGTTCACATGATGATTTCCCTTGAACGTCTGTGTGGATGACCTAGTGCTACGATAGTTGTTTAAGGAAGAGGGATTCTGTGAACTTTGGTCGGGTTGGGATTTCCAACCCGACTAGTGATTTTATGTGCATTGGAAACCACACACAATCACGTGTCAACTCGGCTTATCTAAGACCACTTTCCATACGCTCGCCAGTTCCACACCCTCTGGTCTATTCACGCTGTGATGCTTGGTAATTTCCACCGCCTCGGTTATCAGCCACTGTGGTTTGAATCAGAGATAACTAAGACGTTGCTACTGGCAGACACGACACCTAAGGAATGGAGAGAGCTCTCGGTGGATAAGAGTGCTTTTGAATCTTGATCAGTTTGTTTTTGACACAACTGTTTGCTCACAACGACAAGGTCTTGCAATGGGATCTCCGATGTTTCCGGTTTTAGCAAATATTTATGTACAGGACTTCGAACAAATGGCCTTGGCAGGATATCATTGTCCACCAAAAGTTTCTTGGCGTTATGTTGCTGATACCTTTGTTCTGATCAAACGAGAACAAATGTGAACAGCTTCCACGACCATCTCAACAGTTTAAATCCACACATCAAGTTTAGCATGGAGATAGGGTCCACCTAGGGCACATTACCCTCCCTGGACTGTATAACACATAAGAAAATTAACACATAAGAAAACACATAAGAAACACATAGGAAAATTAAAAACTACAATCTACCAGAATCCAACAGACACAGTAACCGTCTTAAACTACTCATCAGCACGCCCAAAGTCCGTGTACGCCAGTATTGTCTCATCGATGTTTCATCGAGTCAGCGCGCTGTACACAGAAGAGATCCACCGAACAGCAGCTCATATCAAGATTGCCAACAGACTTCAAGAAGTAGAAGACACAGTGAGATCGGTTAGGTATCAGTTGAAAAAGATATTGGTTCCAGTATCTAGACCGACTAAGGAATGGATTGGCATAGCAGTCATTCCATGTAAAGCAGGAACATCGGAGGTTATTCGAAGACTGCTGAACTCAGCTAACATTCGAGTAGCTTTCCAGAAGGGAAAAACTGTACGTTCATTTTTTATGCGATTGAAGCATCCGCTCTCGTTTGAAAGGACTAGGGACTGTGTGTATCAAATTAACTACGACTGCGCTAAGGCTTACATAGGACAAACTGCCAGGGAATTGCACACCAGAATTCGTGAGCATAAAAGGAGAATATACAAACAGCCGAGGAACGCAGAAGAACACCAAACGCTGGTCGAAGTCTCAGCGATGGTGATGCATGCGTTAGACATAGGACATAGAATAGATTTGGAGAATGTGGAAGTTTTAAGACGGAGACTGCGATTCACACCACAGCGGTTGATAACCGATGCGGTGGAAATTGCCAAGCATCGCACCCTGAATAGACCAGAGGGCGTGGAACTTGCGAGCATGCCCGTGTGTGGTTGTCAGTGCACGTAGAATCATTAGCAAGAACATGAGGGGATAGGGGTGGAAATCCCAACCCCACCAAAGTCCACAGAACCCCCACAACTATCGTAGCATTAGCTCTAGCACACAGACGGACGAAAAGTACAAACGACGTTCAAGAGGGATCATCACGTGAACCGAACCGGAAGAACTAGACCCTAAGATGAACCCAAATCCATGTAGGTTTGCCCATCGGCTTAACACTTGGTGGCCCACCCTAACACACAACACAACACAGATTTAGCTGATTGATTCTCCTTCCGCCTTAATTCTCGACCAACCTCGTAACCTAGTCACTTGGCCCGACGAAGCTTTTGTGTCAAAAACGAAACATTGCCCAGCAATAAATCTACCGATTGTTACCAAACTTTTATGAAAAGAAACGAATTCTTTCTCCTTCTTGGCATTGTTTATTTTGTACCGGAACAATATGCTTAAACAATTTATACAAGGATAACTCTGAAAGGATTTACGGTAAATAGGTATACAGTAGCCAATTAAGCGGAGCTGTCTAATGCTCGATTTTTTGTTTACGGATTTTGGCTGCTGATCTGTCCAATGAGTATGATCACATGCATCATCTGCTAATCAACAGCCAATAAACGCTCACGTATTACCCAACTTTCGGACCTAAAGCCTGAATAATATGTTGAATACTCGGTGGTCACGCAAGCAGTCGTGATAAGAATTTCGACAGAAAGCCTTCGGCCAAGTGTATTCGTCTACCCGTTGTTGTCCCGTTCGTGTTGGGAAGCGCATTCTAAAGGGTTGGGAGATGCTGAGTATGGCGAAAAACAAAAAATGACTCATGTTCACGCCAGTCCAAGCACGCACATTCTTGTTTCGAACAGTACCAAAAACAGTGTTTAGTTGTTTATTCGTTCAGAAGTGGTCATACAGGTGCCTCTAGAGTGCGCTGATGGACTTATGTTAACACCCTTGATTCGTGTGACAGTCTTCAGGATTTCGAATCTCTGCACAGCCACTTTTGTGCACAGCTGACGTTCTCAAATGAGAGCCGAATTCCTTCTCAATGTCTTAGCTCTTTAATGCGAACTAACCATTATTACCACTAAAAAGTTGTACAAATGAGAGTGATTTGTATGCAAATTCTAGATGCTTAGGAGTTTCGGGACAAACTCGGCTCAGTTTTTGTTAAAAAGCTTGAACGTCATGTGGTGTATAATATGGGGAATTTTAAACTCAAAACAGCGTAGTGGAACAAGATGTTTTAATCTGACCGCCCGGTTGCCGTGGGTAACCTTTTGCACAATTAATTGAATACGAGTCAAGTGCAACATCATTTCGGTCCGCTATCATGTCTTCTGATTTGTATGTTACTGAGATCAATTGGCAGTCAGATGCGCCCAGCATGTGTGGGTGTGTGTTAGCTGTGTGGGCGCATACGCGTGATTGCGTATGTACTTTTATGAGGATGTGCCTCCATGTGTTGGCTGTGGTGCGTCATTACTGATGTCCTTGTTTTACACCTGCTTACAGTGTCTATTAAGGTGTGCAGTAAGCTCAAGCCAGCTAACATCTTAGTCCCCTGAACTGTGTTTTGACTTTCAAATTTTCCAGGATTGGGCAATTACTTTTATGTACACGAGTCGTTATTTTCGACGTTATTTTTAGCCAGTAAGACGGCAGTGACCACACGATCTGAAAGCTTCTTACATTGACCTTGATTTCCGGTCATTGCTCATTTGACCGTTCGTCTTTCCTACCTTGTTAGTCAAGTTACACTGTGCTTCGTTTTTCTTTTCCCACGGCAGTTACATTTAGACCGGCCGATTTTTTGGAACATCTTCCGGAAATATAGGGAGATAACCTACACTTACCGAGGCTGGTTCATTTCCTTGTGGTGTTTTTTCGAGGGTGGGACGGGGACGGACAACACATTGGTGCATCCGTTTGGGAATTTGCATGGGCGCGTGAGAAGCAATAGCAGGTTGTTCTGCCTTAAATGCGTGGGGTTAGACTCCCATGTAAGAGATATCCGGTAATCGTATTCAGTGTACTGAGAAATATTGTTCTCAGGCTGAAGTGGTGACTTTCGAAAGGCGCCAATTAGCAAGCCACGTTCACTCGGACAAACATCTCAAAGCTAGTTTGCAAAATGGTGTGCTCATAAAAAATCAATTCCTCATGGAAAGAGGAATACCAGTGAGTCGGCGGAAATTTTTCTGGCAAACAAATAATGCCGTGCTTCTGGCTATTCACTTCGAAAATTAGTTCACATCACATTGTTGAGAGGTTCACCGCTTCCGAATAATAAAGAATTCTTAAAAGTTGTGAGCATATAACCATTTAAGATGGAGAATAGGCAGCAAAGCATGACACCGCATTTGGAATGATATAACGACCAAAAGAGCGTCAAACGTCGCTGTGGTTAGATATTACCTAGTACCCAAGCGGAGATTATTAGCGCGGCGTACAGGTGAAATTCTAAAATCAAGCATTCTTCAAAAGTCATCATCTGGGAGGCCAGCCAACGCCCGACAGTTTAAACTCTGATGGAAGAATAATGGTGCTATATCCTGTCCAAATGCGGGTTGGGCAATCCGCTGATTAGCCAATCTTGATCGAATGTTATAAGGTTTTGGCGCTAACCGGAAAGTCACGGGTTCGAATCATACTAGCAGTTTGCCAAGTGCGCACTGCTGATGATTCCGAACAAGCATAAAACAGCTGTGCTATGCATCTTGGCCTTTCAGCATAGGTTTCCTCTTTTTGAAGAAAGAAGTCTCAGTGGTGATTTCAGAATTGCTCGATCAGTTAGGCACAGAACTGTGGTTCTGTACAAAGTGCGCCTCCCACAAAAGACGACTGAGTGATACATAGCCGTTCAGTGGTGTTAGAACCAATGGCTGTGTACAAGAACATATCGTCTTTTGATAGAGTATTCCTTAATTTCTTATATTGTCTGCCAGTATATTTTAACAACTCTCACACTCGAGGATACTCATCTGTCATGATTCAGTATCTCCATAATGTATATACACATAGACAAACGCCGATGACGCATGCAGAATTATGGGTTCAAAAATGCCAGCACGCCTGATGAGTTTTATTCTGCACATAAAAGTTTGACGTTTTTCCCTATAATTTGAAATAATAAGGGGATAATATCAGGTTGAAGCCATTTCATTTGCTTGAAACACAACCTTACGTACATTTTCTCCACTACCGGTGTCGCTTACCGACGACTGAGAGTCAGCGGTTGGGTACGAACACTCGAGGTAATCTTTATATCCAGAGAAAACGTTTTTTTAATCGTAGATACCGGCACAAAAACTGCTAATTACCTCAACCTTCGGAATCTGCAATTGCTTAGATTTGTTAGTTCCGCACAGAACAACTGACGTCCATACCTTATACACCAAGATGTTTTGCTATATCCCATTAGTTCTTGTAAAGGATTTCTTGATAATCAAACTATGAAGTTGCCCCATTACTTTTAGTCTGTATGTGGCACGTGTGACAAAGCATAACCGGCTATTACAATCTTCCGTGTCAAGAACTACATCATCTATGGTGTAGTCACCAAGCATGATGAATCAGTCACCCGTCTATTTGAGTTACCTCAACACAACTACATAGTATGCAACAGCTATGATTCAGATGACAAAATCTTGCTTGGTTTGCAGTGGAAAGGTCTTGTCTTCAGTCAATTTGGCTCTTCTTGCATTTATATAACTGTAGTTTCGGAATGATATTGGCTCCAGACAATGAGCAGACTTCCGTAAAATTAGGTTTTGTCAAATTTTTAATTAATTCCATTATTACTTTATAGAAACTGTTGCAAAAACTGGAGCTTTAAGCTGGTTTGCTCGCCATTTTTACGCTTTTTGCTCACTGTACAAAACAACTAGCGCAACACTGGCATTTTCCAGTCACGAGAAGTCAGGCTGTTCAGTAAAAGTCTTCATTTCGTAATTCGATTGTCTGTCTTCAAAATTCACTTTGGAGAGACAGCTAAAGGACCATATTGCTCTGGTTAAATTGATCATATTTATCTTTACGAAATGTGTTACACCAGCATATACACTGTTAGACAACATTAGATTTACATGACCCATGATGACCTGAAAAAGGTGAATGATCTTGCGCCACTGTGTATTGTGCGTTTGTCTTTACTGGCTAGTATGTATCCAAAGATGGGTAGAATGAAAGCGGTAAATACTGTTTGATTAATTTCAGGACGCAAATATTCCCGGGGGACGTAGCAAAGAATAATCATAAATATTTCAAAAGAATCACAATTGGAACAGGGTTCTTGGAGATTTTTCTTGTAAATCCGCTTGTGCATTTTCTCTGTTGTAGTTACCAGACGGTCGAATAAGTCTATTTGCTCACATTTTCGGCTGATTTCCCTTGCATCTTGAGACTTCCGCGCAGCCATCTTTAAGAACCACCGCTGTTGAGGATTTATTCATTTGTAAAGGAGGGAACAAAAGAACTCTGCCACACTTCACCTGAGCCAGAAAAAGTGCCAAAGTGCACCACGTGCCCAAAAGTTTTTTTATGCCCACGTATGTCTACTTATGTCTTTACTTTACTACTTTATGTCTACTTTATGTCTACTTATTTCGAATGTGAAAATTTATATTTAGTTTCTTGGATGGTCATTTCATAAAAGCCTTCCGGATAGCAGAGTCACGCACTTCTCGGCCATTTGATATTTTTTTCCATGCTCGTTTGGGCGTTGTTCAATTGACCCCTAAAATTTCAATATGGGAATTATGCTAGCAAAATTTGTGCTATTTTCGTTAAGTAAAATAAGTCACCTGGTTGAGTAAGTTTCAGTATAACAGAGAGTCTGGAATTCTAATTATTATCCCGACTCACGAAATGCATCCCGAAAACTGCGGAAAGCAGAAAAGATAAGATTCGGTGTGACGAAAAATCACCCCCGGGGTTAGAGAGAAATGGTGTTATTAGGTCATTTTTAGCAGTAAAATTTTGCTGTTTGTTTTCCATCCATCCAGTTGATAAAAAACCTTGTGATTCGTATCTTATGGTATCTTGTGAGTAATCCCAACATTTTTCATTCAGATCCTTTCCCAAAATGTGCAACATAAGCAATAGAACCGAGGCTCTTGAGTAATCACAAGTTTGTTTGATTTCAAAGGTAAAATTGCCGGTTTACGAACGAAATCATAAATCTGGATTCAAAAGTTCCCTGAAGAATATGAATGGCAGTCAAAAACCATGAATGCACTTAGACTAAAAAAGTAAAGAAGAAAACACGAGCCTTCCTTTCAAATCCATTTATGCATCCACAGATGTTGATTGTGGATGAAAAATGATTTCAACCCAATGAACCATTCAACTAGCAAAAGCAGCAGAAACAAAACCCCGTTTCCGCTGTTCTCGTGAGCCTCTACTCCAAAAAATTAATGAAACGAACATCCGGCTTTCCGTGTTATTTGATTCACTTTCCGTAAAACTGAACAGCTGGGGTGAGTAGGCCAGTCCTCTAATAAGCTGGGAGCTGCACCTATTGGCCCACCTAACTACAAGTACTGTAATGTGACAGATAATTCATCGCTCAGTACTGTGTCACTAAGGGTGTGTACTTCCAGTGCATTAAAACAACGGCTTTCGATCAATTTGGTAGGCGAGTAGAACACTGAGGCTAATACTTTTACTATCTAGATTGTATCTGTACTGTTTTAGCGGCATTCTGACCGCTGAGCAGTGGTTGTCAAAGATTGGAACTCACGAACATCATTAACCAGCTGAAAATATGAAGGACCCCATCAACTCGCATGGAGCCCTCAACATCCGCATTTGGACACACAGAGTGCTTTGCACCTTAGTGTGTTTCTCCCTGATCTTTACGCACCATTTATAGATGTGTAATAAACAGATGTAACATTTACTTTCTTGACGAATTTCTTCTGCGGCGCTCACAGAGTATTATGCACATTTTAGGTTAGACCAGTTCTCACATTCCCACGTTTTAGTAAGGTAGAAATAGACGGAATGGGAAGCATTCCGATCCAAGTCCAAACGCAGTGCTTTTTTAAAATGCGATGATTGCTCAAAACCCGCAGACTGTTCACTAGCAATTTCGTACTGTTTTGGGGCTCATCTGGTAGGTGTAGCCCCCAGAAGCCGAGGGAATCAGTTTGAGTGACTTTTTGCCTTAAACTTCATCTGTCTGGTAAAACGTTTGGATCCGGAGACTCATTGGAGTCCTCCTGATTACTAGCACATTGGTATATTCTCACATAATGTCCAGTAAGCAAGCTACCTTGAAGAAACTACTCACAAGGTTGCTGAAAACTCTTCAACAGCCCACGACCAGCTTTGCCCTTCTTGGGGCTCATCAGGTAGGCGCAGTCCCCGAGTTTCCCTGAACTTTATGTTCTACTTGTGGTTCCACCACAAAGACATTTAATAAAGTTCGTTTTCAGCGAAATACACTCATTTTCAAACAAATTTGGTTTTGCGAGAGACTCACCTGAAACCCAGCTGAATGCATATATATATGTAATGCGCTACTCATAAGGTTGCTGATGTCTCGAATATCGTACCAACTGAAACATGAGGCGGCCTGGTGCAGCACATTCAGTTGCCTGGACACATCACAAACGAGAGATTCAGCTGGGTTCTAGGTGAGTCTCTCGCAAAACCAAATTTGTTTGCAAACGAGTGTATTTCGCTAACTTCGTGCAATTAGGTTTCAAGTTGAACATAAGATTAACAGAAACTCGAAGATTACGCCTGCCTGATGAGCCCCAAGAAGGGCGAAACCGGTCGTGGGCTGTCGAAGAATTGTCAGCAACCTTATGAGTAGTGCATTACGAAAGTTCGTTTTGTTTGTGAAGTAAGTAGTACGAGACGAGTATTGAAAAGCTGCAGACAGCCTAATTCCGGTATCGCCCTGTTGCTGCACTTTGTGCGACAGAATTTAGATTTTTTGTTGACTGCGAGGAAATACGTCGAGTCCCCACCTCTAGCAATTTAATCATGTATCTCGGCGTAGACTCAATAACTGCTCCTAGTGAAACTCGTAGCGCATCGCCGATCTACTGATAAACGGAATTTCGAAGAGTGGACGTTAAAAAAATCAAGAGCTTCATTTTACAGACAGGCTGCTTAGGGTTTTAAATTAGTCGTTCTGATTCCACATCATGATAAAATATGGGCAAGAAAATAAAATTATGGCAAAAGACCATGCATGCACGTGTGGCAAGTTTGTATACACAATGCGCTTTGATACTTGAGCACAGATAATCTTTTTTGAAGGACTCTTACCAAACGCTCAATCTGTGGATTTGCATACACGAAAAAAACTATCGCAACCATTTTTTAATTTAATTTTTGTTTATTTATTTGATTTGATTCATTTGGTTTCATTTGATTCATTTATTTTTATTAATTTGTATCAGCTCATCACTCGGTAGATACAACAGCATAATACCCTGCAGGGATAGGACGCTTTCCTAATGAGAGTGGAGAATTTTCCGAAAAATGCTAGAAAATTGGTGGAAAGTGGACAATTTGTTTTCAGATGGATGCCATCCTGCGCTTGAAAACTGATGGTTACCAACGGTCTGTTAGGTCACTCGTCAGCGTCAACATGGAATTCAGTGGCTCACATTTGGTTTCGTTGACTAAACTAATAATAGGGACACTTAAAGTTGATAATTTAGGAGAATATAACCTCAGTCTATCTGATAGCATGTTACTTAGGCCTAGGCATACTCAGAGGCCTAACCGCATGGTGTGGCGTGTACTAATCAATACGAGGCCATCAGTAATGAACTCTAACGACGGTAAGCTGCCAAGAGCTTGTTAACCTTCTGTCCAATAAGCTAACCAGGAAAAGTCTCCTCTCCGTCAAAAATGAATA
This sequence comes from Opisthorchis felineus, assembly GCA_004794785.1. Taxonomy (NCBI): domain Eukaryota; kingdom Metazoa; phylum Platyhelminthes; class Trematoda; order Opisthorchiida; family Opisthorchiidae; genus Opisthorchis; species Opisthorchis felineus. The sequence continues at coordinate 401,533 of SJOL01006374.1, read as the reverse complement.
GAGATTCCGTTCTGTATGCTTAAAAGTCGAGAATCACGGCACAACCGTTTTACCCTTATTTGGACTCATCAGCAGTTGAAGCCCACGACCCATGTTTGTAGATGATAGAGGTGTGAGATTTGGTAGCATGAGTCACTAGAACTTTGTCACCTGACCGTGAACCCACTTTATCCGCGCAGTTCCCTGCCTCAATATGAGTGTCCTAAGCTTTCGCGAACAAGAAGCCAACTCTCAGTTTACCTGTATTTAGGCCGGGGTTCCCTGATCAGTCACGCATTAATCTAGGGTATACATATTTTTATGTATGCAATAAGTTGATCAATCCACGAACCTAATATTGTAGTAAAACACTAATGTTTTATACCTTAATGTAACTGGCAGAAATTTTTACTTGCATTGTGCACAGACTGCCCTTGATGGGTTAAAAAGTGGTCCATCTCCCAAAACACTGGATCAGTTTTCCTAGGGAAACCATATTCGCACAAATGCTTGAAAAAACTTGTCTAAGTGTTTTCGGATGGCTTACTTTCACCATCAGAGATTCACATAATAGCTGGTTTAGTGAGATTGTGGTGTAAATAGTTCGTAAAATTTCAAAGTTACTCTCATGTAAACTGTCCAGCCCCGGTCGCCCTGCTAGTATCCTAGCCATCCTACATTGGAGTAGGGATTCAAAGTCCATATATCTGACATGCGATGCATGGATTGTATCACCATTCTGTCAGTACATGCCACGGTAATGTGTACGAGTGGACTACGGCATGAAACGACGACAGATTCCTTTCATGTGTACTTCGCGAGCAACCACAAAACTAAAGTATGCATCCCTTGTTCATAAGGCTTTTGACATCACTACTATAATCGATACAGAGTTGGAAACCCACCCTTCTCCAAAAAACCTCTGTTTTGAACTTTAACCATAGCGGGTAGCTTATAAGGCTGGAAGCTAGTTGAAAAATAGTACGTATGGATTACGTGTTCATTCGGAAACTCCAGGATTAAGCGACGCTTACTCAAAGCCATGTATTCAGACGATGTTTTCCATAACGACCTTAAAGGAAGCCTTTTTTCTGCCAAATGAAGGTTCTCATTCCTTGGCCCTTCCTGGGTAAACTACTACCCCTTGGTGTACTCAGCTGCTGTCTCTAAAGCCAACATACATAAGATATACTTTAGCTCCGTGGCTACCAAATTTTCGATGTGAAAAAGCGAAAGTGATCGACTTCAATAATTTCAGCTTATCAAAGATATACAGGTTTTTCATTTCGACGGACAGCCAAACACTTCAAACACATTGCTCCACTGTGACCAGTTTGGACATCAGACATCGTCCGAGAAACCACTTGATTGGACATTTCTCAAATAAATCGCCACCGCAGTCATGTTCCTTGAAACCGAACCGTTTGAAGTGATGCTGAAAATATAACGGGATGGTAAAAGAGGTTGAAAAGTATTACCGGCTGCTTGGCAGGTTTAGACACCTCATTCTAAACGGACCGGTGCGGTTTCTTCTCTGAACCGTTGCAATACATTGAGCATTCTGGTGATTTTGAGCAATCTTGCCATACTACTGATTTCAAGAATTCCATTATATTTCCTTGCTCCGGAATCTCGAGACACACTTTGTGCAGCATATTATGCGAGAGAGTATCAATATGCTACTCACTCCGAGAGGTTCCATCAAGTCTGGGAGTCAATCGAGTCTGAGACCAGTAGAGTCTCAAGGTCCAGTGATTTTACTGTGTGTGCGGGCTCAACTGTTCTGGGCAGGAATTTCAGCTACTTATGGCAGAGTAAGTAGTGTACTTATAACATTTTTACAGTCCCAAGACGACACTGTATTTGAGGGGTCACTGTGTGCACAAAATTCATATAAACACAAGCTATTGTGTATTAAAATTTTTCCATTACACGAACACATCTCTCAATCATATTGGGTCACTAAGCTAATAAATTCCAATAAGCAATCTTACGTAAAGCAGCGAATGTGAAGAAAATCTTTTTTCGAAATTCATGTCGGGCAACTGATACAAAAATTTTAACTGGATATGGGAGCTCAGCAAAAACTGATACGGCAGGGCAGGACTGATGTGACCCAAGAAATTTTCTTCTTGGATCATGAGGCGGATTAAACCTTTCCGTAATTCAACTTCTCCATCTGATGGGGCGTGTGATTCCTTCACGAAGCAAGTTCTTTATTTGTGTACATCCATTATTTAGATTAACATGCAACTTTTTAAAACCCAGTCGGTCGCAATTTTCAAACCCACCGTTGGGGAGTGGTTTTTCAAAAAGTCAGAGCAGAGCAGACTACAGAACCGCAACGGGGATCAGTCAGCACACGCACTTACATAGCTTTGTTCCTCTGCGGTGCGAAGAGAATTTAGTTGCTGTTTGCTTCATTGACCAGTACCATTTGCAACTCGAATTGCTTAGGAAGCAAATAAAACCAACTGAGGCGTTCCTGAAACAAATCACTTACCCGGAGTTCTATATTTGCAAAGACACTCCTTCTAGGAAATCATATCGACAATACAGCACCGAACATAGACCCCTTTTTACTCGTCTAATTCAGAACCAGTGGAAACTTTGTTATAAACCCACAACCGCTATTCGGCTATAAACGATCAATTTCCACGTGCTAACCTCAACGAATCGGCCTGTTTTCTGTTTATCATATGTCCAAGGCACCCTCGAATTTCACTCCAAAACATTTGCTGTACCTGTGTTGAACGTCATCTAGAATATTCAACTGGGTGTTTGGCCAACGGGGTTTAAAACACGCCCAAGCATTTACAATCAGAGGCACCACCATATGATTAGCAGTAAATTTTTGTGCGCATTTTAAAAGTGGCCGTCAACCAGACCACTCAAATGCATCAAGTTATTCCTACTAATTGGCTAAACGTTATTCAAAAATGAATTCGCCAACTGCAGGTCAGTTTGGTGATCAGTGTGTTGAAACCTCTGGTGAGTGAACACAGTCGGACGGTTAGAGCAAGTCCCTTGAATTGTCCACAATAAGAAAGAAAAGAAAGAGAGAAAGAAAGAAAAGAAAAAAGAAAAAAGAAAGAAACTAAGCCCAATCAGTTTCTATGGTAATTGACTGTCGATCATCTTGGAGGACTGTTTTTCTACCTTCTGTTTGTGTACCTCAGTGTTTTATGCATCTTTACTATCCGGTGTTTTCGTCGTAATTTGTTTTGTCACATCGCAGTTTACCGGAATTTCGCAAGCAATTAGATACATCTCTGTTTTTCGAATGCTGACTTGACTGAGTTGGCTTTTTGAAAACGAACTTTTCCTAAATCCGACATCATGGATACAAAATTAACCATAATAATGCCGTCATTCAGTACTCTTCTCGGTGAAAACACACGCGATAAACTCCACAAAGCCAGTAGTGAATAACCGCCTGTGTGTAATTTGTTCGTCAATAATAAATTCACTAAAAGCGGCGATCTCCACAAACCTGTGTATCAAATAGGGAATTTGACACTTCGAGATCTGTGAAATGGGCACCCAAACATATTTAACAATAGCACTCCTTGATAGGAAGTGGGCTATTTACGCTATGAGTTTGCAAAACAAATCTCAAAAAGCCTGCAAAATACCTGAAAGTAAACCGCACAAAGGCGACAGGGTAGTGTTTATGTTAAGCACAAGGGAGACCTGTGCGTTTGGTAAATCCAGAATATCACGCTCTTATCGTAATGCATTAAGACCCAGTTATAAAAACATTTCTTGTCTCGGAAAAGACACTCTTCAAAGTCATAAGCAGTTAGTTTGCTGTCGATTTTTGCATAGTTTATGTACCGACAGCGAACTGTGCCGCAGAAAACCTCCATCCTGTAGTACACTAAAACAAACGCACTTCAGTTTTGCGAGCAATCTTGAGTGGCTAGTTTTTTTGACAGGAAGTGCGTATGGTAGGGATGGTTTTGACCAGACCCTACACATTAGAGGAAAACATATCTCAAAACTTCTTACTATCCCACTTAATTGTTTCACAGCAAACCTTTTTATAGGTTTTCTAGCAGTAATGACCGATATGATAAAGGGCGTCAGCATCACTTTCATTGTATAATTGGCTCTGTTTAACAAAACGATCCTCGATGCTTGTGGCTTCTATTACCGAAATGAAAGAGCAGTTTGGATAGAAATTTGTGTTTTGCTTTGAACGATCTTTTTTGCAGTTGTTCGGAAGCGATTACCACGTATGAAGCCCTGAGCTCACTTGCTCCATCAGTAGCTGCATCGCAGCTGGTTATTTGGGAGCTGCTAGTGGTAATGAACATCGCAACTGTGCTGGAAAGAAAGAACTACCGTCCTGGTTTCGAGAAAAATCCGTAACACTCATAAGTACAACCTTTAGACGGCTTTACTGTAAATCTGTCGTAAGAAGTGCAAGCTGTAGTCTAAGTTGGCTTGGAAGTCGGGGAAGACGGGATCTAGTAGATGACTTCAAGCAGCCCTTAAAGTTTTGCTGAGAAGTCAAGACCGTCGAATGATAACACTCTGCAAAGCTTTGCCGACTAGGAGGGAGATTACAGTATTGTCTGCACAGAATCTTCTGGCACAGCCTATCTGATTACCAATGCAATGACTCTATCTCATTTCTGCGCCATACGGCTTCGTGTTTTCTTGTGTTATCGTTTTTGCTCACTGATCGTGGCAAGCGGTTTGCAAACTTTTCGCCTCCAGACAAAGGGGCGTCATCAATGAAAGAGTGGGTGTTATTGATATACCTTTTTGCTTTGGTACATAATGAAAAAAAAGTGTAAACATACCACATTTATCTGAAGGCAACTGCCTGCAGGGGTAACATATTACATGTCTGTGTTTGCAAGACTTCGCGCAGCAAAAAGCCTAATAATCCAGTGGAAACTAGCGGTGTTCCTGCCTATTCTACAATTGCACGCACAATGGACGACCAAACGTGTGCAGCTTCAATTTCCTATTAGTGCTCATCTGGAATTTCTAGAATTTTAGGGTTATCTGTGGATGCCGAAAGTCACGCTTTGTCAAAAAACACGGCTTCGAAAATGTAGGTGGTAAATGTAACTTGTTGTGTGCCGCATCGCAATCTAACTCACAGCTATCCAGTTGGATAGGAAACGCTTCATATTTCACTTCCGGTGCAAGCTGGTAAAAGGCAAGTGCCTCAGATGACTACACATATACCATAGCAAGGTATTGGTGAACTGTGAAACATAAACCGTCACTGAAAGTTTACCTCACAATATATCTTTTTGAGGCCACATTTTTTACTTCACAAGAACAGGTTCAAAATCTTTGTTGGAAATAGGAAAATAAGGGGGCTCCTTGGCCGCACAATGCTCTTAGCTGCAAAACCTTTGCGGGTGGAATAAAACTTTTTACGCCAAAATGTCGCATTTTGTTGCTTATGTGTTCAAACCAAAAACCACCCTAATCTACGTTGATATTTTTGCAGCTCACCACATTTCATTGTCCACTGAAGCAGTCAAAACTCTGGCGGAAAATTCTGGTGAAATACTGGCCTGGCAACACTGGGACCCCGGGATGCCTATTTGGGGTTCGAAAGTTTGGACCGGTATTCTGAACTCAATTGCCTGTCTGTTTTATTCCATCAGGGACAAGTAGCTTTTGAAAATTCAGCTCCATGGTGCGAATACTGAGCGCCGAAAATTAGCCGGCCTACTATTCATTTTTTTATTCTTGGTCTATTCGGTTTTGTCTGAATTTATGATCCGTTAATTTGAACCGCTCCTAATTAGGGCCGGAAATAATCGGTTAGTCTGAACTCACTCGCGTTTACAACTGGCTCATGTGGTGCGTTTTTTTAAACAAACACTTGAACTGGCATAGCAACTAAAGTGTGTAAGGGGATAATATGAAAAGAGTGAATAAAATGAACAAGAAAAGGAATACCAAAATCAAGCTCTTTTTTACTATTTCATTCTACCTTTTAGTCCTTTATATAGGAGCGCATCTGCAACTTGGTCAGTTCAGCTTACGTAGCGCGCGCTCCACGCGCGAATAGAAAATCCAGCAGATAAATCTCCACCACACTGACGTACCAACTGGAATTTCCACAGAGGATTTCATACAACTTACGGGCTTATGTAGGCCTATTCAGAAGCCGGTCCTTAGAAGCATATCCCAAATTTCTCTGAAACCATAGTTTGAATGAAGGAAAATTTTACATAAAGTTTTAACATTAGACGGTATTTATTCAAAATCCTGAAATCTCCCTAGACGGTAGCGGTTTTGCTAAAATTTGTTCAAGCATTATCAAGGTCGGCTTTGGGAGCGGAATCCGCTTTTTTATTGGCTGACATGGTTCAGCGTGGTCAGCCTGTGTAAACGGTGGGACATTTCTTGGGGAAGTTGGTTTCTCTGGTGGCTTCCTCATTTACTGGATTTGAAAATACTTTGAAAGAGTAAACAAATAATAAACACGTTGCGCTTGTCTGTGCAAACCCAAAATGGAGAAGCCATTCGCGAATTATGCACAAAAAAGTTTCTTATCGTTGCAGCGGGCGAGCTGCCGGAAAAATCTGAGAAACTTGTCGCAGGCAGTAATTTCTGTGACTTTCTATGGCAGTCAGTACACGTTGTATCAAATACATGGCAAAGTTTTACCTTCACCGGTGTACTGGCTTCTTGGTATTGCAGTTGGGGGAGTTAGTGGGTTTATGGTAGAACCAGCAGACAGTACATTAGGGTGGCCAGCACTTTGGAGATCTGGCACAAATTCAGCTGATTAAGACGGACGCGAACTTCTTCATTGCTGCCATTCAAATGAGGTAATGAGACGGCTGTGTCTAGCTGTATCTGGTTCGACTGCGGCCAGAAATAGCAGATAGCTAGGAGTGCTCATAATTTCTAACTACCGCAGTGAGGCCACACTGCCCGACTTCAAAACGATAACAGGAAATCAGGTCGAAATGGTAGGGAATAGCGGTACATGGCCAAATCAAACGAATGTGACCACAGGTGAATATGAAGGACGTGCATTAGCTAGATTGTGCGTAATCAAGTTCATTCAAGCTACGTAATCACCCACGAAGCTGGCAGGAAGTTCAGAGGTTCGAGTAGACGGTTTTCTAAATCGTAGTTAAAGCGCACGTGACTCCGTAGGCAGCTCGTATAAAAGGAGTTGGTTAGCTGGCGAACATTTGGGGAAGTGGGACTGTTATGTGTTGTAACGTGCTAGGGAGAGAAAGAGGTCTAGTAAGCCATCACAGATAGTGTATTGAACGGTTCACTAACCCTCGTTCAGGAATTACGTGAGGGAGCTGCAGAGGCAGACAAGTTACAAATTAGCGGTTACAGTGGACGGTAGCACACAGACTGGGGATATAGATGGCTTTCTGCCGCGCAGAAAGAGATGGTAACTCTTCCCGGAAGGTGGGTGAGCCTAGAGGAACTGGTGGTTTGAAGCACACAAGAACAAGTGATTGGAGAAAACATGAGGTGCATGATGGTGTTGCATGTTTGGACGATGGGGTATCCTCAGCATAGCACACCTACAAAATAGGGAAAAGCCTAGAGGCTTTGAAAAGCTAACTGAATGGGAGGCGGTACACGGTGTGCATCAAGTGCGTCTCTGTAAGATTACATGAGACAGCATTTCCTACTCTTATATAAACGACGCTTTGGATTCATAGGAGATTGCTCGGGATATGTGTTACAACCGGGGCAAACCTAAACTAGCGGCAGAGGTGTTCGACAAAGGTGGCTTCCTTTTTGAATTTCTCTGTTCTTCATTGCAAAAGACGGAGTGTGAGGCTCAGCATAGGATAGGGAATGCTTTTGGAAGGAGGACATGCAGCTGAAGGTTTTCAACAGTGCAGTGTTTCGCATCATCGACGAGAGGAGGTGCTAGATGGGCAGACATGGCACGGAAAGAGCTGGCAGATGTTTGGCGCTTGATAGCAGCCGAAGAGACTGATCAAGTAGGACAAATGTGGATAGGCAGGCAAGGCACACCGAGAAGATTGGTTATGGGATTCAAGTTCCATATACCAATTGGATGAAAAAGACGGGCAGTGGTATTGTTGCAGTGTATATTAATTGGATGTGGGTTGGTTGTCATTCGTTCCCGGGCACTTAGGCGGAGTAAACTATGCAATCCTCAGTTAGACCATCATCGTCATCATCAGAGGAAGTTAGATAGTATCAAGAGTGCCCGTTTTATTCACCCATGTATTCGGGTAGTTTGGACATGACTGTGGAAGTGAACATGGTACGGACCCAGCAGTTACGATAAGCAGACAACATTAGTGAAGAGCAATATTTGGCCTCATTTTCCGGACATCGCGATCCTCTCTAAGACCTAATATAGCTTAGATAAGTTATGCTTTCCAAGGGAACAGCTTTCTCACCAGGATGGTCGTAACTCACATGCAGATTTTCTAAAAAGGCTGCATTATCTCCTGACTAATTGCGTATAACTGAGATGCACATTTGCATCAATTTTGAACCATACATCAAGTAATTTTCGGTTATTGCGTTGCACGCAAGGCAAGCTTCCAAAATACAGTGTTGCTCCAAAGTTCGGTGAACGAATTCATACAAATTTGTTACGTCTGACGACCATAACGAGTGCAAACGTTATTCAGGAATCCACCTGGGTGAAATTTACATTGGAAAGTCTGCAACTGTTATAGTTCATTTGAAGAACACCGGGGACCTCTACGACATGCTACTATTATTTCGGTTTCGATTCATGCACAGGCCAAACTCAAGTAAATGATTGGCTGGACCCAGTCAAGTGATCCACACCCGAACAAACGAATGCTAGAAATAGGCCAAACCGTTTACAGAAAAAACACCAATGGTTACTCATGGCTCGATGGCGTAGTGAGATAAGCTTGGGCGCAAAGACCGGCCTGTTTGAAGGTTTGAATCCGGAGACCGTCGTCCGACTTATTAAGAGGAGTGGTGGGCGTATTTACGAAAAGGGTGTGCGAAGAGAGATCGATGGAGGGCCGTTTAAGGCAGGCGGATACGTTTCGTAATGTTAAGTTTACGTATTCACCTTATAAACGCCAAACTGTAAATATCTCCCGTGAAGAAGCAATCTCCAGGACCAAATTCTCCAAATTGTTTCGGACTATTTTATTGCTTTCTTTGACAATCCATCTTTCCTTAATTTATGCGCCTTAACCATTTCATTCGTTCTTATCTTGGCTTGTGCGCAAAAGCAATCTGAATGCGCGCGCTTCATGGCTTGTGCACAGCTGATCGATCAGAATGCTGGCCTGTGCACGAATCGCATGCCGTTATTTCGTGTTTATTCTTGCACACTGGTGGCCAATTAGCGGTAGTTCGTGGCCTTGACAGTTTGTTCAATTAAACAAAAAGACACCAACAGCATTTTACTGAAACGTTCAGCCAGAATATCCTAACTTTCCGTGAATTTCCTAAATTCGAAAGCTCCATAGTTTCGATTCCTGTGAGCGAGGACTCAGAGACCCAAAGTTTCACGCGCATGGGAAATCCGCACAATGCCGGTACCACTTTTCTCAAATGTAGCAGTTCAATTGTAGCATGTTTACCTGCTGGGGGAGGATCAGTCTGCAGCTCTCTCGATTTTTGCTGAGGCGGGAAAACACGTGGGCCATCCGCCAAAAACGACAGTAAGATACACTGATCGACCGAGTCGATCGTCTGAGTTCCTGAAGTAGATTTACAATGTGGTTTGCCTTTAGTAGGTCTAGAAGTGAGACCAAGTCCAGCAGGCACGTTTGAACCAATAAGACCTGACCATGCAAATTCGCGCACACCAGAAGTGATGTCCTCTGGCTTAACAAAGCTGCCATATTACCACAAAATTCGTTTCAAAATTTTTTTAATCCCCTTCTACCCATGCCTCGCATATGTTGCAGAATGTAGAGTGCAATCGCGATAACTGGTGGGCTCGGCCTGCAGAAACGGGTACCAATATGCCTCAGAAGTATAGTTTGCTTAACAGTAATTCTCAGTTGACACCCGGCTAAGCTAGGCGCTGTAGTACATTTGTCGATTCGACCGTATGAGTGGTTGTGTTCAACCCCGTGAGATAACCTAAAATGACTTGTGTGTGAACATACCTTTATTAGGATTTTGTAACGGTTGGACAGTTTGTAAAACGACCCACAGGCACAAAACACATTAATCTCTAAAGCAAGGTTTAGAAACTGGAGACGTAGTGTGACATGGCATGGCAAGGCGCACTTGATTGGAACAAACGGTTGTTGTTGCAAAATTCAGTCCGAAGTTCCTAAAGAAAAGGACTGAGGATAAGAGAAAATCCCACGTTGCTTGTCAGCGGGTTCTAGATGTCGTTGGTTTAAATAACCAGACTACATTTAATGTGCGGTGGCTGCGGCTCCGTACACTATGCGTGGCACTTGCGTTTCAAAAACATTCCGAAACGTCTGGGGTGGTTTTACTATTTCATTGCGCCTGACTGTTTAGAAACTGTTTAGAAACTGTTTCATTGCGCTTGACGCATACTGTCCGTATTTGAATCATCCTCTCCAGTGGATGGCACTAGCACACAAAATCCAATCCGTTTTCCTTGTTTACTTCTGCCGTCTCCCCTAAAATGCTCACTTACAACGAAGCCCACATGATAGAAGATGCCAGGAAGCTTGCTTCTAGCAGCCACGCCACTATTCGCTCCTGCTTTTCACAATCCTTCCTGCAGGTTACAGCCCTGGGTCCCGCATGTCAACGTGTACGATATTCCGAGATAGACATCACTATCAACTGGACACCTCCACTCACAATCTCACAAGATAAACGATAGGGATTATTAACCTCGACTAGTGACCTTGACTGCAACCATTTCATCATCATACTCAAGTCATCCTCGTTCGAGTGGGCAAGGTACCTCAATGTAGTATGACGACAGGCTTTGACGGGATACCAACTAAGTCGATGCTAGCTCGAGAACGACCACTAGCTGACTCCACGGCGCCAGGCTAATGTTCAGTCAAATACAACAGCCGAACATTAAGTTACTAATCTACTGAAGAACGTGACGCTAAAGCAAGAGTTTATTTGGCTGCGTGCAACCTTAGCTGGAATCCAAATAGCCGCTGCTGTTTTCTCGCACACAAACAGAGGAGCTCATGCCCTGTCGAAAAGTGGTGGTTAAGCTCCTCCTATTGACCCACGCTGGCCACAGAAGCACAATGAACCTACCCGGAAGACAACCACACTTAACCATCACTGTGAGCACTTGCCCCGGGTGAACAGTCAAGCCCAGCGCCTCCTTCTCTGTGACTGGGGGGATTGCTAAGCTCCGGTGGCCCGTATCCGTGAGGCTTCATCGATGCGCCTCCGTGATTGTTTGCTTGCCTATTCTTGATTACCACATTGTTCCCGTCAGACGCCCTCTAGCCAACCGAGAAGATCAACATGATGATCGTTCACCTCATCCAGAAAGCAGAAGGCCACTGCGGTACTTCCGATCACCTCCGAGCTTAAAAAAGACTTAAAAAACTTATTTACAAGCTGGGAAAAATTGAAAACCAAGCGATTCTGCCTAACCTCCACTTGAATGGCCTTATGCGCCCCACCCAGAGAGCTCCCACCCTATCCCAGTCCAACCTTGCCGATCAGGTTCTTTTAAATTCGCACTCATCGAATTCCCCGAATCCACAATGGGTGTCCACTATATTTCTATTTCGTTGAAGCTGTTGACGGAATTCAACACTGTTTGATCCTCCGGAGGCTTGAACTATTACGCAATGGTTGCTCCATCCCTCAGTGGTCCGAATCTAAGGCTCTCTCACTTTTTCACTCAAAACAAGCGGTGAACTTTTTCACTTATCCGACCTTAAAGCTTCTTCCTTCGCTTTTTCATTGGCCTCTTGCCTGCTATTTTGCCTCTGATTTGATCCATACCGCCAAATGCTGACCGACAAAAACTATAGTATTTTATCCCGCATATCCAGCGGACTGGTATCGGTGCGTGCTCAGAGTAGGCACACAAACATCCGTCCTTACAAACAAAGAGGAAGTGGTGTACATGTCCTCTATAATCCGGCCTCTCATCCACCAACATCCCCTAGTGGTGCTAGCCGTGTATCCACAGGCCTTTCCTTACACGGATGTTTCACCTCTTGTGACATTACCGAAAGAAATCGACTTGATATTCCTCTCCCTGCTATCCATCGATCATCGTTCCTTTCACTCTCCAATTTTGTGTGCTCTCTTAGAGCACTGCCTCCAGGTGGGGTATCCGTGACCCAAGTTTAGCAACCCTAGAGAATTTCCGTTGGAAAGGTACCACAACCTCTCTTATTTGGAAAGATCATTTTCCCCGTGCAAGTATGTCCGACTCAGCGGCAGCCTGCGTAACACTCAAAAATTCTTCAACAACAAGCTCCATCATCGCCCGGCTGTCTGTTACATTACTAAATTACGTTTTCACAGACGCAAACTCTTCCAAGAAAGGTGCAGGGGCCATCTAACGTAGCTTCTCATCATTCTACTACTCTTCCAAAATCGGCTTCTTGGGTCGACAGTCTGTAATATCTTTTGATCGCCTCTCCGTGAACATTTTCCTGCCCAGTTCTCATACAGATATTGATCATAGTGAACTTATTTGTCTGTAATAAAGAGCGCTCTGTGGGGTTGGGCCCACCTCCCACATTGCCCCAGCCTCACCAAGTGGTGCATGCACATCCCCACACCACACCAATCGTAATAACTGCGCGTATTCATCCGATCACACTGCTGTCTCGGATATGACTATGTTCAAATCCCACCCAAACATCGATCCAGGTCTGTGTTGTCTTATTCGTTTCTATGATACTTTGTACTATACTGATCCCTCAATGCTCGCCCGGCCCAACTTCAGCCGCTCAAACTAAGTCGGCATTCGGCAGCGACAGGAACAGAGCCGAGGCTTGCCGCGCTGGACTTCGTGTTGGTGTATGAATACATTCAACCCAGTCGGAGTTCTCTCTCACTAATTGTCCCATCTGTACCTCCAGAATGACCAATAACCATTCCGCATATCTCGAATAAGCTTATTCGTTATCCGCCTCTTGCAAGTCTGTTCATCCAAATCCATTTTCAGTCCCTCTGTATGTCTTCACTCTGTTGTCAGTAATCCATAGATTTGGCATCTCCTGTACTTTCACTATTGATAAAATAGGTTCAGTAAGTGCGTATATACGTGAGCGGAGAGCGAGAGGTTCGTAGAATCGGGTCAAAATTTTTCGGCACTACTGGCAGTTAAAGCGCGAGTTGTTGAATACAAGGGGAAAAGCTGGCCTACTACATTGGTGTTGTTGCGCACTGAACCTATGGAACCCGTCAGCCAACTTCGGGAAGGAATGCTGGGCGGAGACCCATGCCAAAAGCTCATATCTGGGCATTGCCGAGACCCATAAACCTAGTCCTCGCGTGACCGGTAAAAACGGGCCGCTGGTCGAACTAGCTTAAGGCCGAAACGTGATTGGTCGGAA
>SJOL01006374.1:346224-377979 GCA_004794785.1 Opisthorchis felineus | reverse complement strand
TTGGTAGTTTTGAGCTACTGGATCGTGTCGAAGTTGATGAACGGAGTTGCTGTTCTTCGGCATGCACAATGCTGATGGAAAGGAAAGTGATAACCTGGTCTGCACAACGGCATGATCGGACTTAAGTTGCGTATCCCGAAAGAAACGACAGTATTTAATTGCGGTTCTCATTAGGAACTGGCAACCGCACGCTCCAGCTTAGTCCATGGCTAGTTTGTGGTTGGTGGCCTCCAGGTAACTCGATGTGATCGTTTTTACTGGAGATTCCTACAAAAGAAAGGTCCGTGATTCGAACCTGACATCTGCCTCTCGACTTCCGCTGTCTAGCCTTGGACAACCTGACAGTATCCTAGCCCTTGTGCGTCTTCCTGGTGGCATGGTAGTTAGGCACCGAAAGAGTGCAACAGCTGAACGGTTTTCTTCTGGCCCACTTGGCTGCAGGGATGTGGCCTGGCCCGAGGACGCAGAGAGTAAGACATCATTTTCTCACCTCTAATGCTTCTGCGCACAGCAATTTGCTTTTGATCTTTCCGTTTTAAAATAATTCGACCGTATTGAGTAATACGCCGTCATGGTCAACCGTTGGGCGCTCGGTGTGTGTGGTTAATAGGGCCGACCTTTTCTAACGCATCCTCCCTCGGGGGGATGCAACATCGCTGCTTCCATGAATATGGATGTGCTGATCGTCTGAAGGAAACGTCTTGCTGCCTTCACACTCCCATAGCAGAGGACAGTAAGACTATCTCCAAATCACCTCTCAATACGACTTCTCGCTGTGCGAGGACTCGCTGGCCGCCACAGCTGCAGATACTTCGAAATTGTCCTTTAAACCTCGATTCTCAGTTCATCTTGCAGTCTTTGACGTTTGCACGCTGGAACAGGCTGGGCAACAGGGTGATCTTGCATGTACGTTGAACTCGCTTTCTATTGGTGTGTGCTGTCTCTCTGAAACGAGGGTTCAAGACCCAAGTATAGCTGTTGAACTGACCTCCCAATCGGTTTCTTATCGTTCCTGCTTGTGCACCTGTAATGATCTGGAAGCCGCTGCGGCTAGTTCTTCTGGGGTTGGCATTGTTCTAAGCCACCGAGGTGAAGTGTTGTCGCTTGAATGGTTGCCCTTTGAGAGCCGTCTCTGCGTGGTTCATTTGGCAACGTCCGTAAGACTATCCCGTAAACGCGCCCATGTCAACCACCTTTTCATCTTCTCTGCTTGAGCCCCAACAGACCGTAGCTCTTACATACTCAAGAGTGCGTTCGATCCTGCGACCAAGTAGTTTGTTCAACATGCGTGCGCAACAAGATATGCCATAGAACTTCGTCAATATCATGTTTGTGTTCACATACTTGTGGGCTCATGAGAGTGTATGGGGAGCTTTCCTATAAGTAGTGGTGTATAACAAGGATGCCCATTCTCTCTTGTGCCCTAATTTCGTCGTGGTGATTCGCACACGGGAAGGCTTGCAAAACCCGATGTTCAGATCTCCGAGCGAGAACCTTGTCGACGTGGAATATGCAGACGACATTGAGGGCAGGAAGCGCAAATAATACCGGAGAAGCTGACTAAGGTCATCCAGTCTTTCGGTATTTGCTTCTTACCCACAAAGTCGTGTTGCAGGGCGTACAGCTTTTGCACATACCTCCGAGCTGGGTTAGTGATTAGAGTGCGGATTTACTGACAGGAGGGTCCATGGTTCGAACCCGACCTCTGCGTCTCGACTTCCGCTGCTTAAGCTTGGGCGACCTGGCAGTTTCCCAGCCCTCGTGCTTCCTCCGGGTATCATGGCAGATAGGCTTCGAAATGGTGTTACAACTGAACGATTTTCATTGTTATTATCGTCCCATGACTGTTTGTCGTCCTGTAGCACACCTTGTCACCCTGGGTTTATTGGATCAATGACCCTCTGGGCAATATGTCACTTCACTGATTTTCAGAGACTGTTTACCACCAGAGACTTTGAACTTGTTCCTGGAATTCCACTACCCGCAATCCACATAACTTAGAACATTTCGCACACATGACGTGTGCCTTGTGTTTGACTCCGCGTGTGGGCGACTTGTGGATTGTTGCCACCCTTATCTAGAGAATAGTATAGTCCGTTTTTTGCCAGTAAAGTCCTCAGTGGTCCCTTTCTTTAGTTTTGGTCTCGATAACGCAGTTGAGAAACCGATCGCCTCCTTGGATTCTGTTTTAGCGCGTCTCGCTAAACATTTTCCGCATTTCATCTTTTGCAGCAACGCCCTCGTACTTCCTTGCTCTCCATCGCCGACTCGGACAACCGTATACTGTTATCTACCGTTATAGCTCTTTTTTCGCCGACCATTTCCCACACGCCCTGACTCATTTAGTTGTCAATCACCCAGCCGTTGCTCTGTATCTAAACTTCTGTCCAGTAAAACACTAGAGCAAACCTTTATTTTCTTCACAGAACCTGTTCTACATTGCGGCTTTCACTGTCCGTACCGTGTCCTAAATTGGGCAACAGACATCTCTTGCTATGACTTGGCTTCCTCGGTCGATATGTATTATGTCTCCGAAATATCAGTTGTCATGCACCCTGAACCACTTGGGGCCAACCCAGATGTATAATGCCTCAGTCTTCAGGTCTCTGATGATCTTGGTGTCTACGGCGAGGGAGTTGTGCTCAGTTCCAGGGCTGATGGCGCGTTAGTGGACTAGATTCCATTGAATAGTCATCTCTGCCCTTTTTGGTCAACTGACCAAGTTAGGATAATTACATCTCAACTCGGTAAACAGTGTTTATTTGTTATTTCGGCATACATTTTTAAAGATGGTGGCTCCAAAGCCGAGAAAAACAGCTTCTAATGAGATTTGTCACGGCTACTTCTATCAAAAAGAACTACAGATTTGGTGGTTTTGGCAGGTGATATGACTACCCAGCTTGGCCCACTAAGCCTGCAGGAAACCCATCTTGGCGGCCGTGTTGAGGTTGATGGTAACCTTACGGGGAATTGTGAATGACTTCTTCAGGTGTGCTGAACATCAATCCTTTTTCCGGCCAGTATATTTTAAGCACAGGCGCTCACACCGTGCTACTTGGAGGCTACCACGTACAAACCAGTCGCAGACTCAGTTTGAGCATGTTGCATTCAGCTACCGGTGGAAGGCTTCAGTACACGACTCGTTCATTTTGGCGTACACCAGTTGACTCTGATCACGACAGAGGAAGGTGAAGGAAGCCATGTTCACCGATTTTGCAACCGTCTACCCGAGGTCGATGGCACACCAATGGACACAGGGTCTCGTCATGATCCACTACCAGCAGTAAACTACAATGATGGGGCACGCAGAATACTTCAAACGCCGAGTAGTGAATAACTTAAGCGGTTTACAGAGCGCTGATGAAGAGCCAAGGTCCGCAAAAGTGTTGAGAGCTTCTGCAAAGGAAGTAGTCGCACCCTATCCGAGTTAATCCGATCGACTTGTCCGCGGAGAGCAGTGTTAGTGGAACGGTCCTCAAAAATGAAATCGCAATTCATTCTCTGACATTGGACACCGAAGAACAAATCAGGTAGTCCCCACCAACCTAACCTACGGATGGTCCGTACGAACCTGAATGAAGCGTTGAAACTGCTTCCCCATCGACAACGGAAGTCCAGTGTCCAATTTCGTTGTTTCAGTGCAACAAAGCATCTGATCCAGACGTTTTGGATCGTTCATCCCTTTTAGCTAGCCTGACGGCGTAACTCCAACATACCTGAGATGAAAACAGGATGTCGACAGAATGGAGCGCCTCGACAGTGATCAATATATTCGAAAAAAGTGCAAGTACGCTGTACAGTAATTACCATGCATTAGTGGCCATAGCTTCCAAGGTGCTCCCTACGCAGTTTGATGCATCATCGGGAGGGTCAGGTTTGCGAGAAGCCAGCTGGGTTTCGCGCCGGCTGGGGTCGAATCGATTATATCTTTACTTTTATGGCACTGAAGCATCAGCGTCAACACTGGTGTTGCTTTCTTTGATGACGACGACCTTCATTCGCCTCTCAACGACTAACGACGGTCGTTTTTCTTGAGTTAAAAGCTACTTTTGACTACGTTGATTTTCAGGAACAATGGCGGTCTCTGGTTACGAAGGGCATCCCTTCTGAATTCTCGTTGTTCTCAAAAGATCTCGAAAGCCTTCTCCGTCTCCTGGGCCTTCGAAATTCACCAGCATTCCCTGTCATTCTTCAGGCTCCTGATTATCCGGTGTTTGAGGGATCTGCGTGCGCCATCATAGTCGCTAGTTGCTGGTTTTGCCTTTCTGGCAGCAATAAGATCTGCTGATCTCGAAGATATCCAGTGTTCATTTAGTCGAGTCAGATGGGCTGGACAAACAGTTCTGAAAGCCGAGAGCATTGCTTCTTTAACTCGCCTCCATTCAACCTCCAAGCAATCTTCGTCGTCCTCATGACTGTGCGTTTCCAGTAGCTTTCTAGCCAGGTTAGCTCGATACTCTTCAGCTACTGAAAATTGTCGGAGTTGATGAATGGAACTGCTCTGCTTTCGCACGCGTAATGCTGACAAATGAAGTGCTAACCGGGCCCGCACAATGGCGTGATCAGAGTCAAGTTGCGTACCCCCAGAAGGAACGACAATCCTTAACTGAGGCTCTCCATCGGTAACTGATAGCCATATGGCCCAATTGCGTCTAGAATTGTCTAGTGGTAGGTGGCCTCCGAGTAAATCGATGTGAGCATTTTTGTTGGAAGTTCGTACTGGCCAGGAACAGACGATGATCTGCACACAACTGACGAAGCCGCTCCCCATTATCCGTACGCTCAGCATCGACCCCAAATCTACCACCCAACTATTCTTCTTCCGGACTTAGTCGTCCAAATTGGGCATCCATATCACCAGCCGGGATTACTATATCTGTCCTTCTTGCCGACCGAAGCAGTCGTGATAGGTCTTGATAAAACTCGTCCTTCTCAGTCTCAGAACTGCTATCTGTTGGGGCGTATGCTGATACGACAAACAAACACCGTTTACCGCATCGACCTGCGTTAATCTTAATTGAGCCAGCAACCGCACAGCGCAAAGGCAACTGTTTACTGGGATCCAGTCCAGTAAGGCGCTTTCAGCCTTGGAGCTGAGTGCAACTCCCACACCGTAGATACCACGAGCCATTGTGTCAGGATCACCGGATGCCCGAAGAGTGAAATGTGGAACATCTGAGCTTGAGGAGCACGACCGAAGTGGGGTCTTGTATGCTTGTTTCAGAGACAACATACATCGGTAGAGAGGGAAAGCAAGGTTTCAGCAAGGGAAGCCTGTTGCCCAATTTGTCATAGAGTATGGACATTGAAGGCTGCAACGCGGACCAGATCTTTTGAGGTTAGCAGGTGGTTATTTTGGTTTATTTTTCTGGGCGATGGTTGAGACGCGGAACGGTGGCTAGGGGATTGGCAGATGGGTTGATTGCACTGCATTGTACGATGGGTTGGAAGGGAGTGTGGGAGAAGGCCAGTGAGCGAAGAGCTTCATAGGCTGCGCTGGTTGGAACATGTACTCCGCATGCCGGAAGACTGTCTGTCTCACAGAGCTTTTTTTCCCCAGCCCTGTGCTGAGTGGAAGCGACCGAGAGGTGGACAGTGTATGACCTGGCAACGAAGTACGAAAACGCTAACCAGTAAACTTAGTCGGCTGGGCAACTGCCGCCTCCCTGGATGGGGACCCCGGGACTCAAATCACTAATGGTGAATGACATTGGCAGAAGTGGCCCAATCGCGCAGTCAGTGGCGCTCGTGCATCAAAGCTATCGCCTTCACTGCGTAGCTACCCAATTTCCGAACAAACTGATCATGCCTTTGCCTCCAAGGCTAGGTTGTACGTCTCACACTCCCGTTTTCCGGTAATCGAAACTGTAGCAGCTGGAACCAATCTACCAATGGTACACGGTTTATAGCTGATAAACTGAACTGAACTCAAAAGATCTATATGCCTTATCTCGTGAGTTCACTACATCCACTGGTGTAAAACGAGTGTGCCTTCTATCGCTCTTCCTCTGTAAGTTTGTAATCGACATGCTGCTTGAATCTTTGCCTGTTTCTAACAGTTCGGGGATCTTAATCGTCCCTTGGCTTTCGCTGGATGGAGATGACCCAGGGACGGTCAGTCCATGACTTGGCAACAAGGAATAAAAGCCGTTGCCGGTAGACTCAACTGCGTTGGTAACTGCCCTATCCCCGGATGGGGACCCCGGGACGGACACCCCAATGGTTAGTGAACTTGTTAAGTATGGTTGCCATCCAATGGTGCTTCTGCATCAAAGCTGTTTCATTCATTGCGTATCCGTTTCACTCTGTAATACCGGACACTGAACTACTTAGCCTCACTGTACTAGGTGGGTCATCGCCTCCAATATGTAGCTTTCACCCCCTTGATCTGTATGTCATCGGTTAACGGGACTGTAGCAGGTGAAATCACTTCAATTCGGTACAATATTTGTGGCTGGAAAACCGAACTGAACTGAGATGACTTACTACTCCACCCTTCGGTTAATTGAAGGACGAAGTTACGGAAGAATCGTGGCAATACAGGGCTTCAGATCATCTTCCAAGGAAGTGTTTTGCAGCCTTCGTAGATTAGTTTGTTTTCCTGACTGCAAACCATTTATCATGAATTGAAAGTATGAAAGTGTTTTGAGCCCTTGAGGGCAACTGGTTCTTTCAGAGTAAGCTTTGTTGAGGAAGTAGATTTGACGGACTAATTGCCAGGCTCGGCAAACGGCCTTGTTGTGTAACAACCATTTGCGTGTCAATCACGCGTCTATTTGTATCTTTCCTTTGGTTGGAATGACTACGTACTGAACCGTTATCAACAGTTAGCATTATTCTCTGTCACATGGTGGTCTAACGCTATGGTTTCTATTTTGGATGTGGTTAGGGTCTAGGAACTGCTGGAGGTGGTGAACCCTGATTATACCGATACACTATCCTGTTACACTAAACAAACTAAACCTTATACAACTGCCATCCAGTTGATGGCTAGAAGAACTGAGAATTTCGGTTGTGTCGTTTCGTACAGGCATGTGCACCGGTCACTTATTTTGACGAGCAGTTATCGCCATCATCGACAGCAATACTGGCGTTTAACTACTAAGAGACAATGGGAATTTTGATAAATTCCCTTTAATTGAGATTCGTTGTTGTGTTAGTTGGTTGTATGGGTTCATTTCTCTTTTACACATTTTACGCCACGCAGGGGTAAATGCTCGTTCATCCCGGTTGTCTTTGCATTGAACCGGGTTTCATCCAAAATATGGAGTACGGTGAGTGAACACCGAATGTTCACTAGATACTGAGGGTTATGGTATCCTGTCTCTCCACGAGAACCTCTCTCAAGACCTGTCTTCGTCGACGAAACAGCCTAGGTGGCACGTCCACCGTTGATTGACTTTCTCCTTTCATGACTGAGGATTAAACGTTTTCTAGTTTTGTGGAGTGACCTGTTCACTCCCTACTAGCCGGAATTCTCCATGCCTTTAGTCCAAATTTAGCGGTCAGCTCTTATGTTGTAAGGCCAATATCCTGAGCACTTCGGATACATTAAATCAGCTAGCTATTCCTAACTGGATCTGTCTTGGTTCGGCCAAAAGTTGAACCCAAAATAAACACGCAGCAACATTCGCTTGAAGATACCACATTTGCAATGCAGTTTGAGTGTGATTTGAGGAGACGATAGAGCAATGCACCACAACTTGATATTTATCGGATTCCCAACAATATTAGCAGTTCTCTTCATCATATTAAACTACATCTTCATGATGACATCATGAATTGCAGTTTAGATTAGGTTAAGCTATATGTCGCGAAAATTCCTTTGCATAGCTAGGATCACAGGTGCTGGTGACCCGTATGCACTATCACCACGTTATACTTCTACGTTCCAGCCACTATAATGCAGAAGCGCTCACCACAGACGATAGATAAAACGCCATTCCTGTCCAAAATACTGATATAATGACATCCTTATAACCCAGGTTGAAAAGCATTGTATACACTAGCTATGGTCGACCCCACAACCTGGTAGCCCACGTCAAACAAACATCTCGGTTTACACTTCTCCTTGTAGCTAACAACCCTCAGTATGACCATGTGACTTTGCACGGCTGTCTTAGTACTGGGCTGTTCGTTCCTCCACGGTATGACCGAATTTGCTTGAATTTTTTGGGCTCGTAATGGATAGATTTACCTCGAAAAAATTTCTTCTGGGGGAGGCTACTCTACCACTTTCCTTGTTTTCTTGCTGGGAGCTGTTTTACCGGCGTTGTCGATTCCCATACACTAGAACCAAGTGCAAAACGCTACTTACACGGACTTGTTTGTCTGCACTGAACTTCTGTGTTTACGGTTTACGAGTATTTCTGGATTTTAATCCTCCAGGGAAATCACTTATAGAAGTCGAAATAGACAACATATCGTAATAGACCCGATGATGGCCTTAATGCCAGTATGCCTAACCTCATCGTTTGAAAGCATGATCATCTTCAACCGAAGGCTCCGGGCGTCATACTCTTCCACATGCTTTTCTATCTCGGGAGACATCTTAAAGTAAACACCAAATACACGTCCCCATCCACATGCAGATTTGTGACTTACATTCGCCATTTTATTGGGAAAAATCGCCACTCTGTGTTCACCAGCTGCGCGATACTCCGAACATAAGTACACTCCCATCGATTCCGCAACAAACTGATTGAGCATGTGACTCTTCACTGATTCCGGTGCACCTGATGGAGGGTTCGCGTGAAGTCGAATGTACCGAAGTCTCTCGTTGACAGGTTCGCCCAGAATCGATGCAGCACAATCATCTCGTATTTTTTTGGAAAGCTGTAATGGCAGTTAGTGCAAGTTCAGAATGTGGTAGGCACGCGCGCGGGTAGTC
The DNA here is from genome assembly GCA_004794785.1 of Opisthorchis felineus. NCBI lineage: Eukaryota > Metazoa > Platyhelminthes > Trematoda > Opisthorchiida > Opisthorchiidae > Opisthorchis > Opisthorchis felineus. The sequence goes on along the minus strand of SJOL01006374.1, from coordinate 369,089 downwards.
ACAGACAAAGAGACATAGCTTGGAGGCAGGGAAGGTTTTCAGCACCCAGCAGGTGGATTTTAAGCTTTCAGAAAATGGATTACTTCACAGATGCATTCACATTGAATATGAATCGAAATTCCACGATGGAGGGAAGGAACGAAAACAGATGTATCTGTCAGTGTTTTAGAGTGCGTATACATCGATCCAACACACCAGCTTAAAAGAATGCGCCTTATGGGACATCTCAGATTGAACACCTAACTTATCCATGGAAAGTGTTGGAAGCGGAAGAAATCCGGCCAATACAGTGTCCGGAACTGAGTCCCACCATGGTCATAGAAGCTGTTCAGCGGTGGTATTCTTTCCGTGCGTTAACAGAATCAGCAACATCAGTGTTGACACTGATGCTTCACAGACTTACAAACACTAGGTTCGTCTAATTATATTTAAAGCCTTGGAGTGAAAAGATTAGAAAAAGAGTGGGCGAGGGAGGGGATCTAGTGTTGTTCTTTGTCAAGCATTCTGAGGTACCTACACCCCTAAGTGCTCGATCAAGCAATCTGGAATGAAACTGACAGCACGAACGCCACTAACGTCGATCAGTCGCCATTTCTTGCAATGTCTCCAGCCAAGTGCAGGACGAGTCACAGTGACCCCATCCCGGAAGGCGTACAACACTAACAACACCAAAACTCTTTGTAACCTCTTCCACGCCCTTCTGCCAAGCCATACATCACGACTTGCGCCATTCTGAAGGAGGCACGGAGAACAACACTCGTCTCGGTAGGCGGTGTTTCGGCATGCGAAGCACATGATCCTTGTACTGGATGTTCTCCGCGATTGAATTACCTGCTGTATAACCAAACACCCGTTTTCTAATAACCTCATTACTAATCCGTTGGCACCATCCAAAACCAGCAACGCTTCTGAGACATCGGTGGTCAAAACCTGAAGACGCTTCACATCATCTGTCCGCAGATGCATAGCTCCCGCGTGCGTCGAGGCAGGCACAGGGTCTGAGATGTGGCCAGGTTGCCCGAGCACAGACGAAAGCAATAGAAAATCCAGGGTCAAGTTTGAACCATGTGACCAAAAGAGTGGATTACTGAAGCCCAGAAGTTGCAGTTTCTGAACCTGCTCCTTACCATTCAAGGAGAATCATTGGAGGTTATGGAGAATTTTACATACCTCGATAGTTATCTTTGCTCCGACGGAAGTGCGTCTGATGAAGTCAGTGCATGAATCTCAAAGGCCCGGATAACGTCTGCTAATTTGCGTCATTTGTGGCATCAAAAAGGTAAGTCAGTCGGTCTCAAGGATCGCGGGTACCCGATTACAGTAAGGGTTGTGTTGTATAGTTGCGAGATATGGCCTCTGCGGATCGATGATGCGAGGCGTCTGCAGGCTTTTGACCACTGGGGCCTCAGAAGTGTTGCTGGTGTCTGATGGCGTCAATGGATTCATCACGAGGTTGCAGGTACTTCAACCGCGGAAAACATCCAGAACCATCAACTGCGGTGACCCGGTCATGTGCTAGACATGCCGAAACACCGTCTACCGGGACTAGTGTTATTTTCCGTGCTTCAGAGTGGTGCAAATTTTGAGGTGGACAGCGTATAACTTGGCACAGGGTTTTGAAATGGATTACGAAAAGTTTGACTGTTCTTTGTGTGGTATGCTTTCCATGACCCCCTCCTGTGCTTGGCTGGAGACATTGTAAGAAGTGGCAGCTGATCGACGTCAGTGACGTCTGTGATCTCAGTTGCTCTTCAGATTGTCCGAGGCGGAGGCTTGGGCAACCCCAGAATGCTTGCGGTAGGCCAACACCAGGTCCCCTCCCTCGCCCACTTTTCCTGTTCTTTTCATTCTAATGTTTCAAATATAATGAGATAAACTTTTGTGGGTGTACCCTAGTGAAGCATCAGCGTCAACACTGATGTTGCTGTCTCTGATGATGAGATAAACACTGCCGGAAACTCGGTTACAGCAACAGAATAAAACAAATTACAAATATTGTGAGACCACTGCAAGGTAGAAAGAACTACTGTTTCAGACCGTACATCCTGTCACTTCAGCATCTATGCTTTCAGTGTAATTTTTCCAACGATCTCTGTCTTATTCTGCTCCTTACGTCCCATCTGTTTCCTCCCAAACCATTGGGTAGCTTCTATATGTTCTTCCTAAACACTTTATTGCCTTTAAATACCAATGTTTTGTCCGATTTTCTGCATTCCAGTATACGACCGAAACAGCCATTGTATTGTAGCGTATTGTACTGTACCTAAGTATCACGTTAGAATCAGCTGTTGGAAAATGGATAGTATGCCTAACATTTGACCTTGACGTCAAATAGTTCTGGCCACCGTGTAGGCGGTTTCTGGTGGCCACTCAATTAGACATAATTAAACAATATACCGAGTAGAATAAATAACAAGGTCGCCGGCCCATCAACGGAAAGTCGAATGTATTGTAGTCGACGTGGCTTAGGGATTAATTCGACAACGCATCCGCTGTATCTGCCTGGGGGACTTTTTTCTACCGCAAATGCATAAAAACGGATTTACTTGCAAGCTTCCTCTTCGCCTTGAGGTTCATTCAGCGGAGTTTATTCCCGGGGATACCATCGATGGGACTAGCCACGCACACTGGTTTATATTGTTTCTAGAACGTTAGCTATACTACCACAGAGTTTGGATCCTCCCGACCGTTTCTCTCGATTCCGTTTTGCAGTCTTCAGTCAGTTGTGGTTCTCGTTTACTCCACCGAATACGTACATCTTTTGAGCCCTTTACTGTTCGCTTTCTATGCTGTCCATGAATTTTTTCAAAGGTTTCTGACTCTAAATGGAAACACCTTTGAATCATCCACGAACCACTTGGGACGAAGTGACTCATCATTTAAGCCCCGCGTGTATCTCTGTACATCCGCTCCTATGAAACGTATTTTGTGGAACGTAGTTGATACTAGTTGGCTATGCTCCTTGTAACAAATCGTGGCCGCCAGACTGCAAGAAAAATTTCTGTCGTTCCACACCAGTAGTGACCTGCCATGTGACCGTTCTTCAATTGATGAAGAGCACTTTCTCGGCTCATTTCACGTATGACATCTATAATCGCAATCGGTCACGTGGACATCTCCTTCCCTCTGTTCACCTAAATGAATAATTTTTCCACTCTGACTATTCGTTGACAGAATAGACATGACTGTTGTTACTGCACGAGGTATCTGCACTCAGACAGCACAAATCATGCCCTCCAAGCTATTCTCGTTAATTTCGGTTTATCAGCTTAAAGCCAGGTCCCGATACCAAATTGACTCAAGCCTCTACAGTCCTGTTCTCCAGATCTGTGAGCAGCTGTCGCCAAACGAGCCGAATGCATTGCCCATCTGATCCCCTAACCGCCGTGTTTCTCACATTGCCTTCGTCGCTTATTTGGTGTAGGTTGCGCTTTATGCGATATAATACCAACTCACGTAACTGTGGTTAGTACTGCGAGGTGCAACAGCTATGCAATAAGATTGGGGATATCGACGACACAGTAAGCATGAAGTGTCTGTTAGGATGTGTTTAGTTATCGCCCGTTTCTCTGTTCTAATCGATTGTCGGACCAACACGAGGGGTTAGTGATAGCCTCTGCTGCACGTTCGACTCAACTTGTAATACCTGTTCAGAGTACGATATTGCCGTTATGAAACAGAGAGAAAGTGAAATCCCCTTGTCGTTCATTCCAGTCTGTAACGTAGACGCGGATTATCGTAGGCGTTTGGTGAAATGACCTCGCAGTAATCTAGTTTGAAGACCTTCGCAAATGTACCCATCATACCTCTATTCTGGGGCTGGTTCTGGAATAAAGATTCTATAATCCACATTGACTTACCGCTGCCATTTCTACGGGTCCTGCGTCCGGGTCTACCACCAGCAGCGCTCCATACAAGGAACCGGTGGTAGCTTCCCTCCAAACTCTCGAGTCACCTCCCATCTGTTTTGATTTGAGAGCCAAATTGAAGTATTTTTGGGCTAGTGTGTTTAGAGCCAACTGGCAGTCAGAACTGGTCAACTGGTTCGCACCGCATATGATTGAATAGTCGTAAGAGCTGAGGTAGTCACGGAGTTTTTCTGATACATCTTCCCAGTCATCGACTGTCAGCCTTTCCGATATGAGTAAATCTATTTCAGAGATGAAACAACAGATTGTGTGGACAGATTTATATAAGCCAGCAGTTCTCAATCTATTTCGCACTATGCAACTTTCTTGGTACAATACTGTACAATACTGTATTCCAAATCATCCAAAAACACAGTTAGGAACTACTGTTACTCTTGAGCGTCGCAAACGTGATTCAGAGGAAAAACACTGGTGTTACTTGTCACTTTGAAAGCTTGAAATAGTTGGGAACTTGATTTAAGAAAAACAGGTTATTGTGTAATACTCCAAGTTCAAAAACGTGCTCAACCACGGTTTCCCTTGAGATCCATAGAACATTTGTTTGAATTAGAAGCTCAAGCGGATTGGAGTTCATATCACTACACTGCTGGTTAGAAAGGCCAGGCAGTCAGAACTCCCTTTATATGCTCCGTGGTCTGGATCGTTTGGCTTAAAATCTTCCTCGGTGTTTTCGAGGTCATTACCTGGCGTTGGATCTCTGTCTAATTTAACCAGTTCACTTTTTAGGGAAACATTAAATCTGGACCCTTTTTTCAACACAATCGGTGTTCCATTCGTACTTTAACCACATCCACTGTCCCATAAAATTTATCTGAATAGAAGAAGCACTATCCTTTGGGCAGAATATTCGGGACTTAAGAAGTTGCTAGCTAGGGAGCGCTCATTAGTAGTGGTTGGTCAGGTGGTTGTTAGTCTCTTCGTGAAGGTTGACAATTAGCTTGCAAACGTTTCGTGACTAATCGAGGTGACAGTGCGCGGTCGGGTGGGCTTTTGCAAGGATACTAAAGTTTATGAGCTAACCTCTGTTGTTCACCTGAGCGAATCATAATAAATGCTATGTTAGAGGACGCATCAAGTAAAATAAACTTTGGATCAAATGCGCTGATCCCTTGTACAAATTGTTCCTTCGATTTCAGTGGCCAAGCCAATAGCCATGCTGTTTACAGTATCGGCCGTGCTTATCTCATCTTCGCATCACACTTCTATCGTACTGACAGCATGTCCAAACATTGGTTGTTTATCATATGGCTGTTAGTCCGTTCACCGATCTTGACAGTTAGATTGCAAATATTTTGTCTGCAATTGAGGAGACATCATCAGTGGGTGATGATGTTAATGATGATATTGCTCAACACAACTTACGCCTACGTAGGCTTTTGACACGAATTAAAACACATTCTCAAGGGTTGGGAAGGTGTTCATGCAGAATCCTCTCTACGTCATCTTTGTCAATGAGCGCACTCCTCGGAACAAAAAAATCGTTCAGCTGTAACGCCCTTTCGGTGCCTAGCTGCCATGTCACCCGAAGGAAGCACGAGGGCTGGGATACTGCCAGGTTGCCCAAGCCTAGACAGGGGAAGCCGAGAGGCAGAGGTCGGGTTCGAACCGCGGACCTTCCGGTCAGTAAATTCGCGCTCTAACCACTTGAGCCGTCTCGCCTCGGAACGAAGGTCGAGTGTGATTCAACTTTTCTCCGGCTAATTGAGTACAACAGAAGCGTGCGGTAGAGTGGGACGCTGATAGAATAAACAGAGCGGGACGTAAGCGCAAAAAAAGCAAGAATGGACGTGAGGTCACTTAGAACGGGATTGCCGAATAACAGTCAACAGTGTACTATTGAGTTACGACACCTAATCCACGATGAACCGAATTTAACAACGCTGACATCATTGCAAGATGAACTTGAATGTGTGAAGTTGTGCTGCAGTTTTTGTCCATACACTTTCCTGAGCTCTTTCTACTTTGTCTTCCAACTATTAGTGCCACTCTACACGGACCGATTCTGCTTGGAGTGGCGATACGGTGATGAGTGTGCCGACCCATGCATGCCTGGAAGCGCGTTTGACATACATTACAATCGTGGGACAAGCGTAGCGGGGACACGAGAATGTCTGTCCTTAGGTGCTAAAAGCTACAGCTGGTATTTTTCGCAACATTTTACGGTGTCAATTGAAACAGAGTAACATGCACGCTGCATCGCCTCTGAATGCGTCCCTATCCCATATTCACCATCAGGTGGTAGACGAGGCAGTGGATCACAAGATGACAATGGTAGTAAAGATAATTTAGTTGGTTCAAGTATCGGATAAACTGCACCAGTGCTATTTTTCGGTTGGGGGTTTCTTCAGATCTGAGTCTCCCGTGCTCCTGAAGTATCGAAATTCCTCCAGGAGGGATTCATCTCACTTGGGGTTCGCCGATCTAAGTAAAATGGGCAACCGCGTTTTGTGGCTACTCACAAACTGTGAGTAGTGTTAATAGGTACTTGTCAGTTATAAGCGTTCGCCCATTGAGTCTCGACAACAACGTATCCGCTTATCGGTTAGCGGAGAATACAGCTGTGCTGTAGGTATTTTTCCAACGCCGAAGGTTCACAGTGCTTCCACACTTCAGCTATTTCATTGATACCTCATTTTAATGCTGGTCGTCTCACTTTTGTACAGCCTTTGTACAGCCCACGTTCTCGTGAAAACTGGTGATGATATCCCGTTATCCAGTTCAAGTGTTAAGGTTTCAAACGTCAAAGAGAATTGGACGTCAGAATTATCGCATGTACTGCAATTTCGTTAGCTCCTTCATGCAAGAAACTCATTAAGCCTTATCCATCCCATTGGTTGCATAATCGAACGACACAGAATGAATAAACGTAAGGTTTTCACAACGAAAACTACTCACAAGGTTGCTGAAAACTCTTCGATTCAGCTGAGTCTCTAGTGAAAACCAAATTGACATGTAAATGAGTGTATTCGTCTAAACGGAAAGTTTCTTTTGCTCACTTCTGTCGCAAAAGCCTAATGTCCCGTTTATCGGTTGATTTCCATGGGTCACCTGATTAGTACAGGATATAGCTCAGTCAGGTGGTCAATGGCGCTCCTGTATCGAAGCTATCGCCTTGAGTATGTAGCCGCCAAGTTTCTCGTTCCTTCAAATAAGTAGACCGATCAAATGCTAACTAACTGCTTATACCATCTTATACAATACTTGGCTATATCCCTCCACCCTCTCCTTGCTGCTACCATAACTGAAGCAGCTGGAACCAACGTACCCTTGGTATATAGTTTATAGGTGATAAACCGAACCAAAAATGACTCAGCATAACCAGTTACTTCGCTCCGACAGTTTTTTGTACACACAGTCACGACTGGCCCAGTTAATTCGGACTGTTCATTCTCCACGTTGTTTTAGAGAAAGCTTTTATTAGACCGTGTCGATGAACCATCGATGATCCACACGTTTTCTTACAGCACAAAGGGCATTGTAAGTTCACAAATAAGGGTATCATAAATAGGGTAATCGGTGCATACATTCCTGCTCAGATTTGACACATGTTAAGGTAAATGGAAAACAGGAGTCACTAAGCGAAAGCTCAAACATTATGGGTTTCGAAATTTCGTCAGGAGTCATTTCTTCCCTGGTTTTCATATCCATCGTGTGGCTTGAAGGACTGTTCATAAGTGAAGCCGAAAACTTCATCTCCGTGATTTTAATGAGCCAAAATCTCCGATTTTGCTGTATCGGGATTTAGCTCAGTATACCGTTGTTCCTCCAATAGGTATTTAATGTAGAGATTAGGGGTCTTAGGCTAGTTATCGACCATCTGTAAAACGAGTTCGCTACTACACATTTGAAGTGGCTTGCTTACCTTGTGAGCCTTCCGACCCATGCAATCCACTGTAGTGGTATCCCCAGCTGCCAGCGTACACAGTTAATAAATGTTGGATGAAAATTCCGACGATGAGACTCCGAGACCAGCGCCGAAGGCAACCTGTGGGAGTGGAAGATGGCATGTTCTTCCCACCGAAAGTTTTTGTGGACCTGGAAAAGCAGGAACCCAAGTCAGTTATTCAGGACACATAAACGAGTAAACCGTCATTCGCCTTGATGTCATATGTGACCTTCCTGGTGTTTCGTAGTAGCCTATCGACATCCACATAGAAGAACCAAATGCACTTTGGATATGGCACCTTCAATGTTCGTAACATTTAGGGTGAGGGAAGTATGGACGCCAAGATCCTGCCAAGTGGCTTAAACAGGACTAGTCGAACCTTCCGGTCAAGAGCTTACTCCTTAATGCCGAGATATCTTGAGTTCCTATATTTAGGCCTTTTTGTAGATAATTCATTGGTTTGCTGAATGCTATCTGTGCATCCATCAAGGGTTTGTACCAACAGAGTTATCTGAATCGGTGGGAATTAGCTGCGCCCCGCTACACCACGTGACATCACCAGTTAACAAGTGTTCGGACCCACATTATTTGTAGTCACAGTCCGTCCACTTCACTCGTGTCAGCGGACTCGGGGTTAGTAACAGACAATCAAATCTCGCTTTCGTCTCTAAAGTCGAGATACCTGACCTGATTTTGGAATTCACTGCTACCCTGTCGTCCAAACGGAAACTTTGCCCACCCTGTAGCCGCATTACCCAATGTTTGGTGGTTGAATGACAGTTGGTGGTGAAGTATTTGCTGAGTTTGACAGTTTTGTTCCAAGCCTTCTACCACCAGTGCTTGTGATAGAGCATCGTGTCAGCGAGGTTCCTAAAAAATCGTTCAGCTGTGGCACCCTCTCGGTGCCCAGCTGCCATTCCACCCGAAGGAAGCACGAAGGCCGCGATACTGTGAGGTTGCCCAAACCTAGACAGGGGAAGTCGAGAGGCAGAGGTCGGGTTCGAACCACGGACCTTCCGGTCAGCAAATTCGCGCTCGAACCACTGAACGATCTCGCCCCAGCGAGGTTCCTAGCTCGGAAAATAACGCTATTAGCAAATGGACAACCTGAGCTGCAAACATTCCCGTTTATGTAAACGTTGTCAACTATTTCCGTGCCTGTGGGAGGTCTGTGGGAAAACAACTAATGTCCTCAGTTAGCTTTCGTGCTTGTGACATATATGTCCTATCAGGAGGAGGAGTCTTGTGCTGAAAAGTCGTGAGATTCTTTGCAGCTGATTAATCTTTGAGAATTTTCGGTGTGCACTTCACTAATCCCTGTGACTCCGAACCTTTCGAATCACAGTCGTGCACTAGTCGGCGGCTGCTAGATAAGCAGTGCGGTTAATTTCTATCTCGGCTTTCCCTCACACGATAGGATCCATATTTTTAACATTTCAATCCCAAACCGTAAGTAACATGTTGACAAAGAACAAGTACCTCGCCATGTCCTGTCGTCTTTCGCTTGGTAGGTCATCTTTCCGGGCGCTAGGCTGTGCTACCTGAATCGGCGTGGTTGTGCGATGAATCGTGTTCTATTCTGTCTAAGCGCTAATTAACCACCGCGGAAGTACGTGGGTTTAAATTTTGTTGTGATTCGTGGGATATGTATTGCTGATTATTCACAAAAACCGTGAACATCCTTGCATTGCTCTAGTGTAGGCTAGCTTTGCCCTGGAATATGAATTTCACACATAAAATTTCTAAATTTCCGACCTAATCACGTTAGGCTTCAATTCTGCCCGATGATAATGGTCATTGGGACCGTTCAGTTTCTCTCATTCACCTAAATATTTTACCGAAACTCACTTTTAGATAGAAACATCTTGGTAGAAAAAGATTTCCTCGGTGGTGGTGGTCGCTACTTGGAAATGCAGAAGATGTGAAATCCTTCCTCACCAAAGAAGATTCCTTGGTCTGCTCTTGACTTTTTGACGTCACGCCTTTATCAGAGCCTGATGGAATGTTTTTCGGCCTTTGCGTGTAGCCCTGACTTTCGATGTTTTTGTGTGTGAACATGGATTCTGAGTGTCCTCTGTTTGGAGTGAGTATTTACATAAAATCTTGCCTGGTAGAGAACGATTTTATCAATTTTTCAGGGCAGTGGCTTTCTTCAGAGGGATCCTTTCTGGGGATTTGCGGCACAGGTTATTACTATAGGAGTCTGTACTTTGGTGATATTTCTCCGTAATCAACTTAGGAGAGGTTATTCCATATGAAAAGGTTTTTATTATGTGACAAAAACAGTTAGCCGTTAGTGAGCTCAACCATCGTGGCACCTCTTTGTTTCACTTTCCAGCCTCAATATCTTGGATCCATATGACAACATGACTTGTCCCGTCAACTGACTCTGTGACGCAACCAAAGCTAACCTGTTGTCTGGTGATCCGGTGGAAGTTGATTTACTGCGACAGTCACGCGTGAATGTAGGTTAGTGACAAGTGCCATGATTATGCTTCCACAGAGAGAATTGAGCCATTTTAAGAGTAGGAAACTGTCTTTTAGGGTTCCGGGATTTGGGCTTCTTGTAGGAGAGCGCATTATGAAATGTAATTTACCTTCCCCTCTAAAGGTAGTTTTTGGAGTGGTTGTATGTCATTTTTCATATCCCACTGACTCGGCCGTCCCAACAGCCGTAATACAGACTCCGAATGATTTTGCGCTTTAACTGCACCTGAATTACTTCACGCATGGCTGCTTCTCCCATCTTCATATGAACTTTACTGGGCTTACTTGGGTTGGCTAACAGTAATGGTTTGCTGACCAGGCCGACAAGAGTGGTCACATTTCTCTTCTTCCAAGACGATGGGAGGCCTGACTACTAGCAGTCAGCAGGACGCGTTTGAGCGCAAAAGCAGCTTTCGTTGTCCTTTCCAATAGGTAACGTAGTTCGTCAAGGGTGTACATTTCCATTGTTCCTCTTCATTTCGGTCATTTGTGATATCCTCAAGCGCGCTGGCTAGGGTAATCGCCGGTGACGTGGATCTTCTCCCGGAGAACAGAGTCTTTATCTCAAACCGTGTAGATGGTGAAGTCTGGCTGTTGGTTTGTTCGCTGGACAGTTTGGTTGCAAACGTTTCATCACCAGTCACGGTGATATCATCAGTGCGTTGTAAGTGGAAGTGCATGGTTGTTCCTCATGAGTGAATTGGCATAGGGTTTACTCACCCAGCTGAATCTGCTTCGAATATGCTGTCGAGTCGCCTAGGGTTGTCTTTTTGTCATCCATGTACAATTTGTTGATCTGCTGCTGCCGCAGCTAGTAATTGTGAGTTGATCCATACGGCTATGAGGCCAAACATCGGAAACGGAAGAAATCAGCTCTGAACTCTTGGAACAAATAGTGGCTTTGTGTTACATTCAACATCTATAATTCTCAGTAGTATGAGCCACTTGCACTCGACAGCGATGTGATCACGGGCGTAGATCTCGACGGATGAATGGTACATTCACTCACGCATGGTCATGGTGGGCGTAGATTTCAGAGGCTTTTAGTAGGTATGCAGTAAGAGTATCTGTTTGCGGGATCACAACTCCCTCAGTTGTTTATAGAAACTCTGCTTGAGCAAACCCATTTCCTATGTTGCTTCTCGATTCGCTTGTGTACGACTTCCATGAACCAGAATACTCGACGTCTCCGCATTGTGCCCTCACCCAAGGTCCACCCTCGTCATTCCTTACAATACCGTTTCCCATCTCGTGGCTTGTCAGCTCTCCAACTTCCAACTCGGTGAGTTTACAATAGCATAGACGTAAAAAAACGTGACAACGGTGACGTACATAGGTGTTCGATTGCTCACTTTCCATTGGGCGAGTATTACTAAGCTTTCTGTAATGGCTTACTTCAGCGTCTGAAGAAGGGTCACTGTGTGTTGGTCTAGCCGGTATGGGGTGTCTCTCAATGACAATGCCTTACGGAATAGTTGAATTTGGCTGTATCGCCCATCGTCTGGTTCAGTTATGAGTCTAACGTTGGTGGATGTTGGATATGGATAGCAAGTTGATCCGATTTTCACCCTGAAACCGCAGTCCCACAAACCACGTAATGGGTAATCTGGTTAAGGAAACGTGATTGTAACTACTGATTTCTGCTGTCAAAAGTTGAAGAACAATGTTCCTTTATTTGCCATTACATACTGAAAGTATCACAACGGATTTTGTAGAATATCAGTTCTTTACAACTGCGTATTCGCCATTTTGCACTAATTAATCGGTAGAATGCCAAGCTTACTTATCTTGTTGAGGAATTCGGGACGCTTCATCCACTATGGTTCTGTTTTCCACTGAGATATTGATACTATCGAAAATTAAGAATTGCTTTAGCAGTTCGAATTAGATCATCTCATCAGGGTACTCGGGTTGGGGGTTCCGACGCGCGGTGCCACAAGTAGTTTGGGACCTGTTTAACTCAGCCAACCTATATGCACGATGACAAGACTGAAGCAGTACAGCCCTTACTCTCTGCGTAACGCCTAGCATGGACAAATTTCTGTCATCGTTACGTGCGATGCGCTTTGCTCAGAAATTGCACCCTGTGCCGGGAAAACCATTCCGTCATATATGTAACCTCACCGTTATGTACACTGCTCAACATTTCAGAACACTTCTTTCCAGATGAGCTTCAATCTTTCAAAGATTCTCTTTTGTTCTTCATTTGACTTGATGGTTGCACTTGGGCGAATCCAGTTTGTCGTTTTACCTAAGTTTCCTTTCGCTACGCCTAAGAATTGCGAGCGTCTGGACTAATGAGGTGCGTCTATGATGTTGCTGTTTGCTCCTTGTTTGATTAAACAAACCCCTGGAAAATGGCAACTGTGATGCGTTGTTGAACATTGATAGTCCAGTAATTTAATGGCCGCTGAAGTGATGGATGCAAATAATCTAGTCCGACGGCTTTGCACCACCGTTAAGATGTGGTTTTAGTATGTCCAAGTCTACGATGCTGTTGTGTTCACGGCGGACCGGATCAAGCACGACTCAGGACGATTTAGTCGGATTACATGTGGTACCGGAACGAAGATTTCTCTGGATTCGGCACGGAGGTCTAGTACAACAGATCCAATGTAGCGGTAAACATTCACACACTGAGTAAATTATCTTTTGAAGACCATACATATGCTATCCCCACTATCACAGTTATTCATTTTTGGATTTAAGGGTATTTCTGCAAATATGCGAACAATTAATCCGCATCCCCCAGTGAACACCCTTCCAAGTTGTAGACCACTATCTAAATTAAGGAACCTCCACCAAATTCAGAGCGGTATGTATTTAACGTAGGCAGTTCGGAAGCATCGACTAATGACTGATACTTTGGAAACACAAACAATTCGCCTACTGATCGAGAATATTTGTCAGTGCGTTACACAATCTGCTTTTTCCGTTCAAACTGTTTGTGACAAACGGCTGCCCCCTCATCCAAAGAGGGAACTGTAACGCGACCAGTCAAAGGCCTCCGAATTTCGAAGGAGTTCACTCTTCATGACTCTGTAGTGGAGGAATGATGGGGTTTTATTATACTATTTGTATCGTGGACTTATGCGCTCTGAATTACTACTTAGTAACGATGGATGGGGGGCTGTCTACCAGGCGCGCATTCCTTGCTGAATCGCGTATGCGTCTTGTTCATCGATCGTCTTGCTGACGGACTCGGTCATTCCAATCCTCGTTACCCGTTTTTCTCTCAAGGAGTATGTCCCATTTCTGGTAACTTTCATTTTTGTCACAATAATTGGGACAGTTATCCTGTGGAAAAAAAAACAAAGTTTTCAGATGATGTTATCTCGAGTTCTAACCAGTTCATCCATGGATCTTGTTGTGCTCACCATTCTGTCTACCTGGATCGATCCCACTGCAACTTGTGCAGTTAGGGGGTCTCTGGTACGACCGTAATCGAAAACCGTTTGAATGGTTTCAACTTCTCCCGATAATTCGGAAATTTATGGACGTGGATACGAAGGTATATTTTCCGACCGAATTTCACACTACTGACCGAAGTAAACAGCACATCTATTCTGATTGATGTGCACCAAAATCTAGAGTTTTTGTCTCTCATGCAGTCGTATCCTTACAGTTCACGGTACTGTTTTCCTAGGCTGATTTGGCATGTGTGTCCACTTACCGATCACCCTACGGCATTTGGTTCGAACTACTGAAAAACTGCCCTCTTATATTGTATCAGGGTATTTTAGTCATTTGGAATGATTCTTTTGCAGCTTTCTATATACCCCGATTATAGAAAATCTGCAATGAGCCCATCTACAAAACTGGTGGCACATATCCGCCTGTCACTCCCTGTATAATCATCCTAAGCCTCGTTGGGAACATGCCGCGTCACAAACTGTTTAAGTCGTTTTTCGTGTTCCGACACCTCCCACTTCCAGTTTAGTAAACCCGCTGGATGCTGTAGCTTCCCCGGTGCATTTCACTGCTTAATCTGTGAACAGACGTAGCTTCACTGATAATCGCATTTCTTCTGGACTTTCTGCCCAATTTTACAGCTATGGATTGGAACGTCTTACAGGCTTCCGTGTGTCATTTGTTTTCTTCATCTTTTGGTTCACTCGTTACTGTTTGCTTTCTCACGGTACACAAAACTACCATGTCTCATATTCTTTTCACGAGCTATACGAATTGCGTTTGAGCCGTTTTCTCCAGTCGCCTACTTATGAATGTCGCTGGCTTGACTCACTACTTTGTTATGCTGTCTGATTCGGGCATCTGCGCCCCAGAAGTTCGCTTGACGATCACTGAAATGCTATAATGAACTCAGTTTTTTTGTTTGGACCCTTCCTGCTGCGTACACAGATGGTATTTTTTCCTAATGGAGATTTGAGGAGACTCCATTCTGTCATTAAATCCAGTGTATGCTGAAAAGCCTAGAAACACTGTACATCTGTTTCCTCGTTGTTGGTGATAATCATCAGTGGACATCTCACGGAACACAGAGAGTTTCGAACCCGGGACGTTCCAGCCAGTAGTGGAACACTGAGCCGTTTGGCTACAAGCGGTTGATCAACAGTGTGATTAGCTCTCACTCGTTCTTCAACAAGTGATCACGTATTGACTGGTCCTTCAAGTGACGACTTCTCAAGAGGAAGTTTCACTCATCTTTTGAAATTATTGTTATTGTTAATTTCTTTTTCTCCCTTCTGTCTCTACCCGCTGGTAGAACTTTCCAGCTTTCTCTCTAACTATGAGCACCAATTGATGACTACCAGATGCTCCAATTTTCTCGGTACACTTATTTACTCATGCTGAACCCGCTTTACCAAACCATAGGTGGCCTCATTCTCCACTGGGTAAACAACATCGTTACAAACGCTCTCATAGTTCTCTTTCCAAGTTTGCAAATGGTTATGTCTTTTCTAGGCGGTCAGATGGCTCAGTGGTTAGAGTGCGAATTTACGACCTATGCCTCTCGACTTCCCCTGTCTAGGCTTGGGCAACCTTGCAGTATCCCAGCCTTCGTGCTTCCTTTGGGTGGCATGGCAGCTAGACACCGAAAGGGTGTTACAGCTGAACTATTATTATTATTAGTAATAGTATTAGTATGTATTTCCTAGTACTTTCTGCTGTTCCCCTATCCGTTTTGCCTGCTCGCTCAGAAAGTCTTTTCTGAGCTTGCTGGTCTGTTACCTCTTGCATGTGTCACTTCTAACATTTCTCGCCTATTTTATATCCGATATCTAATTGGGATGGTTTTTTTCTTCAATTGGTTCCATCTCAGTTAACTGTGCATCACCTCCATACGTTCTTTTCGGATGTGATTCTTACGGGAAGATTATCAAGAATGTTAGATTTTTTTATTACACCAATACGAAAACCAATTTTAACTCACCAACTCCCGCTTCTCTGGATATTCCTTGTTCAAACTATTGTCGACTCAGGCTTTTATGCCACCCAGTTTACTCGTCAGCCTCGAACATGATTGGCTATCCTCTTTAGTTCTAATTGAATGAGCCAATCAAGCACTTGTTGAGCATGATACATACTGTTTAAAGTGGATTTTTGCCCAAAAAGACAGTTATGTTTCGATCAGATCACTGACACATTTGTCTTTTTATTGGTCCGTAGTTTGTCGTTTGCATACCAGATTGTCGCTCTCTACCAAATCCACGTTCATAAGAAATATATCACAGCTGATTTACTCATTTTTACGAAGTCGGAATAGCTCGTTTTCGTTGCAGGTACAACAGGCGCTAATGCAGTTGCATGAAGCTGGCCAAGGAAGGGCGCTTATGTTGCTTTGAAGCAAACACTCGTTTAGTGATTCCTGTACGTGGTGGCTGTTGCTTAAGGAATGCGCATGCATACAATATATCATGTAAAATAAACGGAAGCTACTAGGATGTCCGTGTAGAGTGTACTCAGGGGCATATTGTTTTCAACTATGAAACATCGGACCTCTTTTGGGGACAAATCGCTCGTGTGTCAACTGCCACCGTTGGTTTGAGGAGGAAAGTCTTGCTGCTGTTTAAAGCTTCCCTTTCATTCCATAGGTATACTTCCCTACTGCGCTTTAAACAGCGATTCTTGCCGAGAAGTTATTTCTCTTGGCGCGTGACCTAAATCGGAACATTTTGTTATACTCGCGCAATCTTGATTTCCCTCCTTCCAATCATATCGCCTTTTCATTACTGGATTTCTGAGCACTCGAATCCTCCAACCCTCCAAAAAAATCGTAGTTGTCCGTTTGTTAACTCGGTTATTATTGACCCGTCCTCAGTTTTGGTTCCTTATTTGACCTATGCCAGTTTCGGTTCTCTATCCATCCAATTCTATGCTGCTGGTGCTCAGTAACTCCCAACTGGTCGTTTACACCATGCTTTCATGCTATAGTTTCACAACCTTTTCATTCTTGCTATTTCTTGTCTGGGCGTTTGTAGTTTATTCCAATAGATTTCGGTCAAATTTGATCTACCACTACGAAGACACTTATAATTCGGGTCACCGTAGCCGGCAAGCCACGACGCACCACTACTCTACGCAAGGACAATGGTAACATTCCACTTATACTAGCTGGCCTAAATGCTTTCGCATTTTATCTGTACTTTCAGACAATCCATAGCTTCGGAAAATTTCGTGCTTTGAAGCCTTCAATGTCTTTCAGTTACTTCGTATCCCGACGTCTTTCTTATGTTGCTCACTCCAGACCATTTTATCCGGCAGTAGCTGAGGTGAGTTACCTGAAGAGAACTTTGCACATGTTTTTTATATTTATCTGTGTTGTTCACATGACAACTTGTAGCGGGTTGCACCACTTGTGAAGTTTGAGACTATAGGTTTCTCTATATCGCGTCGGTGTTTAGGCACTAGTTTCCACCCGAAACGAAAACGGCCCGTGCTTTACTTCCCAACAACCCTGCTTTATTTCGGTTGCATAGCATGTATACACTTATTATGCATTTATTGTAATGGTAAATGTGAATTTAACCACTCCAAAATTGACGTTCAAAATTGATTCTTACGGATACGTGCTAGTGTGGCCGAGCATTCAGATCATTGCCTCTGTTGCCCTTTGTCGACTTTAGAGAAAACCAACGTCATTTTTGATCGTTGTTCTAATCCCGTTTGCTACTTACCCGGCGTTTCCATCGGTCTTGTTCTCTGTCCAATTAACTAAAAACCTGTCCTTCAAGATGATCCACCACAAACTCAATGGACCTCAAGATCCGTTTGGGACCGATAGACGGAGACACGTTAGTAGTAAGTTCGGGTATCTGTTGTGGATACGTTAAGACCACCTGGATTACTGTTTGAGGGAACACCGGAAAAACACCTACAGTTGATCGTACATGTGAAACGAAAACAATTGCTTAGTCTGGATTGGTCAGACGTGCGTATCCCATCAATGCACTTGGATAAGCTGTCCATTTTAGTTGCTTACTAAGGTGATATGTCTACAGGGTTCTGTTCCGTCCTTCAGACCTTTCAAATCTTATCGGCTCACTGGCTTGTATATATCCCATGGGTTATGTGACTGATCAGCTTTTCAGGATTTGGTGGAAGTTGGTTCATTAAGGGTACTAAGATAACATTGGTTCGGCTAACTGTTGTCTCAAACACCCTACAGGACACTGCACATTTGTTTTAGAAGTTCTCCTCATTCCAGAGACTCATACAACTATATTTGTTTATCACTTTTGTCCTGCGACTTAAGATCAACAATAAGCTTATAAAAGTAATCCTCCAGCCGTGACATCCTCTTGATGTATAGTTGTCATGCAACTGGGACTGCAATGTGAATCTCGAGAGCCTCAGGATTTTCGAATTTCCGAACTTTTGAGCAGTGCTTGAATGATTCCCTGATGATATTGTCAACAGGAGGAGGACCAAGGAAGCTTGTCCCCACTAAGAGCATTACGTTGATCTTATACCTGTACGTTCTGGAGATATAAAAATTCGTGCAGCATTCAAATCAGAGGCGATTTACGACCCACAGCCAGACTGCAGCGTCTCGACATAATTAGATCACAAAATACCTTGTGTCATGCCTTTCACTCTTTTATTAAAGATAGAAATCTAATAATTAAGTTTTCGCACGGAGTTCTTTAGAAGGAATCCAATCCAATAGGCACCCACCAGCCAGTTTCAAACCTGTACAGTTAACTGCTTAATGGTTTAAACTTGAGATTCAATGGGATCTCAGGCGATACTTTCGTTTGCAATAGTGTCTGACTATAATGGGTCTGGACAAAATACCTAAAAAGAGAGACTCCTTCAACCCGAGCCACCAACATAGCTACACCGCTCATGATTGAAATGGTTGAGGTCTTCAGGTATATCGGACCCCTCGTCTCTTCCGATGGTCAAACCAA
This sequence comes from Opisthorchis felineus, assembly GCA_004794785.1. Taxonomy (NCBI): domain Eukaryota; kingdom Metazoa; phylum Platyhelminthes; class Trematoda; order Opisthorchiida; family Opisthorchiidae; genus Opisthorchis; species Opisthorchis felineus. The sequence continues at coordinate 350,415 of SJOL01006374.1, read as the reverse complement.
GGGTAAATTGAAAAACCGGGTCAGTATTCCCAGGAAAACGTTCCCTCAATTGACGGTTGATTTATGAAGGGGAACGTAACTCAGTCTTTTAACTAAGGTGCGGATCTATCAAGCTGTTATTCGGCTTATCTTACCATGCCTTGCAAATGCGAGAACACTGCCGCCTAAGCATCTCCCTTGAAGTACGTTGGTGCGGTCGGCCGTTTGACCGTGATGTCCATCACGAAAAGACGACCTCACCGCCATGCACCGGCGTACATTTCCATAGCCCACTGTACTATACTGGTTAATTAGTCAATGCGTAAGAGTCTGACAAACGCAGACTCCAGGTCCTCCATGTTTTGGGCTTTGGAACATGTGTGGCAACTTGCTATGACGGTCTTACGCCAAAAGCCGCTGCGTTTCGGTTAGGTGTTTAAGCCAACGCATAGCTGAGGACCCTACTCGTCCTCCTACCTAGATTTTGGCACCCTGGCAATATCCTAGCCTATGTACAGCCATTAAGTGCGCATTTACAAATAATCTCGGGGGCGAGATGGCTCAGTGGTTAGAGCGGGAATTTACTGACCGGAAGATCCGTGGTTCGAAACCGACCTATGCCTCTCGACTTCCCCTGTCTAGGCTTGGGCAACCTTGCAGTATCCCAGCCCTCGTGCTTCCTTTGGGTGGCATGACAGCTAGACACCGAAAGGGTGTTACAGCTGAACGATATTTTTTTCTTAGTTCAGGCGAAGTTACCCTCCATTTCACCAGCGTTTTCAGAAAAGGGCAAAATTTAGCTTGAGTTCTTTCCTAATCCCACTCCTTTATTTCTCCCATACGGTTGGTTATCATAGAATAATTTTTGTTATTGAGCGATCTTTTTTTGTGCCACCGGAGACAGAATCATCATCGGCCCCAACATCCTAGTAGGTGGTACCGGTACTTATCCGTCATACAAGACCGCGATGGTAAAGAGTGAAAATAGAGGACAAGGTTGGGGAATTACCTACCAAGAACATGATTCCCACACCTACCAGCATTTAGGTGAGCACTTCTATCTGGGCCTACAATTTATCGAAAATTCCTTTCGTGAAATTTACCTCGGTTGCTCCGACTTCATGCTTGTCATTTCCTGACTTTGTCGAAATCCCCACAACTAGCGGTGTATCACCCGCATCCTTCAATTAGCTAGCTAATTCTTGCAGCGTATCCTCCTCTGGTCATTGTCATTTTGCGTTATGGTCCATGTAAGCAGGTGACTCAGAACTGTCAAGTTACTTTTATCGTCGTTAGTCTAAAGGGTTAATAAATTTTCTCTAGGTTGCTGTCTCCATGAATCAGGGGAGGTAAAATTGATGTCAGCGCACGGCATGATTACTGTTCACTTCTCAGAGTTTTACGGGACGAGGGAAATATGGTTTACTACTTCCAGCCAACTACGTATTTGTCCAGGTGTTGTTCCGTTGGGAGTATCTTGGTCAGTAAAATCACATTTCACTTGTGGCCAACCGTCTTCCTCTGTCCGATTATTGCTTTTGAATCCGAACTACCGAAGGTTCTCCTTCCTGAGGTGCACTGCCTACCTGGAGCTTTCTTACGACAGAGCGGCGGTTCACTCATATATTATAAGTAGTCGGGGTACTTAGGAGTTCCAGTTATGATTCTAATCCTGGAGAAGTAACTTGTAGATGTGATCCCCACTAGAAACCAGCAGCAGCACTGACCTTGCCACTCACGATGCGGTGGACAGAAATTCTCAGTGTATCAACACCAATTGACTTTCTACTAGTGTGAAATTCACATTTGTATCTTTCAAATCTTGTGAATATTTGAAATTTCTGGATAATGATTTTTTGGAAAAGAAGTCTTCTTTGAGCAATTTTCATAGTTGAGGCTATTTTCATGCTCCGTGCAACTGTAAGCTGTGAACGTTAGTTTGTTTCGTTAATTTTGTTCTGACGTTCTGAAATGTCAGGTCAATCCTCCAGGAACACTTCGCGGTTGGAATCGAGTGCATTTTGATCCATACTACCCTAAAGGCGTTTGACGAAACAATCTAACCGCAGTTGGCCTAAGCAGAGTGTTTGCATAATATTGATAGCTCAGGTTGTAATACTGCCCTTTGGTTTGTTCGCTGAGCTTGGAAACTTGGTTGCAAACGTTTCATCACTACTCTAGGTGACATCATCAGTGCTTCGGGGTTGGAAGTGCACTCAAATTGCCTAGCTCCACGAGCATACCAATGCCTAAGTAAGGTGTATTCTTCGCAAAGCAGTGTTTTGCCTGAACGTTGGTTTTTTACGCACCCGGTTCTGCCGGCGAAATTAAACTAATTCGAGCTGAGAGGTCATGAAATTGATGATAAGGTCGTTATGGTGTTATTCATCTCTCTAGAAGCGGTCCCCTTTGGGGATTTTTGATCTCCTGCTGTCACTCACGCTGTGCTTGTAGTCTACCTATACCTGAAACCTAACCAACTTGTATCCTGTTTTTCATTGGGATTGGTAACCGACGCAGAACATGCTACAATAAGCAATTACTGCATGACATGCGGTAGTACAGAAGCAGCATCGGAAAGCACCAGGTTAAGCCGGATGTTATCTGTTACCGCGTGAGGTGAAGCGCAGCATTTATCACGTAGTAGTAGTGAGTCGTGTTCCGGATTTGAGTTTATTGTTCAGCTATGATGAACAAGTTAACCGGATTTCAAAGAGTGACTTTGTGTTGGACCCATATCACTCAGAATTGTCACGTGCTCAAGTACTTCCTTACGGGCGGTTGGTCAGCTTCCTGAGGCCTTGTGTCACTCCTTAGGAAATAAAATCGCGCTGTGCTTTGGATGGTGGATTTTCTCCAAAAATAGAAAATCCTGTAGAGATCTAATGGACAAAGATCATTTTGAACCCCCTCGGCGAGCGGCAAATATTCTGGCACGACTGCGGAGGGGCTACTTGGAAAGTTCCACTGGGTTAGACGTATGTTTTGATTTTCTCCGTAATTCCTGGAAATTGCAGTTCGGTACAGGTAAACTTGACTCCGGTGCTGCAACAGAAAAAGGGACTGGACCTTTGTTTCACCTAAATTCTCCAACTTTGAATACACTCTATTAAAACAGTTGCCAAATTGATTTCCACATCTCAACTTGTTTATTGTTCTAAATAGCCGAGCCGATTGCCAATAGAAGCTAGCAACTATTGTTTTGACTTTTTCGGTTGTTCTCGAGAGACTGTCAACGCGAAAATGACACGCAAATACAACTCGATAGTGTTTGTTTGATAAGCTGTGCCCGAAACTGAAACTCCCTGATCAATGAAAAAACGTGAACCGAAATAAACTAGCAAAAGAAATGTAATTTCGTGAAGTGCCTGTTGCATGGGAGGTGTTTGTCAAGTGTGCTTTTGCTTGCAACATTCGTGTGGTTGAAGTACACTTGAAAGGAGAGATTCTTTTTGCCGCTTGCCTCAAAGGCCGAACAGCCGTCATCATTCCTCTAATTTCTCTTTGATTCGTCAACCATCTCTCATCACCATCTCAAATTGACTAAGAAAGCCGACTCCCACCTGGGTCCTATCCAGGTGTAAGAAGACGACAAACGATGAAGAAAAACCGAACTGGATCCTGCGGGAGACATCTGCAGGACCGTAAAAAATGCTCAAATTCAGCGTCAATTCTGTCCACAGAATTTACATTTTTTCCGATCCTGAAAGTAGGCAACTGTCGTGTTTTTGCCAGACTTAAGTTTCATTTTTCTGCTTTCTAGTTTTTTCACTGGTACATAAATGAGAGGCGTGTTGGTTTTAGTGCGAAGGAAGGGGGCGTCTTTTCGCCCATTGGGAGTGGACGCTTCCGAGCAACCCATTATTTGCCTCTTAGTTCACGTGTTTGCTTTTCTGCATGACCAACCCACAGCGGGAAATGGCTTTTGTTTACTTTGGAAGTGCCTGGGCTAGTCTCTGTCGATGGCTCCTGGCGTTCACTGTTGCAGAAGTGATATATACCAGCTACGTGTGTGGACTGAATGAGGAAGTATGGGCGACTGATTTGGTGATCTAACTTGAGAATTCTTTGGTTTAAATCTCTCTTTGGTCTTATATCAGAACATTTTGCTTCGGTCACTCAATTGCGACATCTAGCGCACTTTTTTCCTCCAATGTAGGTGTATTTTTGGAAGTTGTGAAGTTATTTGTTAATTCTGAGGCAGTATATATA
>SJOL01006374.1:318202-346208 GCA_004794785.1 Opisthorchis felineus | reverse complement strand
ATATATATATATATATATATAAATGACAGAACATAGTTTGGGGTATTAGGCCTGTGTCCCATGTAGCACGGAATTAATCAAGAAAAGGGTAGGTTGGAATGAAAATTCATATCATTTGCGATATCGTATTTTGCCTTGCCCTATATTATTTAGTGCCATCACCAGCCATGGAAATAAAACGTTCCAGATGAAGCAGGTGTGTTTGTAAGCATCTTCAGATTTCGTCTCCATGTCATCTTATGGCCCAGGCTTCTTTGCTTGCTTTCCGAAAACCGTGCACTGAGGTGGGTGATGGTTGGAAATTTGGGGAATATGACCCACCTACCGTAGCTTGTTTCCGGAGTTGACTTCTGAGGGGACTTCTAAGCTTCCCCGGTCTCAAGACACGCCGGAGAATCTCGTTGCTGCTTGTACAAGTCTCCCACAAAACGTGAGCAATACTGCGGATTCACTAATGCTCGAAGACTGCAGGCGTTGGATGTCTTCCAGTCATAAAGGTCACGCTTCGCTCCAGTAGGACAGAACGGGTAGCACAAAGTTGTCATGTACGCGTTTTTTAAAACGAAGTTTGCATCAACATCGGAGCCTAGATAGTGTGATTTTGGAAATGCGCCACGTGCTCTCGCTACCGGGTTTTTCACCTCCTTACATATATCAACATTGCTAAGAAAGCTTTCCAGGTAGTTAAATTTTCCATTTGCCTCGAAGATGTTGCCATTGATATCCAATGGCGGGAGCTTCGCTAGTCGAGTAGCATCACTTTTCATCTAGATGTTGCGCAACTCCTCCCTAAGTGCCGGATAAAAATCGTAACTTTGTTCATGACGTTGATCGGCTTGATCGGTCTCACCGGCCAGACCGTTACAATCCGCTTTCTCTAAGTCTTGCAGCTCATCACCCTCGCGAGGCGAGATAATGCAGTGTTTCGTCGTTGTCGATAGCAAAATTGAGTACGAAAAGTAGATGGCGAATGATTGTATCGCTCTTCAGTTGGGGCGACTGGTCGCAGACTTGACCTGAAGACTGCGTGTGCAACTCCCTAGCTGTGTTAACATAGTCTTCAGGCATTTCATCCCTGAGTCCAAGGAGTGTACGTATTTCTGCTCATGGGCTTCTGTAACAGCTGTTGTAGTGCAACTGCATGGTCAACGCTCCCCGGACGGAACCAAACTTGCGCTTTTCGGGGATTTTCAGTCAAAGATAGAATCCAGACCCACTGGCCATGGAACTTAAGTGAACTCGTGGTAGTGCTGGCTGTGCGGTGGCAGTCGGATTGGTCCCTGGAGTCCGCTTAGCATTTCAACCTTCTGTCCAGGTTGTTTGCGATTTGATCGTTTTTTTCCTAACAAGGTTTTACTGGTAAGGGGTTTCTTTGAACCAGTCTCCTAAATAAGCTGGAAGAGTTTTCGAAAGTGACTCGACATGGACACCAGTTCGTATTCACCTGGGAGAGATCCGCCGTGTCGTCTTCTCCTAGACAGCTATTCCATGGGCTGCGGTATCTTCTGAGTTCATTCCATCGTGAATTTGTGGCCAGTACTTGTCAATAGCACTGGAAGAAGTAGGCGATAAAAGCAAAGGAAGGTCATGCATATCGTTGTACTAGTTGTTAGTTTTTTATTCACAAATATCTACCTGTTTTACTCGGCTTGCGCACACTTCGCAAACATGTTTTCGAACGTTCCAGGTCGTAATCAGAGTCGACGTTTGTATTCAGGTATGATCGGCGGTCTTCCCAGCGGTGGCGATGCAGTTATTCTGCGTCAACAATTGGCTTGGAGACTATGGGTTGCAGGTGACACACTCGAGTGCACTTTGACGTGAAGTTGGGTAGCGAAGCATCACTGTCAATAGTGATGTTGCTGATGATGGTGAAAATCTAACTTTCAGAAGTCCACGTGTGAAAATCTGCACGAATTCCAGCAATCTTGTGACACTACGAATATCGACAAAGCTTTGTTGAAAGTCGAAAATTGCTCTTCCTTTTTCATTGTCTGTATTCTTCAGTGCAGGGTTTTCAAATTGAGTTATCTGTGTACGTCACAAATGACGCGATCCTCTCCTTTCGAAGTGCATATGGTTGGTACTTCTCCAGCACATTACTGCATCAGTCCTGGCTGACCTATGCTTACACACCATCTATTTGCCACATTTTTAGAAAGGTCATGTACTCTGGCTACTTGATTACTTGTTGGCTTCATGACTTCCGACCTTTTCAGCTGGACCATCAATTAGTGCGATTCAGTAGTATTCTGCTCTACGCGATCGATGATGAACAACGAAGACTTAGGCCTCTGTTTTTCCTGCATCTATGTTCTGCATTCACTTGTAGTCTAGGAGCGTTATTTATCCAATAATCGCTGAAATGGACAACCGATGGTCGCTTCCGCCAATAACCCCGCCGGCCGAAGGGAGACCATCACGTCTCCCTTCAAGTGTGTTGCGTATTCAGTCTTAGCCGACAAGAAGTACTATTATGGCCTATCTTCGATCCTGCTGCTCTTGACAAGCTTACCGTATGGTATGCGCTGCTCAGTGTTTCATCTCAATTTTCTTTTGGTCACATCCACCCTCCCAATTCCGCCAGCATCAAACTCAAATCCCACTCACGTTTGTCTTACCTAGCTCGAAACGAATGTCCGTTGCATAATTTGGGAAATCTTTGCAACACGCACCCGTTGGTTTTGTTTGATGTGGACTTATTGTATTTACACTACTATGAATTTGCTCTTTGTTGTTGCTTTTTGCTCTCTGATCCCCCAATGACTCTTCCGTGCCGTGACGGTTTCTTACATCAAAGGAAGTCGACTGACTGATGGACTAACAGTTGATATCTGTCAGTGGCATTTGTGTGACTTGCGTTCTTTGGTATCGTGCATGTGTAAGTTGGCAGAAGGTGAGAGACGGTCTTCTAGATCCTGCAGTGAGGAGTCGAGGTATTCGATTTGAGTCTACGCCCAAGTGTGTCCTCGCTCACACTACCTGCGCTTGGATCCCTCATTTTGGGACGTCTGTCGAATTCGCTTCTACTTTCTATCAAATTCGCTTGTTTGATAGACGGAACAGTGTCATTGAGGTTGTGCATTTCTGGTTTCTGTCTCATCTGTCCAAATGCACCCCGAAGCCGTTTGATCAGAGTACGATAAGGCGAAATGAACGAGTTAAGGACATAATAACTAAGAGATTCAGCTGGGTTCCAGGTGGGTCTCCCGTCAAAACCAAATTTTTATACAGATAGTTGTCACAGGCCAACCTGGCTTTGAAAATTCTAATGCCTAGGATTGGCTTACGCGTCAGGAGGACACACGGGGATCTGTCTGCTTCATATAAATAACTTTTTTCGCCAACCTTGGTTTGGCCTTCTTATCTACCATCACTTCAGTCTAGGAGTGGTCAGAAAGAAGGTCAGTTTGCTCGCCTGGCTAGGTCACTAAATGAGAATGATTTCAAATGGAGGGTGATGAATTGAAGTTGGACAGAATGGTGGCAACGGATGATAAAAGCATAATCATTATCCTGGGTATTATTATTCAGTTTACATTTTTATTACGCTCATCGAACTACCGACTGGAGTTGTCTTTTGCGTGACCGCAAAGGACGGTCATGGCATCATCATGCGGAAAGCCGCGCATATCGAACTTTGCTTATCGCTATGGACTTACGGGTCACAGTGCTTCACTGTGCGTCAACAAAACTAGATTGTTCAAGCCTGTTCGTTCCTAGAGCGTTTGTGTCGTTGTTAAGATACACCTGTTGAATGTATGACGTTTCAATGTTCGTAGTCATTCTCCACCGCGTGGTCAATGCTTTTTGTTGGTAATGTGGTAAGCCCAACAGCCTGTTGGCAGTACCTCCTCATAACTTAACGAAACATTTGCAAACTATTTGCCAAGCTTGACGAACGGATCAACATGCATCTGAATAACAACAAATGCTATTTGTGGCTTGGTTGCCATGAGTAGAACTTATGAATTCATGCTGTTTCAGATTAATGGAAACCAGTCAGATACAGATAATCGGGTCTGTCGTTCACTAACTATACGGTGTCCGTAAAGACTGTATTTTCAATCGAGCTTTTATCGTGTACTTGAAGTGAAGCTGTTCGGGAAAGCTGAGCTGGGTATCATCAGTGATGCGCAGCTCACGAACCTCCTGGGAGGTTCGAACTCGCCACCTCCTGGCTAGTAGTTGAAACAGCCTTTCGGCTACAAACAGTTGATCTGTAATGTGATTGACTCGCCATATGATACGCACTGAAACTCTAATTCTAAAATTCGTATGATGCCCTATTGTTGGGGAAAGAAGTACACAGTGATCTTCCTGAATTATGGAAACGTTAGGAGATTTTGTTTGTATTGTTTCCATCGTCGGTCGGAACGGAGAATCTTCTTAATGCTTTTCTCCAAGTGTTAGGACTTGAAGATCTCATACTTGTTCCTGAATGGCCTTTCGCATGGTATTTTCAAGCCGATATTCATCCACTTGCGGCGGTAGCCACTGTTTTTCTCTACAATAATTCCCCGATAAAGGCTACTCCGTAGAGTAGGCTGCCTTTGGAGCAGTCGGACGACAGATTACGCTGTTACGTACTTTCAAGTGAAATGGTCTTGCAAAGTATTTGCATCACAATGGTAGTTGCTTGTTTCTTTTGAATGCCTTGATTTTACTATTCACCTTATGTATTTAACATGGTAAGGGACGATGGCGTTGTTGGCAAGCAGACGATAAGCAAAACGTTTGAGAACCACTATATTCAGATAATATGTATCTCTTTATTGCTTTTCGATAGAAGGTCCAAGTCACCATCTTGCAAACACTTCAGTGCATCTATGTGTTGCAACGTAAGGCGACTTACTGACTACTGAATCTGGGCTGGAGTGTTCCGGTTGTTGAACATCATATGATAAACGTTTCTGAGTTGTTCGGTGGAACTAATATTCTCTGGTTCAAAGTGAGTGGACTCAGCACCAGAAAGATTAATAATTTGAATCCTTGCCTGATCTGTAAGTCGAAGCAAAGTCAAGCAAAGCGGTCAACTGTGTTGGTCTTGTTGATCTGGTAAAAGGTTAAATGGCTTTGGTTGCAGCGAATTCCAGACGGGAGGTTACCAAACTGCGAGACCTTTGGCGCTGGTGTGCAGGGTCGGTTGCCATAGTCCTACATTGTGTGTGAACCACACGAGTGGCGGCAGATTGGAGGATTAATGACAGTCTGCAGCCTCTGTTGTTACAATATGCCCCGAGTTTCTTTTCGTTTCTACTGGATACACCAGTAGTCTGTGCAAAGCCAAGCACATCAGTTACATTACCAGCCTATACGTGTACTCAACAGGAAACTTAAGCTTCGTACCGACGGTCAATGCTGACCGTGCTCAGTTTACTAGTAGACTTAACGGGTTTTCTTCCACCAACAATCACGTCTACTACCTTTCTTTTGATAAACTGATTCAGATGATCGATGACAACCTGCCTGTTGGTCAAGTTTAATTGATGTGGTCTTTCTTAAAATCACCCATATCTTCTGTCGTTCTGAATAACGAGTATGCCATCAACTCCTAGCAACAATCCAACAACGTATGCTGCCATATTCCTTCGTGGTAGGAAAGTGTGGTTCACCGTCTTTGCGTCCCCATGCAACTTCATTATCAAGATGTATAACTGTTATGTATTAAAGCTGTTCTCACTGCTCGGGTGCTTTTGTCTTACTGAGGTTGCCACACTAGCCATTCTGTCTTTGAGACCGTTTTTCTATACGGTCTGGACACTTCGTGCTCGCTTCCGTTTTATGTTAGTCGACTTTTGGTTTCACGCAGCAATCAGTTTCTTTGTCTTTTCATACCGATTGTGTTACTCATTCGACAGCATGACAGTTCAACTGCGTTTTGCGTGTTGATCGTCACTCACCATGTGCAGGATAGAATTAACTCAGATCTGGTCGGAAACAGTACAGGGGTAGTTGGTCCAGATACATGCCAACTGTCTTCTTAAAAAGAACCCATCAATAATAATGAAGAGACATTGTGGGATGCCATTTGTCTGTGCCAGACAGTAAAGTCTCAGACCTTCTTGACGAAATCAAACAAATTCTTCAAGTATTCTGTAGCCAACGTTCTGGTGGTCGCGATTATTTGGGCTACCTGGGGCCTCAGAGAATGGTCTACGCAGGGGACTGGAAACGCTTGTCCTCTGTGAAAGAATGTTCGTTTTAACGACATTTTTTCTAACGAGGTCTGAGGTTATTATTTCGGTTGTGGCTAAATCAACATTTTGCTCGTCTTTTGGTGTATTCCTTGCACGTGACTCTTGTCATTATCATCTCTATACGCATTGTCGGATTGATCCTTTTTTCATGCTCTGTCTACCTCACCGTGTTACGTCACAATATTTTTCAGTACGGACCAAAACGGCTAGACAACTTGATTCCCGGGAAGATTTACTTGTGGTGCACCTGTGGGTTGAGTAAATCTCAGCCTTGGTGTGATGGTGAGTTTTGCTCAAAAGAGCAATTTTTCCGTGTGACGATCCGAACCAGGCTGAAATTTTAGTAATCCTTTTATACTGGGCATTTGTAATTACAACTTGTCTGTGTCGACTTATTCGTAGTGTCTTTACTCTCCAATTTATTTGTCCTGGCTTTGGAAAGGAAGAGTCGTACGTACATTTCGCGTGCATATTCATTCTGGAACAACTCAAATTGATACGGTGCTGCCGTTCCATTAAGGCATCAAAGAAACATGTAACTTTTGTATTCTTGTATTTCAGATGGAAAGATAACCCACATGCACTATTTAAACTGACTTTTGAAAGTTTCACACCTACTGCAAACTTTTTGAGACGGTAATCGGATGCCGGTTGGACGGAGAGTGCTTGTATTTGAAAGCATGACTTGTGTAAGTCGTCTTGTCATCAGCCTGCAACTGGCACCATCTAAGGTGTTCTGTGAAGGTATCCTTCGCACATTGATCGACCACCGGGAGGATCGTGGATCCTTGAATTCCAATCTGACTTTCGTCCAAGCCTTCGACGCATTGACCATACCTTCATCTTCCGTCTGGCACTACAATATCACTGTTTTCAATGACCTCATCCAGAAGTTGGTGTTGATTTAGCTGATCTATGGTAACGTCAGATTCATTGCGTCAGAGTCCATAGCAGCCTGTGATGTTCCTTCTATATTCGTATCGCTTTTAAAGGCCGTGGCAATCTCTCACCCACGTCAGATGGTGTCAGGCAAGGCTGCTCCCTCTCTCACCATTTCTGCACATATGGGTTTTTTGTATGGCACATGGAGCTTCTCCCTTTACTGACACTTCGGGGGGTACACCGTCTCCTGGTTTCTGTCCACAACTATTGAGTGTGCGGACCCCTTTCATCATCTCAAATAACCTAAGTCATTTTACCGTACTGTTTCGCGTGCGCCGCAAAGTGCAAAATGCTACTGTAGTACTGGACGGGATCGAGGTCACTCCCTATGTTGGCGCACCAGCCATTCGATTTGTTAGACAGGTTCATTTATCTGTGTAGTCTCGGAAGCTTGGTGGAAGAAGTTTCTTCACAAAGTGAAAAGTCCGTGGCAGATTTTGCCAACTTCGAACATCCATATAGCCGACTTGATGTCCTTTTGTCTGTGGACTACATATTGTGGTATATATTGTTTTATGGGAAGAAGGCATGATCTATGCGCGTAGAAGATATGAACGTTCCAAAGTGTGCGCGGTTTATTACTCCTTGTTGACAACGAACCTACCTTTGGCAACGACGGGATACAAGTGCTTAATTTGGAGAGCGTTTGTTCACCTGTTTCCCAAGCAGTATACTGCTTGTTCAGTAATACTCACGTTTGTCACGTGTTAATTTGAGCACACCACGTCAAGTTCCATTTTATCCACCTGTCGTTGAACCATTTCCCAATGAGGTACAAATTTGCATTTATGATATCCGGTGACAAACCCATACCTGGTAGCCGAGTAGAATATATGGGAAGCATATATATGATAAGAATGTCACGCTGCGGACCCACTCTCCAGGAGGTACCATTGTTGCATGTAGACTAAGGCTTAAGTACATTGGCGCTCTTGTGCAGTAGACCACACTAGTGTAGCGGCACATACTACTGACGAGGCATGCGAGTAGTCTGTGTTCCTGTCGAAGCTCCGCCCCGCGTCTACTGGAAGGTGAAGTTTATTACGGAACTTGTGGAACTGATTTGCAGTGTTCGTTTACAATTGTGTAATAGTCAATTAATATCCATAAAAGTTCGAGAAGACGCGTGAGAATGTTCAGTTTTTTTTTAGACTATGTGCGTATGAGGCGTTTCCTTTTCTGTCCAATAGCTTGTAACTGTTTAGTTGGTGTTTGCCAATAAACGACTTCATAGCGATGGGTGTTCCTCCCATTCCGACACTACATTATAGTTTTTCCTCTTTCTTAGGCAAGCTGTCCCGCCACAACATTATGTCTAGTTGTTCGTTTATGGTGGTTTTCAGCTATTCGCGTTGACTAATCGAGCATATCGGGCTTCTTCACCGCCAGTGAAGCAGCTCACCTGAATTCGGCGGTTCAGTCTGGCATGTCAGTCCCTATTTCACTTCAATCCTTTGTGGATGTGATAATGATCTCGTGTGTAGTGTGCTCATCCAGTCCGGGCAGGTAACTGGAGTTGACGACCTATTAACCTGTGATAAATATTGACTCCAGGAAAGGTTGTCTGTCTATTTTGTTGCGGCAGTTAGCTCGCCTTGGGCGTAACATTTAGGTCAACCAGCATACGTAATCGTATTCACATCCCTGCAAAAGTCATCCGACTGTACACTTCATGTCTAGAAGAAGCGGCTTTACCGGCGGAGTGACGTAATAATACAACCATTCCCCTATTCATTATGATCAAATATGTCACCATAAACCGGGTTAGCCCATCCTGGTGACTCGCGAAGCCCCGATCAACCGCCGGTCATAACTTCTCAACCTTTCACCTATGGCTCATGCTGTTAATTCATCACTTGAATACAATTATTGAAGGAGAGTCAGCCATAGTGGTGTTCAGCCGCTCGAGGCCGAACAGTCAAGTTTTGAAACACTGGCCGGAAGATCGCGCATTCGTGAGATGGACGCCGCTGACGATTTTCAATAAAAGTAGAACATCTGTACAGTGTTTCTCGGTTTTTTATCATAGACTGGCCCCACTGACAGGACAAAATCTCAATCGAACGTTTGAGATGATGTTCGTTATGTTCCCTACGTTCACTCAGTGAACGTGTGCTTCGAGCTTTTTTGCTTCTGAGGAGGGGTTATCTAAAAAGGTTGTGTAGCAAAATTTTCTGAATCAGAGAGTGCGCCCTGGCTAACAATATAGTCAGTATAGCAAAGCGGTAGGAGCTACTGTTGTATGGGAAGCATCACTGTTCTAGTGAATGATTCCAACTGTTTTGGTCTTTCACTTTTAAACAACAGTCGTCCAGTTTTTTGTGGTCACGGACATGTTTTTTTGGCGCTCGCAGCGTTGGACTATCTCTGCTTTTACCGCAGAGTATGTGCACTGACGTCAACCATGTGGAAGTGATTACTTTCCGGACTGTCATCGCTTTCTCAAAAGAAGTATAGACCTTGTGAACGACGCTGACGGCTGAACTCTCTCATAGTCGAACGTCAAAAACAGAACTGGTTTTAGAGACGGTATTACTAGCGCTCGCCACTTCGCCTGTCGTGTATTTTTTTTTACAAAATGAATCCACCAACCTGTCTAGTATGTGAGCGTGCTTAATTTTGTGATTTTGTGTTCGAAACGTTGCACTAAGATAAAATTAGGCTTTCCGTCGGTGGCGCACTTTTCGTCCCCAATTCCTTCTCTGAATCCCGCTATTCTCGCTACTCATGTGTCCTGAGAGACGAAAGGAAAACGGTTTTCGCTTCGGGCTATCGCGTTAGTCTGCGTTCACAGCAGTAGCTCAATTAGTCACGGTTGTCTGGACGCACGAACTACTTAGAAGTCCGAAATTTTGTTAGTATACGAAATGACGTTTTGGTCGTTCGTTCACTTTTCCTAATTTTCTCCGCCCCCGTTCAACTCAGAACATGTGAATTTCCAAATCAGTATTCACTGAATTCGTGACTGATGTTGATTTAGTACACACGAAATCTTGAAATCATACGTTTGAGTGGTGAAGGAGCGCAAAACTCTGTTACGGCCACTTCAGCGGTCCAGTCGATGATTGCCCCTCACCTGCAGTTAACATGTGCAGTACTCACGGATCCGAACAATGATGATTCAGAGTTAAGACGTCGGTGTTCCCGTTCAGGAATAGCGTTCGTTGGTGAGTTAGTTTCGCGGTACAAGCAATATAACTAGTGAGTTCCCGTAGAAACCATGCCAGAATATGCCGAAATTAGGTGTCTGGTTGTTAACATTACTAGTAAAATAGTAGAAAAAAGATTACAACTCGCCTCCATGCGAACCGTTTAAAGTGTTTCCCATGCGCACAATGTAACCCGCGCCGAACAATTTTCTCAACCCTGTCAACACCACATTCTACCTATGTTTTCATCTACAGCTGCGAACGCACAGAATCCTTGGACCGAGCTCCTGAGGGGGCACCTTACTTGACTGACATACTAAGCACTAAGTAAACGAATAGTCGAATTTCACCGTTATCGCTAATCCTACCTATCCTCTGAACTAGGCACTTATTAACATCAACTCGACATACTCCATTCGCGTAAGATGTAATCGGCGTCACCACTAAATTTTGTAGAGGTCTTGTTGATTACTCCCTTTAGACCACCACTTTTCGTACAGAAGTGTCTGGCAGTCACGTTAAGTCTATCTTGTATTTTGTGTGAGTGAATCTCACTCAGCAGTTGACTATGCAGTTTCGACCTCGTTCACTGGTCCTTTTTGGTTGTCTGACACATGTTGCGACGTGACAGTTCAATTGCGTCGGATTTGTGCTGGTGGTAACGGTAATGTCCCCGCCTTGCATGACAGGTGTTCGAGGTCTAAATCCCAGCATGGCCCAACGTGTGCACTACTGATGGGCTCTAATAGGGACGAAAATCAGGTCCAATGTCGTGGGCTAACGACGGTAATTGCTTAGTTGTAGGTAGTTGTAAGATTTGTGGAGTTCACATCACTCATTGGAACAGTCCTCTCCTTGTCCTAGAGCAGTTATTCTTTGAGTCCAAAGGGAAAAAGGACTGATTCCGCTCTTATTGAAGCTTTTCAGTAGTGCATATACTTAGCCATACTGGGGGCGAATTTCGGACATCTCACATGCGTTTTACAGCTAGTCCGAACAGGCAAACGTCTTCACGCTTGAGCGAATTGATTGGTTTGCCCGACGGCTATTGATGTTGACTCACCAGAACAATTGCGCCGGTACGGGGGGAAAACTGTACGAACGAGAATGATGTTGTTGCAGCACGCTCAACATATAGCGCATTCGATTCAGTTTGTACTGCAGACGTTTCGATTGTTGTCAACTCTGCCTTACCAAGAACTTGGCGGGACCGGCTGGACGTGATCACTACAAGATGCTTTTGGTCGCACAGTGGTCTCACTGTACCGTGCGCTTGGTTGTTTTATTGTTAGGTAAGCATTCCTAACTAATCCTACCACAATCTACTGCCCGTCTTTATCAGGTTTCACCTAATGATGACGGCTTCTACCCTCTCTGCGCTACCCCCACTCAAGAGTACCGAAATTCCACGGCTAGGCATCCATAATCTCATACATGTGATGGCATTTTTGCCCAACTTTTCCTCAGTCTGCCCTGAAAGTGTGGGGATTTTAGCCACGTTTAGAAAGAATCACATGTAACCCAGCCGTGGGCCAAGATTCAACAACACGCATTCTGGCTGTTTGCTGCTTTCGTTTCGTGTTGCTGCACCATAGCCATAGTCCTCTGTGAACTTTTCGTGAGCATAAGTGTAAGAAGAAAAATCCGCCTTATTGGACAGGTGATGGTTGGGTATGCGCAGTACCTATCCAAACCACCTTAGCCTGATGAGTTTCATTTGCTGGTCCAGCGATTCTGCTGCGTTACCGAATACAGGCTTCCACATTCGTACACGCTGCAGCCAGCTGACTCCTGGTACGCTACGTGGGTATACGTTTTGGAGTCATGTTGGTCACTCCTTGATACTGCATACATTGATTGGTAACATCACAGTATGGTCGAGGTTCATGTGGCTGTCACGCTATGTCTTGTCTAAGTTCGACTTCATCACCCTGCCGATCAGCCTTTCGTGGCCGAATGATTGCGTGTTTAAACGACAAGCCCGGAGGTCTCGGGGTTTAAGCCCCCTGAAGCTTCATGAGAATCGTACTATTGACTATTCCCAATAAGGATGAAACAGCTATACAGTGCTTCTGGGCTTTTCAACATAGATTAGTTTCATTTGCAGGGCGAAATCTCCACCGAAATTGCCAATTCTCTTCACACTACTAGCAATATAACCATTTAGTCAAAGTAGAACACAGAGGTTTACTCCGCCTTAGAAGCTCGCTTGGCCCAGCATCCCCTTAACCTTTCAAGGGCGACAGGCATGTGAGCAAACTAACGGATCGGTTGTCCTCGGTGGTTCCCCGTGTCTAGTGAGCATTTTTGCTATTTATGCACTAGATAAGTAACGTGAGCTATTCTCATCTAATTCTTTGAGCTGCACGCGCGAAGTTAATCCGGTGTAAAACTTTCGTGATCTTATTTGTTTTCCACTTGTAGTGTTTTCCAATTTGGACATAAACCTTTTAGCTAACACCGAGCCATGGGGCGATCTCGAAGCCAGCCCTTCTACTTACTGGTTACCCTTGAGTGTTCATTACCCGTACACTTTGGCGAAACCGACATGTAACCCTAGTACAATGACTACAACTTTCTTATCAGCCGACCGGAATTCTAGTGGCTATTGTCCATCCAATATAGTCACTTGAATATGGGTTCTACGATGGACCAGAAACCATTTCGTTCCTTTCTTGCCAGCCGCCTCAGTAATTATGGAAGCTGAAACAGGATCAGTTGTCGTTTGTTTGGGTGAACTTGGGATTTGTGTGTTTTGAGTTACAGCCACGTCCTACCGCAGGAGTGCAAGGAATGCTCCTTTCTGGCAGTGGACTGCGTTAGTCGGTCAAGCAATAAACGGTGTTCGCTTATCCAGGGTCCGGGTTTGAAAGGATTTTTTTATTTGTGGATTTAATTCTGAAAGGCAGGGTAAAACGTCGAATTGCCGTCGGGATGGTTGATCCTCCTACTGATACGTAATGAGCACAACCATAACGACTATATAGTATTTAGGTGCATCTGCCTGTTAGGTTTTAATCTCCATGTATCTCATGCGAAGCATCAGATTCAATTTTTTTCAATTTTATTGAGTCCTTTTGTTTGGAGCGACTTTATCAATCTATTCTCATCTCCAAAGTGCAGTCTTTGCGTAATTTGTTTCTTAGTACTTGAGCTAGTCCTCATTTTCCTTTCAGGTTCTCACAAACCCACTCACTTTCGTCCTATCCAATGGGTTGTCCCGGCAACCAAACCCGATTCTGTCCAGACATCTTCCCATTCCATTTGCCAATGCAAGTACACGTCGACACCCCCGCTATGTGATGGCACACACAACCAGCTTCACCAAGAGATAGCGGACCGTCAAGCACATTGTTCATGTTCTCATTCCGGTAGCGCACCTCAGTACATTCTGCCAGATGGGCAACGCACTTTTTGTGATCACTGTGGGAATGTCAGACCCAACGTGCCATCGTGATACCATACGTCGTTATGAAATCTTCAGGTTTTCCAATCACAAAACAAAGCATCGCTTGTCTCAGTCTTTTCATTCTCCGTATAGTCACGTCATCGTTTAATGCTATATCCGTTCTTCAACTTACTCGCATGTTAGTGATAGTGCAGTCGTAGAAACTGCACTTTGTCGAGGAAACTCTCGTCAGGCCCTCTGTTTCCCCATCCTTTCTCAAGAGAAGTCACCACTAGAAATGAACGGGTGCTTGACTTGTTTTGGGGTCCATTGAGTTGGCGATTACGGACTAGAAAACAATTGGTTTAATCGTTCTGGTCGACAATACGATACCTCAGGGGTAGTTCTCTTATTTTCACGTCTCGATGCATGTGGGTTTCAGTTTGTCAGGAAGCTCTGGATAGCTTTCGACGATCGGTTTATTTTCTCAACAGTGTTCCTGGGTTAGGCGTCTCTGTAGGAAACTCGTTGGCCTCACCACAACCGTTGCACGTGTACATTAAACTCCCTTAAGATAGCTCTCCATTGCAAAGCTCGGATAAACGTTGTTCACATGCCATGTTTAGCCTTAAGCTAGTTGGACAACACAGCTGAACATTATTCATCATCCGGATATACCCATAATGGGTGTATTCTAGCGGTAGATTATAGCAATCGCTACATTCACTAACAAGATTTTTCAACATGCACCAAGAATGGCTGTGATAGCGCTTTGTACCTGTTGAAGGTCGATTCACCTGTGTCCTAGTTCAAAACTTTGTCAAATAAAGTGGTGATTCAAGCAATCAACTTAACAAAGTTGACTGTCATAAAATTTTACAGCTTCCCGGGATTTCACGAAGTTAGCGGTTATTCGATTGTGGATTCACTAAAAGTAAGTAAAAGACGTGGTTTATGGAGTGTTGTTCCAAAATTGGCCACCAATTATTTTTAGTGCTTGTTTTCATGATTGTATGAGTTAATTATAGGCTAGAGAAATGCAGGACTGTGTTCGCCTCACTTAATCTCACTACATAGTTTTTATATGATTTTGTTAGTTTACATGTCCTCCATGTTTGGCGAGAATTGTTGATCACGAAAGTTTGTGTTCATGCATCTACGTGCAACTGTCCTCTAATTGCCTTTTTCAATTTGAGTCTTGAATGGTTCGAAACAACAACAGTCGGAGGCTTGAGAATAAATTTTTGCCATGGCCATCGCGCTTCTGATTGGTTTGTGGTTTATAGGAAATGAAGTGTACTAAATACTCCCCTATTTAGTAAGTTTTGGTGCCCCCAGATTTGGACGCTTTTTCAGTCGGGTGACGTGTTACGGACCCAAAACATGGCAGTCACTGAAAAAGAAACTGTTCGGAGAGATATCCATAAAATGGGACACAGCAGATGCATTGCATCTCGTTCGTTGGACCCTGCCAACCTGGTCTATTTACTTTACCGGTACTCAGATTAGTCAATTAGTTGATCCTTTGCTCAGTTGGCACACACCCAATCGTCCGCGATTGTTAAAACACGACTTCACGATGAGTGATCTCTTAGTATGCGTCAGTGTCGAAGAAGAGCAGGTGACATTCCGGGAGGGTCGGCTGCCGTTTTCAGGACGAAGGTCACAATCTTATGGAGATACATTCCGCATTACCTTGTTACCTCTAGCCGGTATAATTACTCTTGTAAACCATGATTTGTATGTGTTTTGCGAGACTGGTTGCGCAGAAGTGCATCTGTTTTCTTACTTTAGCGAACAGCTGGATCTGTCAGGTACTCATGGGTGAATCGTACTTATACTTTCCGTCGCTTCTTGAGTAATTTTATGTGTCTTCCGGTTTCTGGGATAAATTGGGTTATGAGTGGACGAATGATGAATCTACGTATTACTGTTGTTTGTGTGAAAAGACCTCGTTAAATCAGGTCTCCAAACCCACCCAGTAGATGAGAGAAGCGAAGTGGATCCGAAACTAAATTTAAGCCCACAGGCCAACAGAGAACCGTCGAAAAACCCTCCGTCAACCAGTGTCGCTCTCAAAATACGTGAGGCCTTTTTTTCCTTGATAAAGTTACTTCCCCCCTCAGAATTGAACTGGTTGAACACTAGCGAAACACTTTTGGTGACCGAGGTTACATTCACTACTGAGTAGAATACATTCTGTTAGGTCACATGAATTTAGAAAGGAAAGTGGAGCTTTTACGGTACGGTGTGGAATAGGTTGAAACTACTAACCAGAATGACGGCTAAGTTTGCCGATCAACTTCGGCTTGATGCGATCAGTACTGGTCCAAAAAAAGGACAGAAAGTAACTGATGACGTCAAGCGAAAAATGCTGAATGTTATAAGACAGTTGATGGAGAATTTCGTATTTTTAGAATAAATCAGTAGAGCACTTGTTAATATTGGACCATCCTGATTGTCCACTATGTCCTCGAAATTTCTTTTTAGGTAGTTTTGAAGCTACATTTTCGGGAAATCGAATGAATACAACACTAACGCTCCGTCGTGGGCTGTCAAAATAGACCAGTTTACGATCGGGGGCACGGTTTGTTGTGCAAACGAGGTATTCTTGCGTACATGTTACAGTTGTTATCGCTCTTATAAGGTTTCATGCCCATTGTTCAGCTTGTTTGGTGTCCAAAAAGGCTGGTCTGCGCGTCGAGTTTGGGGCCATCTTAAATGTAAAAGTGCCTAAATGTGCAACTACAAAGCCACAGGTACGAGAACCACTGAGCGACAGCTGTCATTTCGACAAATACACTCATTTGAACATCAATTTGGTTTCTCTGGGATACTCAACTGAACCTCTCGTTCGTGATATTCCTCAACTAACTTTGCTGCACAGACGCATCCTTTTGTTTCAGTTGGTACGATATTTGGGATATAGCAGTATATTTTCATATCAGAAACTGGAAACCCTTCGACAGCCCACAACCGGTTTCGCCCTTCTTGGAGGTCTTCAGTTAGACACGAACTATTGAGCGACAACAACAAATAAGAAAATTCTGGTCATTTTTACACAGCAGGCCTTTCGTTTTGCGACGTTTGTGAGGTATTATAGGCCATAACAAAAGGTGAAAAGCATCAGAGTGAGAGCCGTCACCACTGGAGAAGACTTGATTGTCTGCGTCCCATTGACACTAATCCGATCTCTTGCTTTTGAGCTATCCGCCTGACTGGATGCGTAAATTAATCAATAAGTTGTTCAATTTGAATCGGAACATTCGACAACCTGTCACTTCCATCGATGAGTGCTATTTAGTCCTCAGCAGAACCATCTATGGTATTAATGCTGGCGCATTTTGCCTGACTCGTTAAGCGGCACTATGGCTTGTTGCAATCGAAATTGGCCGCATGTATTAGTGTAACGGCGTATACTACTACTGAGACATGTGAGTAGTCTGTGGTCATGTCGAAGCTCTTCCCCGCGTCTAATGGAAGGCGAATTTTGTTACGAAACTTGTGAAACTGCTTTGCAGTATTCAAGAAGATGCGTGAGAGTATTCATTTTTAAAAAACTATGTGCATATGAGACGTTTACTTTCCTGTCCAATAGCTTGTAACTGCTTAGTTGGTGTCCGCTAGTAAGGACTTCGCGGCGGAGGGTTTTCTCTTTTCACTAGTATTAGCTGGTGCGCTCTTTCAACCGCAGACCTCAACAGACTAGCATGAAATTTTGTAAACACTAGAATGAAAGGTCATGGACTTAAGCTAAATGATCACAGAGACATCAGTATTAAAGCATATTCGGCAGCAATGAATTACTGCCTTAGTGTCCGCCACCCTCAGTACGGTTTCACTGTGCTCTGCTATTTCTGCACAGTTTTTCCGCAGCGTTTCCAAAACCGCTTACTTGCGACCCAAACATTCGTGAACTATAATAAAAGCCATTTCATTTTCAGGCGTAAGTTCTCCGTATAATGCATCTTTTGTTGTAATCTTGGAAGTCTTTTGCCTACTGTGGATATCGTGCAGTAGAACCATTTGGTTGCGCTATAGCCGTCCACTCAAGGTTTTCACAACATGATGCAGGTAGTTTTTGGGAGGAGGTCGTATATATTCGTTCTGGCGGAATTATGTGCAATAAAGGTTACCTCACATCCAGTGTCAGACTCATGTTCGTTTAACATGAATATCTGAATGCTGCGGGTGATTCGGCTTTATCAAAGGTCATTACCATCTCGAGACTAGATGGCGTCACCGATGTCGAAAAAACGAGCAGATATTTGTTCTACCTTAATGATCCAAGTAGTCAAGAATTTATTAGCAATGAAGTCCACCACTGCTCAGCATGCTTTTTATATCAGGTAGGATAACTTTGTCTGCTGCAAGTAGTTTCGAATATTTGTCGTCTAAAATACTGTCCCTTTTTCGTGTGCAGCCCAGCTCATTTGTTGCACAGTATCAACATTCACTGGACGGGTGCCCCAGTGCCAGTGGCTGTTTCAGTGATTTGGCTATAACAAGGGCAAAAACATGTCTGCCTGTAAGAAAAATTCTGCGTAAATCCAGCAGCAAACTATAGGATTACCCATGTTTTTGCCGTTACTTTTCTCACAGAGGTCTAATAAAAAGCATGTGATAAGTTCAGCAATAATAAACGTGGGAGAATACAGGAAGGTTATTCATAAAAACACCAAAAGTAGAAGATGGAATCACCATGGTTGCAGGACTACCTCGGGGTCACGCATCATTTACCAGTACGCTGATGATAAGTTTCGGTCAGTTCACCTTAAAACCTCTTCGACGGATGTTGCTGTACTTTGGGTCAGCGCCTAGATGGCGGTTTGACTGGAATCTACTTCGTTTCCGTCGCACAGAAAGCACAAACTGTTTTGGGATCATTGGAGCACGTCACAAACCCTATTTGGTGTTGTCATCTAACCTATCAACCCCGACTTTTATTTAGACCAGGACTACAATCTGGCCGTTTCGAAATCTGTTCACTACGTAAGGGAGGCCACTGCTGAGTCAAATGGTATGAACCGTCGCGCTATTCATTCGTCCCATCCCCCCCCCCCTATGTGCCCGTACTAACTTGTGGTAACACTCTGAATGTATCCAGCATTATCCTATTAACCATTGGGTATTGCTCTTGACCCGAAAATTCGACAAATTTGACTGGGAAAGCAATAAACCTGAGGAACTCAGGTTTTTATATATACATGGGCACTCGTTGCCACAAATAGATCGGAAGTGAGTCATCTGAACAAGACAACGCTAGTCACCATATATCAAAGGGTTCCCCGGCTTTTAGCAGCCTTAAGATTTTAGGGTGAACCGACGATAATATATCATGAAGTTATTACTCGTTGGTAAGCTGCTGTGGGGAAACTCTCAGTTAAGTCGCGTCCGTCCGCCATAGTTTTGCTGTCACGTCTGCCAGTTTTTCCAATGATTTTCCGTAACTTCTGATTTAAGGGGAATAGCCACACGCTGGTCAAAGCTAGACCTCTCGACTTTCTGAGACCGAGGTGGTTTTGCCGTTTAGTATGTATATGGACACCTACTGTGCCTCCTCATGTCAATGTAATGTTGGTTACATATTCGGAAATTCATCTAGGGACCAGAAATAACGGTCAGTTGCTTTCATCATCTACGGATGTTGAGCTCAAAGAAGTGGTGACCACGTTACTCTGTGCGGAACAAAGCTTCGAGGTTTTCAATCCACGAAAGCATTCCTTGTAAGAAGTTCCTTGAAAACAGGTTCTCTTTTAGGCAATTACTGCAGTCTCACGTAAGTCGATCCAATTCGTTGTCGATTCTCTGCGTATTTGCTGCATGGAATACTGAGATTCCGGTCACAGCATTCCGTAAGCTTAAAAAAGGTGGCGATGGCCAGTGGTTTTACATTAGTTCAGATAAGATCACGTACTAAATTTTTGTCTTTTACTAAGATGGCAGTTCTTCCTCGAGAAGACACTTGTAGGTGATGCAACAACTTTTCACTCTCGTAGGCATTCCATCTTGAGAGAGTTGACGGCCATGAATCCCTTCGCAATTTTTCTGCTAGGTTAATGAATTTCCAGTTGTCTGTGAGGTTAGAATTCGTTGTTTACTTGCTAAAGTTTAGACATCAACTGCAGGGACGTACCAGTATTGAACATGTGAACCCTGGTAGCCCAGTGGTTAACATTGCGGACCTCCGTTTCCACGACTACGATTTCAACCTCAGCATGGATGTCTTCTGTTTGGTTACCGGCCCGTGTCCTGAAAAGTGTTTACTCGTGTTTTTCGTTAATAAATGACCCAAAACTACTTCTGACTCTCCCTGTGGAACTAAATGGGACGATGTGGGAACCAAAAAACTGGAAGATCGTTCAGTCCAGTGCATAACTGATAGTTCTGCAGATGTCCATGTATAGACTGGGAATGAATCGCTCGAGGCTAACAAGTAGTCGCCCGTTAGTTGCTTGGTATTATGAGAACGTACGAGAGCAGAAGTGGTAAGACCAAAAATTTCAAGTGGTCTCAGATGTAGATGCACACAGACGTGCATACTCTTACGGCTACAGAGGTTCGTCCCTGCATTTGTTCTCTAAAGCGCCGCCAAGATCCTTGCTCGGATGACCTCCCACCTGCATCCTGTAAGGCCGGGGGTTAAGTCCTTAGTCAGCGTTTGAAAGGCCTAGTTGCTTCCATTCTGAATAAAGAAGCTGTCCAACATCATTATAAAATCGGTACTGTTGTTCCCTTTCAAAAAATGGGCCCGTAATGGATGCGGTAATCACAAAGGAAACAGGTTGACCCCAGTAGTAGTGACACCCTTGGCGTCAACCTTGAAGCATTTACTCGAGAACAGCAAACAGAAATTCGACCTGAAAGAGGTTTGTTTACCGCATCTTTACATTCCCTCAGGTGCTAAAACAACGCCATACGTATAGGCGACGCATAATTCTGCCATTTCCGAGTTTCCAAGGCATATTCGACACTGTTGACTGGTTTGTGCCGAAAAGACTGCTATTTTCCGTGCTCAGTTCAGAGTGGCGAAAGCGGCGAGGTGTCTAAGCTTTGGCTGGCCAACAGGTATGAAAAATATTACGAAAAGTCTTGGTTCTGTGGGTGTAACTTGCCTTTCAGAATGGGACTGCTTGATCCCCATTGGGTCTGGTGGGAGACTGTAAGACACGGTCTCTAATCGATGACGTCCGTGTTGTCAGTTTCTATCCAGATTACTTAAATAAGCGTCTGGAGGTATAACACTAAGTCCTTTTTTTCACAATAAGACTTTCAGTAAATCACCATTGTACGGCAGTGAAGCACTAGTGCTGATTTCTGGTGGTCCGCAGTCGACGATAATGGTGACTGTTTTGTTTCTAAAGTAGTATCAAATTTCGTCTTTCCGAAACAGACTTTTTGGGGTGAATCATTATTGATATCTACCATGAACTGCGTAACTAGTAAGTTTCTCGTATGTCACTCTTATATGAGCCTTGACCACGATACTAGTCACACGGATATCATATCTGTTGGACGCTGCTACTTTACTGCATTGTGGGCTCAAAGGTAAATGTGGCATGCCAGCGCACAAGCAGTTGAGCCACGATAACTACTTTACACGACAGTTGAATCTGCTAGCTGTGGAACGTTTGAAACTGTTGGGTTTTTCCTACTTCTACGTCATGCGTCTGGTGACGTATAACGTTTCGCTTTAGGGCAAAAGAGCAGAGTACTATGATTCCTGAAACACTCATCTCAGAACGCTAAACTTGTGACTTGGCTTGGGAACCTCACGCGCCGGTAATGTAAAACATGTGCAGCGCAGGTATTCTCTTGTCATTTCGTCGTTGCGTCTTTAATGAGGCAGATTATGAATCCATCCTCGGCGCTTTCATTTCGATGGCAAAACAACTGTTCGTGAACAAGAGAGTTCAGTCCCTCACTTCTTGTTTAGCTTCACAAATAGCCATGCTTTTGTACCCTTGGGAGTAGAGCTTGTCACAAAATACAACTTAGCCGACACCGGTGTGCGAATGACGCTGACTTTCATTATACTGAATGCCTATAACCATCAGTCTTCTAAAGAGAAGATGTGAAGTGTGCTCCCAAATGCAGTTTTAGCAGAGAGAGAGAACAGGTGTTTTGCCTAAAACTTCGATGCTTTTATCTCCTTGTGCAGTCTTCCGTCCAACTGTATCCAAGCTTTGAATCAGGATTGAGGCATCCAATGTACTCTGTCCTCACACTTCTTTTGCACCCGAGCGGCAGCCCACCTAACCCCTCGGGGCCCCTAATACAGCTTTTTCAACATTATGGGCTGTTGTTTCTGTTCATCTAGTGCCATATGATGGCACACTGTGCGTCATTTTACCTCAGGCGTGTGGCCCATCGGTGCGCTTATGCTAACGTAATGACAGTCAGTTGGTGATGCAAACCGTCAAATAACTTTGGTGGCCAACTTCCGTGGTTAACACAGTTCGGCGTACGATACTCTTCGCGTTAACTACCGCGTTTTTCAGCTTCTGTTTCTGTACTAATGAGTACAGACGTCAGGCTACACTAAGAGGGTCAGTGGAGAGTCGCTCACACAATGACATAAGTTAAAACACACAGGAAGGGCAAATGTAATAAAGGAAAAATGCAGCTCGGATGTTTGATTTGATGACATCACGACTTGCCGGTAGAGTTGGGTCAAGCAAACGTACTTTCTGGCAACACTGTGCATCTAGAGACGACATTCAGCCACATTCAGCATTCGTTCAACTTACTAATCACTGAGCTTCATGTGCAGGCTGGTGATGAATAAAGTTCGGAATGGCAACTTGAATTCACTCATACAGTTTAGTCAACGCTGAAACGTGTGGTAATGGTGTACAAGTGAAAGAACCCAAACGAATGTTCAACAAGCAAGGTCGCTAAATCTCCAGATTATTCACAAACCGCTAATTTACCAATCTCAAATGATGTGAAACGTGCACGATGATTCCATCCTCGGACGGATGCGATGGATTAAGAGTGGTCAAACGCCACATTAATCAACTGGTTGAACACTCATCCGCTTTCAGATGTTACTTTACTGAAGGAATCTTGCACACACATTTTCTGAACTTTCATGGGACTGTTTCCCTTACCCAGTAGTACCGAATAATTGAAATCATATTTTGCTGATTAGGGAAATGTGGTTTCGGGTCATGAACACTTGTCTCAAATGTTCACCAGGTAGGTGACTCCGCCAGAGTACCTTTACTCACATTTACACAAAAAAAAATCTCTAATATTTTTGTAATAAATACTGAAAAAGAATATCGCCTATCGAGTAAAGAAGCAGAATTGGCAGTGCTGTGTTTCATTGTGTTTAGAAATGACCATTTTCCTCTAAAGATAGAGGTTTCCTGATTCTGGATCTACTTGCAGAGGGCACGTGTTGGTTTGCTTGCTTGTCCCTTCCCAGCATTTCGGTTGTCACGGGTGGTTTCTGTTTTAGGATTGCCCCAGTGAGTCCGACGAAATACTAATCAAGTAGAGGCCTGAACTGGTTTAATTTTGTAGCCCAAAGCATGTGCCGGATAAGTTAGTTTCACACACGCCTGCTGTCATGAGTACGAAGTTTGCCTCGGTGACCCGTTGGTAATGGGATAGTTCCTGAATTCTATCCACCTTTCAGGTGTTCCATTTTTCTACTTGTTCCAGCTGGTTTCACTCATCCTTGTTGCATGGGAAGTAGGCGGGATGTCAGACCTCTACTCTTGGCCGAATGAATGCTAACTTTGACAGGATATGTAGCTAGGGGACTCTATGTATGAAGTGCCCAACTGAGCATTCATAATGCCTTAAGTTCATCCGCTTCCGGTGTTGCAGCTTGCAAGTCCGTTTTCAGCCTGTCCTATGTGAGCACTCATGAGTCTCGTGCCGTCATAAGCACTTGAATGATATTTCCTCCTCCAGCCTGGTCATTCTCGGTTGTTCGCACCCAGCCCACTAACATAAGCCTAGATTTTTCAGCCTTAATGGGTAGTTCAAACTCTCGTCACCAGTCGACCAGTCTTTTTAGGTCGCGCTATTGTTCCGAATCAGCTTCAATATTGCATCTTCCCCCGTTGCAGTACATTGTTTGCAAATAACAGGTAAACCCAGCAAAAATGACCTGGTGACAAGTCTACGCATGCCGTGGGTGGGCTGATTTATAGAAAAATCCCTTCTAGCACCCCATCGCTGGCTTGTGTTGGTTCCAAAAAGGCGCCACTAACTCAAGTTTTCCACCTCCAACTGTGTTTATCATTTGTCACACTTTATGTAGTATCAAATTACCGCAGTTATTGGCGAGGCTGCAACAATAGTCGGCTTGGCTTCCTCTATGAACTGGATTTCTTGTTCATCCCTCTGCACTTTCATTCCGTCGATTTCAAACGTAGTGTTCGATTGTTCTTTCAGACGGCGTTTTGGCATCCGATGACACCACGACCAACTCGTGTGCAGGCATGGCTGGGTCCCGTAAATAATGATGGTGCTGACGAAGACAAGGGACATCGGCAAAAAACCAGGAACGTCGGTTGCCTCATACAGTGCGAAGCCGATTCGGCGAGCAGTTGGACGAGAAATCTATTATGCCAGTGAGTTCCGTCAACTAATCTGACGAGGGTTAACCTGACTGGAGCTATTCATATGCTACCGAAACAAACCTATGGATTTCATTTTTCTCCCGCTAAAGTGGCTTAACGCATTAACATCTTGCAAACATTGGCAACCCGGCTCTTGGCTGTATTGTATGTTGAGAAATCGTTCCCCAATAAACATAGTCATCGGTGGCTACCAATGAATAAAGGGTGCCAGAGGTGATCAAAGTTGCGACCTTATTTCCACTGGCCACTGGGATACATGAGAACGAATTGCATTAGTTTACGAATAAATCTTGTCTAGAGTCAGGAAAACGGAGTAGGTTAGATATTTGGGGCCCATCTAAAAGATCACTGTTCTAACCGTTTTGTTTGAATGCATAGCCATTCAGTATGTCTTATTGTACGAAGTCCAATTCTCGCTTCCTGGTCATTCTCTGCTTACACAATGTTCACGTCCCGTCATTTTTGTAGCAAGCTGTGTAAACTAGGTGCATCGCATTAAGGTGAGCGTTTTTCACTTAACAAAATTCACATTAGAACCATGGACGTAGTGCGGTGAAGAAGCAAAAGTTTGATAGCTTTTAAAACATGAATGACCTCTTTGAGCACGTTTACTGTGTGGTCAGTCCTTTCAACTGTCTCGGAATAAACAGGACCAAAACCATTTGTGGTGCATCAAAACCGTCTGCGGTTGAGGCTTACCATCGATTGACGATTAGTGAATTTCAGTTCGCTCTAGATAGTAGTTCCCTGCGTTCAGATGATGGAGACTTTGTGCCTGTAAATCTGTCATTCATGGTTCGTGACAAGCAAGCCCGGTCCTTCGTAAAACAAACCAAGAGATACTCCGATTAATTCGGCTGTAGCAAATGTGTTATCCGTGAGGCCATCCCGGAAAAAAATGACTTTTCCATGATCAGACACCCGTCTAATGACGGAGGCTGAATTTCGTCCAACAACGAATGCAGGACATCATCTTCGTGTCTCATTTGAGAGGCGAACGATTTACCTGAACAAGTCTTCCCCTTAGGTATATTCACGTAATGCGCCCAGGCGTAATGAGGCAAATGCAAGCGTTCCTGTTAGGCTCTAGAGCGTATCACTTTTACCACTTTTCGCAGTTGGCAAAGACAAATCAACGGACGCGTTTCCACTGTACACAACCATATTCCTACTGAATTCTAACGTCATCACCTTGAAGATAGCGCTTCCTGGAGAGCAACAGGGTTTAGGCAATTTTTCCTACATGCGGGTCCTGGTGTCTTCCCATGTTTGGTTAACATCCACTTTGACCGAAACCCCTAGACTTGTTGTTTAGTATATATATATATATATATATATATATATATATGTGGATTCCTACCATATCCTTTACTTTGATTGTGCCAGAGGTTTATTTTCCGGCTGTGATTCCTCTTCTGCTGCAAAAGAAACGACTCAGCTGTTATTAACAATCCTCTGTGCACTATTGTGAAACAAGCTATGTCAATAAAGCATACGTTCGACAATCCGTTTACCCTAAGTTTCAGAAATTTGTTGCCAATTTGGGTTTGCATATGTATGACAAGTATGCTGATGTTAGACACTGTAGAATAGCTCGCCAAGAGTGGTTCTCTGGGTAACACTCTGAAAACTGCGGTACACTTGTTGACATGCCTTTTAAGGGATTCACGTAATCTATAACCGTTATAAAAAAATTGGTGCGCTTCACACGAACATGTAACTGAAGCTTGATCTGCCTTTAAAAACTTACTTTGCGACGGCTTATTGCTGAACTCCAGCGATGGCACTTCGGATACATATCTATGGATGTTCTTTTTGCAACACTACGGCGCTCGTCAAAGGTACTTACCATATTGATCAGCCCGGTTTTCATAAAGTGCCATTAGTATTACTCCCTCACATCCACTAACGACGGTGAAAAACAAAAACACAGAAGAATTTCTGAAGCGTGTAAACTCGGCCTATACGTGAGTTCCATCTCCGTTTAAAGAGTGAATTGACGGCTGTGACTTGAGTTAATTAAAAATGTAGTACATTGTGGCCGGTCTTCCACAAAATGCTACCACCTCTGCAGAACGATGGCACCGCGGTGATGGCAGTCATTCTGACAGATCATTTACTGTTAACCCCACGTCCGATAAATTTTATTGCACATCGAGGTACGC
Source organism: Opisthorchis felineus (assembly GCA_004794785.1). NCBI lineage: Eukaryota > Metazoa > Platyhelminthes > Trematoda > Opisthorchiida > Opisthorchiidae > Opisthorchis > Opisthorchis felineus. The sequence continues at coordinate 319,763 of SJOL01006374.1, read as the reverse complement.
AACCACTTCATTTAACACTTATCTGCATATCAGTAGATGCAATTCTCGATGAAACCGAAGCTATTCAAGTGAATTGTATTTAGAGGAAATTTTTGACGGTTTTGGAAAGCTCAGTGTGTGAAGGAAATATCCGGCGTAATGAGGGGCTTCAGCATATTTACTCAACGAGCACGGACGTGTGCCCACCGGCGCCCCTCCTTAATCCTCTCTCACTGCACAAGCGAAATTTGCTGGGTAATCTGACGGTCAGTTATCTGACCGATGGGCCTCGTGCTCCCGCTGACTATTAACAATAAAAAACACCTTGCTAAATCCATGAGATTTTTCCCACATAGAAGCATTTAACATCCGCACTTTGTGTCAAATTGGCACACAGGTAACACCCGCGGAAGCCTTAACATCCCTTAAAACTAACGAATGCTGTGTCTCCAAAACACGCATACAAACGTGATTGTGCATCTCAGAACGCCAGGAATGAAGTAAGTTCTTTCACATTTCTCCCTCTGTGTCAGGCGATTCGGAAGCGACGACTTGTTGTATATATGGCATGGGAGTTACACTCAGCCCCAGAGCTGAACGCGCTCCGCTGGACTGGACCACGTTGAACAGCCATCTTTGCACCGATTCTTAGAAGCACAGTGAATTTAGCTACAAAACTTTTGCGAGTGGAATAGGACTTTTAACGCCAAAATGTTGCATTTTGTTGCATGTGTGCGTAAACCAAAAAAAACACAAATCTACCTTCATTTTTTGCAATCTGTTTTAATTGGTCTCGCTTTCAAATTTTTGGCGCGCACTCGACTTTGAACCTGCTGTGCTATGTCTTCTAGTAATCGAACCACCAACACTGTTGTGCGTTACGAATGGGTTTACTAAAAATGCAGCAGGCAGCCTGCAAGACAAACGTAAAGTCGAAGAATCCGAAGAAGCTTGTAAGCTGAGCGTGTTTTTGACAACAAACAGTACGCGAGGCACCGGCTATCCAGTGCGTTTTTGTCTGAGGCAGGAGTACCATCTCTCGGTCATCTCGTATTATCTTGAACACAACCATAAGGTTTCTAATTTTTTTACACTTTCGGCTAATGGTAAATTGACGGCTAACCGAAGAGGAGTTGGGTACCTGCAGGGCCCTGCTGAAGTATGGAACGCCCTCGTGTGAAGTGCGGTTGTTTGTGGTCGATGGATTCGGCAAGGTCCTTGCCACTCAGGACATATACAACTACCGCTGGAAGTGTCGGCAAGCTACAGTGAGTAAGTGACCAATAGCTGGGCTTTATTGTGGCAAAACTTCGGGAGACCGGACGCGTGCATTTGCTACAGTCGGGGGAGGTCACTGTAGCCACACCTGCCTCCCCTGATGGCAGCAGATAGCGTTGTTCCGACGCCTCCCAGATGTAGCAAATGTCGACGGAACGCACATAACAAACCGTTTGGGGTAAGCATTTTAAGGCAACTAATATCTGGCCTGTAGGCACAAGCTGTACACCCTACCGATCACGAATGACATGGGTGCCGGGCTTCCAGTTATGTATGCCTTCGTGAAAAGCGAACAGTTTGCTCT
>SJOL01006374.1:302844-314370 GCA_004794785.1 Opisthorchis felineus | reverse complement strand
CTCAGTGTGTGAAGGAAATATCCGGCGTAATGAGGGGCTTCAGCATATTTACTCAACGAGCACGGACGTGTGCCCACCGGCGCCCCTCCTTAATCCTCTCTCACTGCACAAGCGAAATTTGCTGGGTAATCTGACGGTCAGTTATCTGACCGATGGGCCTCGTGCTCCCGCTGACTATTAACAATAAAAAACACCTTGCTAAATCCATGAGATTTTTCCCACATAGAAGCATTTAACATCCGCACTTTGTGTCAAATTGGCACACAGGTAACACCCGCGGAAGCCTTAACATCCCTTAAAACTAACGAATGCTGTGTCTCCAAAACACGCATACAAACGTGATTGTGCATCTCAGAACGCAAGGAATGAAGTAAGTTCTTTCACATTTCTCCCTCTGTGTCAGGCAATTCGGAAGCGACGACTTGTTGTATATATGGCATGGGAGTTACACTCAGCCCCAGAGCTGAACGCGCTCCGCTGGACTGGACCACGTTGAACAGCCATCTTTGCACCGATTCTTAGAAGCACAGTGAATTTAGCTACAAAACTTTTGCGAGTGGAATAGGACTTTTAACGCCAAAATGTTGCATTTTGTTGCATGTGTGCGTAAACCAAAAAAAAACACAAATCTACCTTCATTTTTTGCAATCTGTTTTAATTGGTCTCGCTTTCAAATTTTTGGCGCGCACTCGACTTTGAACCTGCTGTGCTATGTCTTCTAGTAATCGAACCACCAACACTGTTGTGCGTTACGAATGGGTTTACTAAAAATGCAGCAGGCAGCCTGCAAGACAAACGTAAAGTCGAAGAATCCGAAGAAGCTTGTAAGCTGAGCGTGTTTTTGACAACAAACAGTACGCGAGGCACCGGCTATCCAGTGCGTTTTTGTCTGAGGCAGGAGTACCATCTCTCGGTCATCTCGTATTATCTTGAACACAACCATAAGGTTTCTAATTTTTTTACACTTTCGGCTAATGGTAAATTGACGGCTAACCGAAGAGGAGTTGGGTACCTGCAGGGCCCTGCTGAAGTATGGAACGCCCTCGTGTGAAGTGCGGTTGTTTGTGGTCGATGGATTCGGCAAGGTCCTTGCCTCTCAGGACATATACAACTACCGCTGGAAGTGTCGGCGAGCTACAGTGAGTAAGTGACCATTAGCTGGGCTTTATTGTGGCAAAACTTCGGGAGACCGGACGCGTGCATATGCTACAGTCGGGGGAGGTCACTGTAGCCACACCTGCCTCCCCTGATGGCAGCAGATAGCGTTGTTCCGACGCCTCCCAGATGTAGCAAATGTCGACGGAACGCACATAACAAACCGTTTGGGGTAAGCATTTTAAGGCAACTAATATCTGGCCTGTAGGCACAAGCTGTACACCCTACCGATCACGAATGACATGGGTGCCGGGCGTCCAGTTATGTATGCCTTCGTGAAAAGCGAACAGTTTGCTCTCATGTGCAAACCGTTCGGCTTATTTGGAGAAATGATGATGAGCTGTATCAAGTGAAAACTTGTGTCGTGGACAAGTTGGTGGCACGAATGCGGGCAGCAAGAATAGTGTTCGGCTGCGACATCACGTTGTGCCACTTCCATATTAGAAAAGTTATCAGGAGGCACGTATGTATTATATGACACACGTGCATTTTTGGTCAAAGACACTTTGCGAACAGCCGGCACATCTTCCACCGTACGACTCACTTGGACAATACTGTATTGTAGCTTTTTTATTATCATAATACGAGCACACAGATTCCAGGAAGATCTGCACATAGTGCTCCGCACGGACCCGCGATTCGTCTCTTGTCTTACGACCCACTGGTTGTACATCATCGGCAAATAGGCTGTACACGCACAATCCGGGATGGTCCACTCTGGTAATGTGACCAGCAACCGTCTGGAGAAAGCAAACGGCCGCGTGAAAAACCGGGTGCACCAATCACGCACACTGGAGCCACTCCTGGCAAGTCGACTGACTCATGCGGGAATCTGGGATGCATACTGCGACGGACGGGAAATCCTGTAGGGTGATGGCCACGTTCTCGAATGACTACGTATGCTTGGTACATCGTTTTGAGACATTTGGGGCCTCGACCTTCAAGGCCGCGCCATCATAGTGTTGGAACAAAGAAGGTGATGTCAACCTACGCTAATTACCTTATAATTTGTGGTACAAACGTTCAGGTGCTGCCAGAAGGTTGACACCTGTGCTTGAGAATGCACATGAACTGTCCACCAAGTGGTGTGGCACCCCTGCATCCAGTTGTTCTCTGTATCTAGAGACCAGTCTGCCCCAAGTAGTAAGAACCACTCTTCATAGATGTTTTTAGGCTGCTTCCTTATCCACTAACGGTGGCTGTCTGGTTACAACCTACAGGAACAAGGTGTACTCGTCACACGTGTTGCTAAGCCACCGCCTACAGCTTTCGACGGTGTGCGTAAACAAATGAACCGAGTGGTGAACAAGCTTCAGGGGCTGGAACCCAGAAGGGCCACAGCCATCATCAAGCAGTTAATTGTTCAGGGGCAAATCCTGATGCGCCAGGGCTCAACTTCTGCAACTGATGGCCTGCTGTCGGCGGTCGAGGATACTGCACCTCAACCCAGGTGGCGACTAGTACCAGTGACCGCAGATGTGCAACGGATCCCGTATCATATCACGTTGACTGTTGTGATGGCGATCCTTGCACGCCGTGCGGTGATGCTCTTCAGGTTTGTCCACAGGAGTCTTATGATGTTGACCTGGACCGAAGCAGAAAATCCCAGCAAGGTGTATACCGGACGTCCGTGTGTGTCCGTATTTTTGGCCCCAAGGAGGAGCTAATTGACAGCCGTGAGTAAATGTCTGACTAACTGGACTAACGCTGTGGAGCGCCAGCTAGAATAAGGAGACGACAGTGATTTCATGAGACTCATGCAAGGCCAATTAGCCCCAGACTCGTCTATTAATGAGACCTTATGCATTTTATGTGAGTCTCGTATTTCTTGAAGGTTATAGTTTGTAGTCACCAAGTTACAAGAAATAACGCAAGGCAAATCAGCCGTTAAAAGTTGACGTTGTGTAAACAAACTTCTACAAGATTGTCGCCGCTGTAGCGCTCCCCCTATAAGGTAAATACTGCTCTCGGTTTGTCAGCCGACTGACTTACAGTGATATTTCCACAACCTAACTTGTGCCTTCCTCTCACTTCAGGATGTCAATAGCTCAATGAACACTGCACCCAGAAGGCAATATACTTTCCGGTAGGACATATTACCACTCGAAACGACCAGTACAATTCGACTTTTTATGTCGTACAATTTGACATACTTTCCCCGCATGTTAGTTGTGTGCGTCAGCTAGGTTCACTCAGCTGTCCGCCTTGTTCGACTACATGGTCTTCCTGGCATATTTAGCCGGTTACAATAAACAACTCTGCTGTTTTACAAACAAACTTGTATAGGTCAATAACATCTGCAAGCCTTAGGCTTTTCCAACCTCGCGGGGTATATTGGACAATAATGAATGCGTCTTCCGCGATGATAACTTGCAGTAACAATTATCGAGGTCCCTGAACACACGTATTCGGCCATCAAGCGGATATAAATAGCAAAAAGTAGTTACAGCAGTGGCACCCACGCACATTTTGCATCCATAAGGACCTTTTAGTTTCTAAAAAGCTCAATGAATCATTTCAGCTGCCGAACTACTACTACTTTCGTCCATTTTAAGTGATTTACGTTGTACCGCATTTTGCGACATCATTTTACATTACGCACTATTTCCACAGTCGATGGCGATTGATGACCTTGAAGATCCGCTCACCAAAACGAATTGCCCATGCGGATAATTTGCAGAATTATTCATTAGACATAGACATTCTTCACTATGAATTGGTAACCCTGAAAGCGTCGTATCTTCCATGAAGTCAATTCTGTTTTGCGAATACTGAACGGCTGTCTTGCGCAGTCCACTTATTCAGCTCAATCACCCTCGATGCCTCTCAACAAAAAACGGAACCCGTTTGTAATGTTGGCTCATGTCCTACCGGACTGCAGTTCCAATTTTACCAAAGATGTTTTCTATCGAGAGTTATCCGGGCTTATTCGTCGCGCAAGAAACACCGACAGTGTGATGCTTGCGGAGGATATGGATGCTAAAGTCCATTGTGTGAGCTCATTAGAATCACATTTGGGCGGTGGATTAGGAGTCGACGGTCGTCGCATAGCGACTCTTCCAGTTGTGTGCTGATCGCAAAGTGCTTGTGGCCAGTATAAACGTTCACCCTTAACGTTTGCATCGCCTAACCTGGTGACGACCAACTGCAAATCAACCGTGCACCCGGGTGGTTCATGTGGCCACCAGCCACTGGTAGAGATAAAAAAGTCAAGACTGCCGCTCTTTCCGGGGAACTTGACTTGATTCCGATCACGCCATGGTGCGTGCACGCCTGACGTTTTGTTTCCCTTAATGCCCTCTCAAATCAGTAAGCAGCATGCCCATCCACCTTCGTCGAAGAACTACCACTTATCCGCACTATCAATTAGCGCTACGTCAACAGCCCTACAGTAAACCAATATTGTGCCGGTAGTGAGCACTTCGATGAAGCATATAAATGTGTGAAAAGGGCTACGCTAGCGTCGTTCAGTGCTGTCTGTGCAACTTCTCTGATTCAACCACAAGATCACCGGATACCTTCAAGATCACTAGTCATGGTCGATGACAAGGAATCCACACCAGCAGGCAACGAGTACGATGGCGCGCGCCAATCCCTCAATCCCCAAACAGTGAAGAGCCTAATGAAAAATCGCAAGCTCCGGTGAACATCGAAAGCTAATGAGATGGAGGAGATGTTTGCTACAGGAAGCAGCCATGCCTTTTTATCAATTGATACGATCAACTGGCCCTAGGAAAGCAATTGTTGGTGAAATGATAAGTGAAGTGTTGGCTCATTAATTCACTGGCGGAAAAGTGGTATAAAAAGTGAACTGTTTACTCCAGAGAACAGTTAAGCTGTCTGAAACACAAATTCGGAAGATGTTGCATACCAGTGAATGGATTCCAAACCTTAATCGCTCGTCGAAGGAAGAAGCAAAGTACAAAATATTGGTACTTAAAGGCAAGAATGAACCAATACCGGGCGCTCTCCATCCAGCCCTCTTCAAGAAAGGCGGAAAATCCCTGGTAACCCACCTAAGAAAATTCATTATTAGGATAAGGAGCGAAGGCAAGTATCCGCAAAATTTGGCATGTTGACAGTAATTCTAATCTTTAAAATGAGCACGCGGATGCTGTGTTAAAACTATCATGGCATCAAAAGTGCTCTCTGGTCTTATCCTTTGAAGTTAGAGACATCCGTGAAAACTGAGCTGGGTTGTGTCATGAAAGTAGATGAATCTATCACGTTTAGACTCACCGACATGTCTTAAAAGCGCGACACTGCTTACAGCAAACAACAGTGGTCGTCTTCCTTGTCGTAAAAGCTGTCTTCGACTGTATGCACCGTCAGGCGCTATGGCAGTGTCTGTGGAGCAGGGGTGTCCCACATAAAATCTCGACCCCTCTTAAGGCGCTATAAACGAACTCCCACAAACGTGTGAAGGTCCACGAATAGATCCCGCCCGACCTCGAGTGGTATCAGGCAGGGGTATCCTCTATCCCTTTCTCTCTACGGCTTCGCTAGTGATACGATTATGGAAGACTTACTATCAGCCTCTAAGGCCTATGGGGTCTAAGTGCTTCCGTGCGTTCGCTCACAGTTGTCGGGTACGTAGACAGCAAAATTCTTCTTAAATCTGACGCCGTGATGATGCAAACAATAATAAATAGTCTAAATAATTCTACCTCACACCTTAGCATGTGCTTCACACCTGCAAGGTATAAAATGCTTCTGTAAGATTGCATGGTCTCGAACCCTAACCTCATGCTTGTGGATATGCTGATTGATGTAGTAGAAAAGTTTGTCTACCTGGGCAGTTGCATCGGTTCCGGTGCTCTCGTGGTAGATGATATTTCTATCCGGATTGTGATGGCCAGAGCAGCTTTCGTAAACTCACATCACCTGTGGCGTAGACGTGACATCAGCTTTTTCATCAAAAAATTTAGTTAACAATGCTGCGGTGCACTCCATATTACTATATGGATCAGAAACGTGACCGCTTCGCGCCGAGGACGTCGAAAGACTTTCAGTGTTTGACCACCGATGTTTTCGAGACATTGCCCGAGTCTGCTGGAAACACCGGATCAGCAATTCTGAAGTATGTCGAAAGATGTTCGGAAGAAATAACTATAGATGAACGAATAGCACTGCATACGTTGCGCTGGCTTTGCTACGTGTTCCGTATGCCGGTCGACCATTTTTCTCCGAAGGGTTTTTCGAACGATCGCGCGAAGGGAGTATTATAGGCGGTAGATGATGGGGCGATGATGGGGTAAGTTAGATAGGGAGCTGAAGTAGTTTTGAGCTCAGCTAAGGAATCCAGTCAGAGGGTCTCCATTGTGCAAATTGTGGGGCTGTGGTTAATGTGAAGAAGGACAACAGTCAGATAATGATAGGTTAAGCAAGAGGTCCCGAGGTATTTGATAGGGACTGTAGTGCAGCTTGAAGTTACTACATAAACTGAACAGAAAGGTAAGAGTATAGTGCGCCACCCACTGAATCACTGCTTTCAGCTCCAAGCAATCAATGGTGTATGGCAAAAACAGCTAATAGGCGCTGGTGGTGGCTTCTGGTATTCAGGGACTAATAAGCTCTTTACATTTTATATGTATACGATCACTTTTTGGCACAAGCGGAAAGAACGTGTGTGTTATGCCTGGCTGATGAAGAGGGCTTGGGGTCGTGCAACCCCAACTAAAACGAAGGTGGACACTCATACCAAGCTACTTATACCATATTTATTCCAGTTAGGCCCCTGCCATGGACTAATCTACCCGCTCTGTTTATTGGTTGGTGCATCACTTTGCCCAGCACTAACCGACAGTAACCAAACAAAAGTCAGAGTTTCTCATACCTGAAAACGCATTACACGCCACACAACCCATTAAGCACGCGCACACATAAACTTGAGGAGCGCCTTCGCTTGGTTCCGCAGCTCACACCTCGTAATCGTTTGGACATGGCGCACACGCTATGGACATCCCCATTCTGTTCCCATTGTCCCAATGGTAGCTGTCCTTTCTTTCTCCCTCTCCGTGACCTGCCTTTTCAAGCGGCTGTATACTGAGTGGGCTGTTTTACTGGCGAGGCTTTTCCCGGCTGGATAACATACCGGGTAGCCGGAGTTCTTTATTAATGAACACACTGCAATTAGGATTGCTTGGTGTCATGCCACCTTGCAGCTCTGGTAGCATGCGGGTGGCATGAAAAACTTGTGTGGTGGTTTTTGTGTGGTACGTCCTGCAGGGACGGTCGCCCTGTTGTGTTGCATAGTGCGTTAGTATACACGCCATCCCTCCAGTAGCACTAGTGCCTTGCCCATCGTCAGTGGTTTTGGGCAAGGCTTTTAATTCAGGAAATCCACAAATGAGCACAGTGGTTTCCCGTTTATTGCTGCTGGGTTGGACTCGTCCCGGTTGCTTGATTTATCTAGCAACGCTATAAAATACAGATAGTGAAAAACAACTGACCTTTCCTCTGGCAGAGAAAAATTCTTCAAAAATCATACATGGGATAGCCTTAAGATACTCTGCGACGCCCACGGCTTACATCGACGTACAAAGCTATAGCTGCGTTCATCACAATTAAGGTTGCACTGCACGAAAGCCCAATTCGTGAAGCGAAAAAAACATACCGACCCACTGCTCCTAAGAGTAGACACACGCAACGAAAACATACACAAAATATACATATAATAATGCGATTCCTGATTCTCCACTGCCAGCATACGAGGCTAGCGCCTATAGGATATTTTGCCATGCACCACTTGTTGTTCGAAGCTGATAGCAGTGACTATTTCTCCTGCATTCACTTTCCCTCCCAGATTATGGTACTGTCCAATTCACGCAATAAATTCCAGATAAACTATTCCATCATTCCGTCAGTCTTCATGTGTTTCATTTCCTTTACCACACCACCTCCCTGCGTGCTTATACCGGTTTGTTCTTTCGCTTGTGCCATAAGTGCATATATTAGCATGCTTAACCAGTCCTTGATTTTTAGTCTACTGAGTTCAAATCTACACCTATTTTGTCTCATTTTGTCACTGGTTGACACCACCCTAATTGCGTAAGCGTTAATGTTTTTGCTCTAATAATGGACTGCATCGTATCTGATGCCTCTTCAAACTCATCAGACCTTACTGATGTCATACCATTCCCTCGTTTCCCCGAGCTTCGACCTTCAGCAACACCTTTTCCGAAAGCTCTGTTTGACTGTTATACACTCCAAGTGGCCTGTGCTTTACCTCCAAAGGGATCCCCAACCAGGCTGAAAAATACCTGCGATGTTACGTTGGCCTTCTTTTACCCCTGCGGATTCCCTTGGTTAACCTAAAAAATCCCGCTGCTCACAGAATTTAACATCTCATTCCAATCGCAAACGTGACGTACGTTTGGGGGCCTGTCCAGAAACCCAAGCATGTCAGTGCAATGGTGGCACGGCACTGCAATACTCAGTTTGATAGCACACCCACAATTATACCCTTCCGCCTTTTGACTGTGCCCCTCGCACACTTGTTCTCTTACCCGCAACTACGAACAAACTCTTCACCTGGCCCCAGCCGACTCCTGGACACGTTCATTTTAACCTGCTGAATCTTTCGGTCGGATCTAGCGAACTCGGTGGACTTTCAGTTTGTGCTCTCCATAGAGTCAATGATTTTCTGCATTCTTCGCGTTCCTTCGTGTGCGTTTGCGCCTACTCGCTTTCCAAGGGAACTTTTACACCCGAATTCACTTCAACGGCGACACCAGTGAGTATCTACAGTTTCACTGTACACCGTGATTCTGGGATTCCAGCAACTATTTATCTGTATTGCTAATTCATTCACTTACGCTCTTCGTGACCCTGGCATTTGGCCCAACAGTCCAAGGCCACGAGGCCTCAGTGGTGGTTTTGGGTTTTAGTTCAAATTGACCGGCAGGATCAGAGCTATTCTGCTGTTTCACCAGATCCGCCGTTCTGGTTCCTCATTTTCTGCAATGTTCAGTTTCGTTATCACGTGCCAGGCAGGATGCCTCTTGATTTGCCCTTCATCGTTTTGCTTTTGCCCGCCACCTTCAAATCTTAACGATCTGATCTTGTTCCAGCTTGATTTGTTCCCTAAAAATGAAAAAGCCATAATAACCGTTTTCCATGTCCGTACCGATTCATGCGTGACCGTCTCTACATCAGATAATGCCCACTCTTTGTGATGCCGTCGCTTTTGCGCGCAATCTTGTGGTACCCACAAATCCTACCAGTCACGCTTTTATTTTGACTGTAACATTAGGGTCATGCCTGTCAACCAGTTGGGAGTAAATATTATTATGGAGAGGCGATCACCCGAGCATACATCAAGGGATGGACCTTCACTTTTTAAGTACTTTTTGTCATGACCACCGATCGTGTATCCTGGTTTGAATCAAAACTGTTCCAGGGTCTTATAGAAGTGCTCGGATGCAAGCTCATTCGTACAACTCAAACTTTCCCTCAGACAAACGGCCTGGTCGAACAATTTCATTGATATCTAAAGGCTGCCTTTGGAACACACGACAGTTTACTTAACTAGGTTGACCAATTACCCACGATACGTCTATATCTACAGGCAGTGTTTCGTTATTCCATACGCTGTTCACCAGAAGAATTATATTTTGACACTACTTTCTGTATTCCAGGTCCCATTATCGTATCGATTGGTCGCCATAAGCCGGCATAGGCTGATCTTATGCAGTCAGGTACTCCCGAACCGGCTTTTAAAGACTCTGATCAGCAAGCAAAACCCGTTGCATTCTTCCACGTCTCCATCTGTATTACCTGCCACTCACGTAGATCATCAACTCATCACATTCCCCGGCAGTTATGTTCATTAGCTCAATCCGTTTCGTCACTTAATTCCGAAAATAGATGTTATACGTCCCCACTATCAGAATCTGGTAGCCCTTGAAGGCATTTCAAAGATAAGTAACGCAACGTCATTCGAACTCTACGAGTTCCTACTTGATCTGTCAGTTACCTGAGAAATAGGCTTCATTCGCCCCACTGCCCGTTTACAGTAGGAAATAACACTGAGAAATCCCTGAGTTTATTTTCTGTGTAGACTTTCAACATCTGTACTTTTGGCAAGCTGGAAAACAAGCAACTTTAATGGAGGTCTTGAACTCCTAAGTTTGATGCGTGATGCTTAACTTAAGCGCGGTTGTGTATCCTAAAGCACACAGGACGAACTCAGATGGTTTACCCACTGCACTTCGTGTGTAAGGCGCGGGATTTGAACGCAGTTTCGGGCTCAAACATGCTCTGCTGGATTGAATTGCAGGGAACCGTTGAATTTGCGTTACTGGATTACGCAGCTCACCGTAAAAAAACGAAAACGGAACCCGCAAACGCATCTTCAAACTTCTGCAATGTGGTGCCGTATAGGAGTGATCCCTCTGGAGTCTCCTGCTGCCGGCGCGGAATTCATGTGCATATGTCATGGACCATCATAAGCTCGCTGACGTTGTGTTGTTTAAAGTCACCAGAGACCTAATTCACTTAAATAAGTTACAAGGTACTGGTCAATCAGCGACGTTGTTTCAGTGGCCCACACCCACACCTCGCCAAACGGTCGACGCACAGTGGGGGTAGTTAGGCCAGTCCCCTGGCTATTGTTGAACTGAAACATTGCCAGTTAAAAAAACTTAACTAATCGTTTCTTAAACTCAAAAATCTAAACCGCAACACAAGCTTCGGCGTCTCCATTCTGTGACAGTTTGGTCACCGGGCGGCTCTTCCAGAAGCCTTGATTTCCCTTTCTGCCGATTAATTTTGGGTCTACGATGTACGCACGCAACTCAAATCGCTTATGGCGAGCTCAGCTATTTCACACTTGGAGTAACTGGTGATCATTGTCCAATGACTGGTTGTGCCTACGGTCCGGGAGTCCGCTCATATCAAGGTCTGAAAATACTTCATCGGACTGAATCACAGTAAACCGCCGTCCCTTCGCTGATTGCCTGGTTCAGTTGAGGTGCGGTAAACGGTTCTACATGTAAAGCGGGTGTACACCCCAAACAGACCGCGGTTCTGAAACTGGGAAACATGGGTTGTACCGAGATCTGCCACGAGTTTTCCGGTTGGCAATAAGAACGGATGCAGTCATTCCGGCATGTGATGTGAATTTCCAAGTTGGATGACAAAGACAGAGTTGGATGAAGGTTGACCTGGAGTATATGCTCAGCGTAGAGCATAGGAGGGAGTGGTCGCTTCAGTTGCTTGCCGAAAGTCGTCTGTTCTTCGCTAGTGCAAACGTTTGGCACAAGCGCGCACGGTAGTTCACTTGGAGGAGGCCAGCCGCTCCGTTGGATCAGGTGTATGTCAGTTACCCAGTTACCACCAGTGCAGAATTTTCTCCAGCAGATCTGCCAG
>SJOL01006374.1:265797-285977 GCA_004794785.1 Opisthorchis felineus | reverse complement strand
AGGTGAGCAAAGCGTCATCAGTGTTCTTTTTCAGTGTCTCAAGATTACCAAAATGGATACCGAAGATTTAATCACGTATATGGTGAGGTCAAATACTGTGAGTGTTTGAAGATAAATTCAAGTGCCTCATCTTTGTAGCTGGTCATCAATCCCCACAGGATGCAGACATTTTGGCCCGTCTATTGAATAGAACTGAACAGAATCCAAAAATGACGCTTCAGAAACAACACCGAACACTATCTTCGCATCAATCTCAAGGCTGATGCCGGAATCCTTGGCCATTACCACTCCACTCAGCCTGACGTTGGGTACAAAATAACTCCCAAAAGTAAATCAAACTCCAAACGGCCCCAAGAAAACCGCCCACACCCTGCTGGCTTTTCGAAGAGTGGTATTTTTAACGCCACTGTCCTAACCGGAACCACGGGTGCAGCAAGTACAATCGAAAAGGCCACAAACTATAATGTTGCATTAACAACTTCGAGAGTTCGCGCAAACGCCAGCTCGTCAAAAGGACGCAGGCAGGAAGCGTGACCGCTACATTCAAGATGAAATCACCCAACCGACGAAAGTTCGTGTGTCAATGACACACCTGTTTCTCTCTAACTCTCATTTCAGAATTAACCAAAGAGGTACACAGAGGGCCATCAGTGGAACACACAAACTGCAGCGTTTTTAGTGTGCCTGGTGGAAGCCTCAAACTGACCGGAAAGCTTAACTGCTCCGTAACATTCAACGGCATCCAATTCAGTAGTGCTTTCTACCTCGCAAACTATACAGGCCTCGATATCTTGGACCTGGATTGGATTAGTGAGCTTTAGCTCTTCGAACCACACGTCAGTGCCGTTTGTAATGAAACAACAGTACACAGCAGTACACGACACGTGGCGAACAGTTTGACGACGCTACTGTGAAGGATTTAGAGCGGAAACAGAATACTAGTGGAATGAAGCCCATCGACTGTGATCCGTTTTCAAAAAGGGTGCAAGTGTATCATGTGAAAATCATCGTGACGTCAGCCTAGCACCCGTGGCATCCAAGGTTCTCTCCGGCATTATTTTTCACAGGTGGATCGATTATCGGGAGAGACAGACCCGTAGAAATCAAGCTGGGTTTCGCTCTGGCCGAGGATGCGTGGACTATATCTTTATCAGCATCACTTTCAAATGCCCTAAGTTGGCCTTTTTTGGTCTGAAGGCTGCTTTTGACTCACTGTCGGTCATCGGAAACTTTGAAGCTATCTGGCGACCAAAGGTTGTCCTTCCAAATTCGTATCCCACGATGGATGAATTACTCAGGCTTCATAGGTTACGCTGGTTAGGACATGTACTCCGCATGCCAGAGAATCGCCCGCCTTGTAGGGCTCTTTCTCCTAGCCCTGTGCTGAGTTGATGCGACCTAGAGGTGGACAGTGTATGATCTAGCCACGAAATATGAAAACGCTAACCAGTAACCTGAGTCGGATCGACAACTGCCGTTTCCCTGGATAGGGACCCCGGGACTCAACTCACCAGTAGTTAGTGACATTGACAGAACTGGTCCGCGCAGTCAGTGGTGCTCATGCATCAAAACTATCGCCTTCAGTAGCCATTTCGTAACTGAACATGCCGTCGCCCCCAAGGCTTGGCTGTGTCCCACACTCCCCCACTTTCCGGTGATGGAAACCGTAGCAGCTGGAACCAATGAATCCATTGTACTTGGTTTATAGCTGATAAATTGATTGATTGACCGATTGATTGGGTGCCTTATTTTCTGCATCTGCTGAATTCACTGGTAGAATTAATTCCCAGCTAAAACCGCAGCGTCTCGGCACCTTCAAATCACTTATTCATGATTGTCGTTTGAGGTGTCTTCTCAGTTTACTGGACATTTGAACGAGCAACGTAGTGGTTTACACTTCACATAACCAAGATGGATGATCTTTTTAATTTCGTGAAAGTTTTCTGACTGGCTGAATTGTGGTCCTTATCTCCATCCGACTGAGTCACACAAATTGTACCGAAAGCTAGTGTACTAATTTGCACATCTTTATGACCACAGAACTCAGTGGATGCTGTGAAACAGGAAGGGAGAAGCCTCAGTCAGTGTGTCAGTCATACATCAGTAGCATTACGATGTGGTTCATGGAGCCGAATTATCTAGGGAAATATCATCACAATCCTTCAAGGGGACGATGCCGTGGGTTGATCCGATGGTGTTGTCCTGCTTGTTTTTCAGGTTTTGATATTCTTGCGACCGTCAGTCAAAGTACTGCTTCGTAAATCCTGTTTTCTTTTTGGATCTACCACCTGCTCACCTGACATCGTACATTTTCATCTTCTGGAAAATGGAATTATGGTTGAAGAATACATGTACGATCCCATACGTTCTTGTTGGATTTTCCTCGCCATTTTGAGGAACGACCTTTGTCCGCACTATGTACACTGCGGAGTAGCTTGTGTTGAGCATTGTTTGCATAACCGAAATTATATTCCCAAGATGATTTATATTTTAGCTCTATCGTTCAAATGACTTCGGACTATCAGTATATGCCACGTTCGCAGCCAGTCCCCGGAGTGGAATATCCGCTCACGGTAGCCTATTGTGGAGGTAAGTCTTTGTAGGTCTGTTACAATGTCGCAGAATGTACAATGCCAATAGAATATTGTGAGTTTTCATCAGCCCCTGATAAGTGTCGCTCGTGGATGGAGAAGAACCTCCCTGAGGAATTTGAGCGACTAACAGCTTGTATGTTTTGACCCTCCCGTTCTATAGTAACTCATTTTTAAGGTGACGGTGCGCCACCTGCAGAAGCTCCTGCCAAAGGTCGTCAGGTTCGGGGTGGGAAGGGTTCCGCACCTCGCAAGCCAGCCAAACAGAAGATTACCGTTTTTAAAACATCTCGTGGGAAAAAGAAGTTCACAACAAGCGTCGTCGGTTTGTCCACTTTTGGTATGTCACATAGTTTACCGATTGATTCCTGAAAACTTGTTTATTTTTCATCATGCCTCCTCCTAAGCCACTGAAAATGACCCTTCAATAACGTACCACCCTCCTAGACTTAAACCGCCATATTCTGAATTCACCACTTTACTGCTCACAAAGCTTGGGCAACCTTACAGTGTTTCTACTCGCGTTCTTCCACAGGACAGCCATGTACCAAAGCAGCACCACAACTAAACGATTCAACCTATCGTGCTCTCTCGCTGGTTAGCAGAGAACGATACCTTGTAACAGCTAAGAAACTTATCGAATCGAAACACCGCACAAACTGCATCCACCCCTGTCTATCTAAACGGATAGGTCTTTTACGAAGAGGCTGGACGTTACCATGGTGTGACGCTTTGCTTCCAAAGGGGCTCGTTATGAGTACAGGGATATCAGCTTGATTTCATACGTATGAAGGACCTACAGCTTTATTATTCCTGGATTTCCAAAACGCATTCGACTCAATTGACCGGTCTGTTTCCCTTGATACGCTTGCCCATCAAGAAATGCCCCGGAATTTTCAGACTTCCGAACGTGCGATACTACACAGATTACTCCCGAAAAGCTTCCGTACACAAAGTGTTCTCCGTCAGGGTTACCCATTTTATCATTCCCTGTTTAATTTCGTGACCGGTGAGATAACTGAGACAAACGCTGGGAGGTCTTTGTAACCCTGGTGTTCAGACAGCCGCTGATGAAAACCTTGTCGACCTGGAACATGCATACGACGTCGCTTTCGTGTTCGGAGAGAAGTTTTAGGTGTTTTTGGATGGTCAGACCAAAGTCATCTCCACCTTTTGCGTGTGCTTTGCACCCACAAATTGTAAGCTCATGCTCCTGGATATGCAGTCACTGAACACGCCACTTGTAATCCAGGGAGAGACACTCGAAGTTGTGGAGCGTTTTGCCTATCTTGGAAGTTGTATTACTCCGGATTGTAGTGTGATAAGTGAGGTCAGTGCACGAATCTGCAAGTCTTGGGTCGTGTTTGCCAATGTAAGATACCTATGGCGTCAAAGCGGCATACCCCTGAATCTCAAGGGATATGTGTACCAGGCTACAGTAAGGGCTATTTTGTTGTATGGTTGGAAGATTTGGCCTGTTTGGGCAGCAGAACTGTGGTGTCTTCCGGTTGTCGACAGCCGTTGTCTCAAAACTATAACTAGTCTAGGTGGGCTTTTGTGAATCCCTAGCGAGGTGTATAGAAAGCGAGTGTTTGGCTGTGCAGTTGGGACTTCGATCGAAGAATGTGTCCACAGCCAGAAGGCGCCTTGTTTGGGTCATGTATTGCGCATGTCGATCCATCATTTGCCGAAAAGTGTGCTGTTTTCCGTGCCCAATTCAGAATGGCGGAAGCAAAGAGGTGTCTAACCTTTGGCTGACAGACGGGTATGAAACTGACTACGAAGAGTCTGGGTGGTGTTGGTGTAACTCAGCTTCCAGGATGAGGACTGTGTGACCCTTGCTGCTCGTGTTTGGAGGCGCTGCTAGATATGGCTTTTAATGGATGTCAATGGCGTTCTTGCTGTCAGTATCTATCCAGATTGCCTGAATGGGTGTCGGGGAGTTTGGGCCCCTCAGAATGACTGTGGTAAGCTAACACTAAGTCCCTTCTCCTTCCTCTTTTATTCTTTTTTCTTAATAATGCTTCCCAATAAAGCATGATTGCGCTGCAGCGAGACATCCATGTTGAGAATAGGCATTATTCTGTCGACGGTGGTGATGATGACATGATGATTAATGGTTGATTGATTATGACAGGTCAGAGACCGGAGCAACTCCATGTGCGAATTAAAAAGTATAAACAGCACGCACCTTTTTACCCCACGAAATACGACAGAGTTTAAAAAAACTTGAGCGCGACTCAGGTATTGCACTCCATGCACTCGAATCAAACCAGCAAATCAACTTCGGTTTTACGCGTATACTCCAATCAGGATTGAAGTCGCACGTGGAGTTGATGTGCGCTGAAGCTCTAGCGATCATCACACATTCAGACTGCATCGACCGTAATCCCGGAGCCAGAATCCCGTCTACCTGGTGCGGACTTGGACACCTTAGTAGACATAATACCCGGATGTCTAGCGGGGTTTTCAACAGTGGTGAATCACGTTTGACACAGTAGTAAACGGAGACATACCCCAGCTAAACTACACATAATCAAACACGCACAGTGACCGCATCTGACTACTGACTAATCTCAGGAAGACCAATCAGGAGACCCAAATAATGCAGCACTTTGCCCGTAAAGGTTACTCACGGCACCCGAAACGTCGGATTATAATATCTTATTCCGCTAGGCTGTTTTGACCTTGAACCTTCCAAGATGTAGATCCTGATCTAGCCTTTTCCAGCCACTTTAGAAGCTTACACGGTTGTAATCCAGAAAATGTGGTCAGAATCTGACGGCAACTTACGGTCAAATCTTTATCTATCGAATCTATATCCAAACGGCGCAATCGTCTTGGGAGGAAGGTATCGCTGATATCACAGTTACCCTTCGAAGTCATAATTTATGATATTCCGAACTTGCTTGCATAACAACACCATTCTCTGTCAGCGGTAACTCCGCATCCATAGTACATGTTCTACGATGTTTGCAATGCTAGATTTGTTCTGCCTCCCTAAACACCCGTTCTCTAAGCAACCGTGGTTCGGTGACATCAGTAGTCGAAGCCCTAAATATGCTCCATGTCCTCTGTCCAGAAGTGCACCTTCTCACCACAACTGTCGTAGCGCACTTTCCTTCCACACGAATGCGGCAATCTTGGGTGCCCCAGCAGCACACTGGAATCCAGCCGGTTATGGACTGCCAGCTTCTTCTGGACGAATCTCACAGTGTGCGTTAGAATTGTGTAATGGTCATCCTTTGCTGCAAGATTCATTACAACTGTAACCTTCTAAGTTATTTTTACATTTTGCGATTCATTCTGCGGAATACGGGACCTTCAAACTATTCATTTAGCGCCTCTAATTTTTTTCACCATCGATTCGCCCAATGTCCCCGTCTCTGTACAAAATATTTTCAAAGTAGGAACTGTGAAACTGTTTTAACATGGGCTTCCCACTTCACGAAATGTGACATCATTTTAAACAAATTAGTATAGGTACCTTGATGCCGGATTGTTTCTTTCTCATGAATCAATCCACAATGTGGGGACAGCTCCAGAGCAATTATTCGTAATTCTGGTAGCTCCCTCCATAGGAATTGCGGAGTTTCCTGTTTGGGTTTATTGGCAATTTTTTAGTGCGAAGCTTCAAACGAGTTAGGTTCCTGTGTTAATCCTGTTCGTAAGATTCGCAGTACTCTCCCGAAGAGTGTGCACCCTCAGGACTGGCATTACCCGTTCCCTTCCTGAAGCGGAGGTGTACCCTCTCGGGCTGCAATACTATTTGCACAGCTGAGTTGGAAACTAACTGATACTGTGAGCTTGGCATCCAGGAGTTCTACTACGTAACTAGAAAAAAATTACGCTCATTCTGTCGAATGAATAACAGTAGAAGCGACCAAAAGTCTTTGTCTTCACTTCTTTTATTGGATGAATCTGACAATACTTACATCTGACTGTTGTTAAATAGAACAAACAAACACTACCTGCCGAGGGCTTTCAACATACGTTTCCCGTTGGATTGCTGTGGTTTCCTAATTGACTGGCTTCCCTTTCTGTGAAATAGTCTAGGTTTTTGTTGATTTCTACGCAACTTATTCAGTCTTCGGGCGCACAGGCATTCTGAAATGTGAGCTGTGCATATACCTCGAAGCTTATATGCTTCAGAACTAGACGAAGGAGGTGCTCACCGATATCTTCCGCTACAGTAGTACTGTGCGCCGTAACTCTGAAGAAAACGGCACTTTTCAGGAAAGTCTCATGAGATGCTGTTTGGGACGGCATCATAAAGTTACTGGTACTAAAAGGTACTTCTAATGCGTTTTAGGGTTTTTGCACCCTGTAACCCATATATAAAATGCAATTTTTTGTAGCTCTTGACCATACTTTGATACATTTCTATGGATGTATGAACGTAACTCGTAGGAACAACAAGAATTCAACAGAAGTCAACACAGAGGACAGTTTCACTTATCAGC
This sequence comes from Opisthorchis felineus, assembly GCA_004794785.1. Taxonomy (NCBI): domain Eukaryota; kingdom Metazoa; phylum Platyhelminthes; class Trematoda; order Opisthorchiida; family Opisthorchiidae; genus Opisthorchis; species Opisthorchis felineus. The sequence continues at coordinate 278,923 of SJOL01006374.1, read as the reverse complement.
ATATTAGCAACTGGATGCTATCTTGTGACTTACTCCCCCATTCTGGTTGTGGTTCTTTGAATGAAGCTGGTGCACTGGGAACTGTCAAGTGGTATAAGGATGGTGATGCTGATGGTGTTGACAGAGAAACGGACTGACTCTAAGTTGGGCTCTGAAGTCTCACTGGAATGTAGACCAGAGGCAGAGCATAATGTTTTGCCTAATGTCTGCCGTTACACCTTGCATGTTCCCCTGATATGGCTGGATGCTACTGGCTGTCAGACCTTTCTCCACTTCATCCTGTGTGACGGGTAGTCTGCACCGCATCCTGTAAATTTTCTGTTATCTACCCCTACTGACATGCCTTTTGAAGGGAATCACAGTTTTCGTGATTCATCCTTCATCTCCTCTAAGCCTCAGGCTTACTCGTACATCAAATATGGACCATTTAAGCTAGATAACCTGGATTTTCCTGGCGTGTTTGCGTTTGCTTTTCAGCTGATTTTGTCTAGTCAACAAATTGTTTTTTTTTTCTGGCAGAACAGGAATTTGTTTCTCATAGAACGCTCCGGTTATCTTTGCGACGTCAGATCAGACGACTATGTTCGCTTTCTGGTACATGTGTACATAGCTGCCATTCACGTGTGCAGTTAATAATACTCGAAAAGGGTATAAGAGCCATGATATTGCCAAGTTGCCCCAGTCTACACCGGTGTAATCGGCTGCAAAGGAGAAGCTCCAGGAAACAAGTCGTGAGCCTCAACTAACCAGCTGTCTCGAGCGTAACTATTACTGTCAGCATAACTTCTCCGGAACCGCGTGTCGACCTCAGGTTTTACTGATTTACTCATCACGGCTAGTCTGACAGAATTGCAGTGATTAAAAAAACGCTCAGCCGTAGCGCCCTTTCGGTGTCTACCTGTCATGGAACCCGAAGGAAGCACGAGGACTGAAATATTGCGAGAATGCCCAAACTTAGGCAGGAGCGGTCCAGGTGCAGAGGTGGGTTCGAGCCACGGACCTTGCGGTCAGCAAGTGCGCGCTTTAACCGCTGAACCAGTATGTAGATAGCTATTCCCTCAAATAAGCGCAAGTCACTGTATGTGTGTTATATACCATCTTGCTATAGGAGGATATTACTCTTTTGCAACCTAAAGAAATCGGATGGGGACAGTGTTTCGCATGTAGTGAGTTACGGTAATCATTATCATCACTGCTGGTCCTGAACAAGCTTTTGTTCGCCGATGGCAATTCTTCAGGCTCGCGGACTGTACCTTGCCTGACTTCTGCAAACAACAGTTGCTCTGTAGCTCGGCCATTCTCAACAGTTAAATTTGCATCAGAAGCCAAACATCCAGTGCTCGGATGTAATAGTGGTAACTGACTACTTCTTCACTACGAATTCATTGGACGGTTTATGCTTATAATCCCCGCGTGATGTTCGTTCATGAAGAGCCAGCAAAATGCTGATTCTGGGTCATTGCATTTCTGGTTCTGCCACGCGCTCCACTTCAGTCAGGACGTCTGACTTTTGGGAAGCGCATGTTACTACTGCTCCACCAGTGCAACTTGTTGAGCTCTAGTGAGAGCGCAACTGGAGTCTAGTGCTTCCCCTGTGTGGTGTGGACCCACCGGAATAGTTGCTTCAAGATAGGAGAACTATTCAAACGAGAGTGATGCGAACGTGAATTCTCCAGGTACCGTGACCACTGACAACTGGGTTTATGGGTGTTGGAAATTTTTCCTGCTGGTGCTTTTCGTTCCATTGTTTTGGTAAACATGCTAACCCCAGTAAAGAGTAACGCTCAGTTTTTGCAGTTACGTGTTCGCATTTTCTCCGCAACTTTTTCCAGGAATCGAACTCAAGGTTGCTTCCAAGGTCTTTGGGCAGAAGTTCGCCACGGGAAGTTCGGTGACCGGGAACGGTGATGAGATTGTAATCCAGGGTGACGTCAAAGATGAAATTATTGACTTACTGACGGAAAAGTGGCCAGAGGTTAGTTACTCTTGTTGTTTGTGTCGCTGTTGGTTTTAACTTTGTTTAGCTTGTCCTAACGCCAATAATGGTAAAACCCCTGTTGGCCATCACATTTTGCCGAATCTGCCGATTCCTCCCTCAATATTTCTCATAACACCGGTGCTATCTGACCCAACACGATGTCAGAATAGCCAGAGTGTGGATTACCACCAACGAACCAGCCCCGAATACAGATAGGTCACGTTGCCATCAGTTATAGATGGCGAGGGTCGGTCACCGCCTGCCGCTCTTTCTGAATTACCCGCGTGGATTCCGACCATGCACTTGCGCTTTTCAGGTCTACGTAAACCGAGCATACCTCGGTTAGCCATTGAGAAGCTAGTGCACCCACAAATCAAACGAACTTGTCAGAACCGGCTCCTCGAACGCCTAGCGGTTTCCCGCCTTCAGATTTTAACGGTTACTAGAGCTCCACCCAGTGCCTGAAATTCTGTCTGCGGTACATCCCAGCCAATCTCATCTAAGCAATGGATATTTGATAGAAAAGTGTCTTTGCTGGATGCACGGCGACGGATTCCTCCTGCAGCTTTGACTCAACTCGACGCATTATCCGACACCAATTAAAATTGAGTGTCCGTGCAGACTGGGAAGGTTGGTGGACCCGAAATGAAGAAACAAAAAAGGCTGGAAAAATTCCCGAATTGTTCCGCCTGGTTCGCTTGACTGTTTCTCCGAAGCCTCTTGTCAGCAAAAACATCAAGAACCAAAATAGCTGTTTGATATTCAGAAAAGTAGAACGTTTGGACCGTTGGACAACAATTCAGCTGTCCACCTGCCACCTCCAAGACGGACTGTCGGTCTTTAACGTAAACACTGGTTGTGATTACGGAATCACCTTTCAGCCCCAGAAATATTCCTGCTCGAGTACCACCGTGTTCTTTGTCCCAATAACCTTCCACCTGTGTTGTTAAAGAACTGCCGCGCATGCTGCAGCCCGTGGCCCTCTGGTCTGTTTGCCTCTATCTGGGAGGAAGAGATCGTCCCAGACAATTGGACTGAGAGGTACTTTCAGTGAATGTAGTAGCCACAGGAGCGTCACTTTCACTCCAGTTGGACACAAGGCTTCTAGCATCACTGATTCTTCGTATCCTTACGCCGGCACACGAATCCTTGACCCGTGAGCATCAAGTGGTATTTCGGCCAGGTAGAGGCTGGATCGACCACATCTTCAGGTGTTGGAGCAACGCTCTATGTACATACGACTCAATCTTGATGTTACCTGAATTGTAGGGTGCGTTGCATTCTGTCGATCCGTCAACGCTGTTAACCACACTTGTGAACATAATCTGGCCTCCATAGTCACACACTTCTGAGCGTGTGAAAGTGCATGGTCAGCTCCCCAATAGCTTCCTTACAAAAGGCGGTGTCCAACAAGGACCACCACTATCCATTCTTGTTCAGCTTCGCCATTCATAAAATACTGAGGTGAACACTGGAATGTCCTCAAATCCCCAATGTTCAAATTGTTGCTGATAACAACCTTGTCGATCTGAAGTACGCAGACGACATCGTCCTAAGCTTGAAAGACGAAGGCGAAGCACAAGCCTTGTTGAATAGACTGGCCACCGTCATGCCATCTTTCGGTATGCGTCTTGCACCTTCAAGGTGCAAAGTCGTGCTTGAGAACCTACAGTCTCTGAACATACCCCTTACAATTCAAGGGGAATCCTTGGAGGTTGTGGTGGATTTTACCTACCTCGCTATTTGTATTGGCTCTGATGTAAAGGCGTCCGATGAAGTCATTGCATGAATCTCAAAGCGTCGAATCACGTTTGCTAATTAGCGTCACTTGTGGCGTAAAAAGGGCATATCATTGGGTCTCAAGACTCACGCGTATCAGGCCACAGTAAGGGCTGTATTGTAGTATGGCTGCGAGACACGGCCTCTGTGGACACTTGATGTGAGGCTCTTGACCACTGATGAAGCGTTGCTGAAGTCGAATGGCGTCGACGAATTCGTAACGAGACAATTCGAAGACAGGTATTCGGTCGTACGGTGGGTACTACATTCGCGGGAATATCTATTGCCATCAACTTCGGTTGATCAGCCATGTGCTACACATGCCGAAACCTCGTCCACCGAGACCAGTGTTGTTCTCCGTGCCTCCTTCACAATGGCGCAAACCGCGAGGTGGGCAACGTATGACTTGGCACCAGTGTGTGAAAGAGACTACGAAGAGTTTGGGTGTTTTTGGTGCGGTCCGCCTTCCAGGTTGCGGTCCTCGCGGCCTCTCGTGCGCTTGGCTGGAGACATTGCAAGAAATGGCGGCTGATCGATATCTGGCATTCGTGCTCTCATTTTCTTTCCGAATTGTCTGACTGGGGGATCGGAGCTGTATGCACTTTAGGATGCTTGTGGTAGTTCAGCATTAGGTTCCTCCGCCATCTTTTTTTTCTGATTTAATGTCTTAAATATAATTAAATAAACCTTGTGTTTGTACGGCAGTGAAGCGTCACAGTCAACATTGATGTTCCTATTTGGGGCGCAGGTGATCTTTTTTGAATGCTGTCATTTCCCATGTCTACGAAAACTTCCTTAGATCGGGTACATCACGCTAAGCATGTCTTTTGTTGACAGAGTTCTTACGACAGTTTGGTACCGCCTACACAGCTGCTTCACCACACACCTTGCTTATTGTGTCCCAAGTTCCTGTTATTATTATTATTATTATTATTATTACTAACGTTATTAATAATAGTAATAATGGCTTAGCAGAACACCGTTGGTGCTTGGGCATTAACTGCGTTTCGGCTTCGATAATTGTTTGATTGCCTTGATGTTCACAGATCGATGAAGACTCCATCGAAGATTTGGGTGAAATGAAGAGGTAGACAAAACCTCCTGACCTGCATCCCAACTTCCAAGGATTCATTCAAAACATAGAATAGGATCCACTATTTCTCCACATACAATCAGCTGAGCCGTCTTCCTCGTGTCTTTCTGCCCTTCCCCTTTATGTGACGGTGTGCTGTTGAATGCACGTGTTTAATCTTATCTGAATGGATAACAATTTTTCAACTGCAGGACGATTCATTGTCATCGATGTTATTCGATTGTTTATTAAAGGATTTCGGTCGCTGAGACCACATGATCTCAACCTACTTTGAGACGAATTTACCGCTTGAAAAATACAAAAGTTTTCGGAACTTTCGGTCGTAGTTGCTTATCTGCCAAAGTCGGTAGTAGAATCCAAGGTCGTGTGTTCATGGGTGGTTATTCCTCGTCATAAATCTTAACGATCGATGGAAGATTCACGGGGTTAGTTTTATGCGCAAACTTCACCCTTTCCTGCTTGAAGTTCAATAGGCTCCTAGTATGTATGTTCGCATCTTGCGCACAGTGTAATAGCAAATCATCGAAGTCATGTATCATTACTTTTGACGTTTAAACAGGTATCTTAGTTCCAAATACCTCTAATAAGATGGCTACTATGAGTCCTTCAAATTTCACTTCAATCAGGCAATCGGATGAATGCATGATATCCAAATTCACTGTATACATAAAACGATTCACCTCTGACCTTTGATCCCCTGGATTTCTTGTAGGCTTTCATGTGTTTGCCACGTACACGAGAAGTTATCCCGTACTTTTTCACCTATGAGTTCATATTCGATATAATAATAAATAATCGTTCAGCTATACTACCCTTTCGGTGCCTAGGTGCCATGCCATCCGAAGGAAGCACGAGGGCTGGGATATTGCCAGGTTGCCCAGGTCTAGACAGAAGTCGAGATGCAGAGGTCGGGTTCGAACCACGGACCTTCCGGTGAATAACTTTGCGCTCTAACCACTTGAGCCATCTCGCACCTTATTATTGATATGGTCGTGCAAGACTTCGTTTTAGCCTCTGACGCCTTTGGAGTTGAAATACTCTAAGGACGTTTGCTCGTAGACTCGGTACACGGAAGACAGGTCCCCTTGGCTACTACCACATGAGAATGCGAAATGTGAAGTTGTTACATTGTTGGTTATGTTCCACGTCTGCAAATTGTAAACTCTTGCTGCAGAACTGAGTAAGATGAGCCGATTGAGGTAGGTAAACTTGTTTTGCTAGGGGTTTCCATCGTCCATGGTCTGGCTAATGGCCATATTGCCATCCGGGCACCGAAGGTCAAAGTGGCTATTAACAGCTCACAGTTTTCGTTGCGTGAGTGCCTGCTCGAATATGTCCTCTACTCTTGCATGTGTCAGATAAACCCTGTTCTTGCTAGATGGGAACATCAAGACACCTTAAGTATTTGACCGTTGTTGTCTTCAACGTTTCCCAACTCTGGTTAGTACATCGAACTAGCTGTGCAGAGCTGCGTAGATTTTTCGGAGGAATGAGCCAAGGCATAGTAGGTAAGCTGGCGGTACCCCATGGGTTGCGCCCGCTCACTCACGTGGTTCGCTTGCTGGTGAATGGAATCCCCTAAGGAACTTCTTTCGAACGACCATGCACAGAGGGAAGATTTCCCAATAGAGCTTAGATGGCGACTTGGAAGGGAATCTCGAAAACTTGTATCCTATTCCAGAAGGAACATTTGCATGAAACCTTGTGGAAGATCTAGAGGTATTACTAGTTATCATCGCTCCTTTTCCACCTGCTTGGGTTGGCTCGTGATAAAGTGAGTAGCATATCAATCTTTGACGGTGCGGCGGTTTTTCTTGTATAGAGGATACCACTGAGGTCAATTTATGAGAACTGAGTGACGTGCTATCTCCAGCACCTAACTGAGGATGGTAAAGTGAAGGTTCGTGGGCAACTGTATTTATCGTGTAATCGGAATATATTGTATACGTAGCACTCGACTAATGTAATGCCGTCCCCGCCGGCCTCCCGCGAATCACGTCTGTCCTGAACGAGGAAGTGGATGTTTCAGCGTTTTTGTCTAATCCACTTGAGGGTTGTGGAAGAACAGGTATTCAGCCTATAAAAGAGAGACAGAGGATAAGAAGAGTTGGGCAGCATTTTTTAATCCTGTTATATTGGAACAAGAGCATTATGTTTTGAGCGACTCGATTTTCGCAGCAGTAAACAAAAACGTCTACTGTTGACGAACGAACCCATACTGTCTGTTCTGAAGTTGGCTGAAGTACAGTGGATGCTCATCCAATAGAAAAATACCCTTTATTTATTCAAGATCATTCTTCTTGTGATTGTTCTATGCGCTACAAGTATTTCCTTATGCTACGTTACATGTGATCATAGGCTTTTACTAAGTAGAAGTGTGACTTCTCGTAGCCCTTTAATATCTTCTTCAGCGCTCTTGTCGACAGTGAACATGCCCCAGAGAATGGGCCACAGTGCAACTGTTTGTGATGAACATCACGTGGGCTTATCCGTCGTTTGGCTTAAGTAACGGCAATTAAGATATAGGCAATGATGGTCATTGGAAGATTAAGGGTTGTGCATCCCATCCGTAGGTACAGCTATCGATTCACATAGGTCGACCGCAACTGGTTCATCAGTCTTGCTTTGAGCAGCCCGAGTTCTGAATGTCGGCTCCCGATTTGCTACAGCACTAGTTTTCTCTATGGATCAGGTGTTACAATCACACTACTCGCTCTCATTGGGTGCCCATCAGTGGTTTACACAAGTTTCACTTGTGACCTGGTTATCTGACTCCTTGCGTACTTCGCACAACTGTCGGTAACCCCTCAACATCACCCGCTCCGACGCTGGCCATCCGGAGGGCTTTCCGCTTGTTCTTGCACATACGCACGTGTTTTCGACCACTGCACTGTTCTCCGATAAAGTGCAACTAACCGGCCCAAGTATTCGGTCGCACTAGTACGTGCAGCCGGCTACCGTCCATCCATGAAAACTGTTATATACTCCAAGTCATTGTTGGCTAAAATTTCGCGGAACAGCTGTCACTAAATCAAGGTGACCACTGTCAACCTGAATGTTGTGGCCTCTTCGCCCCTTGCTGGGTGGATCCATGTGACTATTAGATGTTACTGGAATCCGTACAGGACATGACAAGTAACCGTTTCCAGTAGCGAACGTGCTATCAGTTCCTAACAGGGCCGCCTAGCCTACAACTTTTATTGTACGCTAGACCTGGGCTTAGTGAGTTTTTCAAAGCATGCCGGCTCGATCTCGCTGATGGTTTTTGACTCCAACACAATGCTTGGTTGTGTTTGCCTCAGTGGATTTCTAACGTTTAGTCAATTTGCTCTTGACTGTTTCTCTTGGAACATAGGGCTTGTTTTGCAATACCCCCCCCCCACCCTACTCTTGCCACTCTCTGCTATGGCCTCCATGGTTGAATTATACCGGTTTCCACAGCCAGTGTATTGCTGTTCATGAGGATTACTGGTCTCTAAAACCAATTTATGGTTGCCGGTTTGACAACTCCGCTAATGGCTTGCTTTGGCTTTGCAATGCCAGCAAGTGTGTACCTTTGAACTGCAGTGCTCAGGTCATACCAGGACGGGTGTATCAGTCGTCCCGGCCTATCGTTCCCAAGCGGGCCGGTGTGTGCCCACAAGTCTCTCCAGCAAATGCGCACACAGTCTGTCAGTGTCCCATCCGCTGAAAAGATGTGAGCTGAACGTCGTATGGATGAATCAACCACCAAGTTCAACTGCCTTTCAGGATAGTGTGGACTTCGGTAATGTCGTGCAACGTTAAATATTGCACCCGGAGTCCATGCGAGATAGCCGCATGCTACTGTCACGTGTCTCTTCAGGCCGATTGTCCCACCCGATTGTCCTGTTCATCCAACTTCATTTGCAGGCTAGTGAATAATGTGGTGAAGGTGGTCGACCAGAAAGCACGGGGTTGCCGGCGTTAGATGATTGACTGTGGCTTACTGAAAACACATTACTGTGTCTGGAAGAGAATCATTTAAAAGCACCTATTGTCTGGCTTAACGAGACACAGCAGTTCTTCATTCAGGAGGCTCAGTGAAGCATATGACCAACTTATGGAAGTTCTATCAACCTACGTGTGCACACCAATGTTGGTGGCCTGTACGCGCTTTAATGACGAAAACTGTTTGCTGAAGCTATACCGCTCCAAACCTAGCAGACCCTGCCAGTTCTGTGCCGGATCAGCTGAACACAGCATACAACAGTCTTACACCTGGTTGGCTCATAGCGATGAGCCACGCTTCCTAAGTTTGAAGCTCTCGCGTCCCACATTTCACCACGCTACTGTCTTCTGTAGTGGTGCTACGGTAGTACTTCAAGCGACTATCTAAAACGTTGATAAACAGCCTTTTGCATCCATCATATAAACCGGACACAATCAGCTCAGTAGTTCCATTCGCATATCAGAGAATGACATTTTGCCGAGAAGTCACATCTTAAAAATTTGTTAGGATGGTCAAATTCGGTCACTGCATAGGGATGACACTCAGTGCTTCAGTGTAGACTGTAGAACAGTGAAATGATGCAGAGAAATTCCTCTTTTTGAAAGGCGAATCTATCTTGTCTATAGAGATTACCTTCAGACAATAGTCATTTCGGGATTCTCCGAAGACAAGCTCTGTAGGAAGACGATTTACAAAGCTACTTGGTCACTCTCCCATTTTCGGTTGATCCAATTAGGGGATGATATCCGTAGTAGCGTTCTATAACGGCTTTGAAGTGCAACTTTCCCTCTGTATGTTTAAGGTTGTGGACTCACCAATAATAAAAAAGAGATTGTGTGTTAGCAACCAGCTCCGGATAAGAATGACTTACAAGAAAATCTATGGGATCCTCAGGTCTTCTGCGCACACATTCAGTTAGGCCCTGTGCGAGGACGGGCATCACGTGTTTTCTCAGGTAAGCACGTAACGGCTCCGATTCTTTGTCTAACAACTCAGTCTCTTGTTTCTTCATGGCCTCTTGTTTTGCTTTCTGTGTATAGATGAACATAAAGCGCCGATAAAATTTTGTCACAGTAGTAAAAAATAGTGTCGAACTGAAATTGCTGGGAATATCACTCGTCAACAATAGTTGAAAGAGAAATGTCACCTTATTCCACACTTCAAAGGAATTCAGTGGTTCTGTGCTATTTTGACTCCTTGCAGCATGTGCTCAGATGTGTGTATTTACTTCAAGATGTGCATGACAATTGTTGACTACCGTGCTATTCTGTCGTATCGCTACGTGGAAGTGGCCTGAGTTGCTAGTATGTTGGAGTTCTGCAAGTGTAAACTGCCATCTCACAGAGTTCATTTATCAGCAGATGAACCACTGGGATGATAAAAGTGTTTCCCATAACCGAATTAGATGGCATTCCCTCTTAAAGCGGCCAATAATAATAGTAATAATAATAATAATAACTGGAGGCAAAGGAAACGCTTCGAAGTTTTCCATGGACAGGCAGCGAACAAGGCCTTTCTTCCGCGTTATTTTTGCAATGGAGGGTAAAACCGTGGCTTTCCGCTACCGTGAAAGCTTATTATCGATCGTTTGATAATGCTACATTCACATGTAGATTCGTCAAGCTGACTTTCTATTAGGCAGATATCTGCGTCCATTGACTGGCGTCTGTCGAACCTGAGTCCAGAAATGTGCTAGGTTTCTATCTGCGCGGTAAGCAAGGTCCAGTTGCATGCAAGTGAACGGGACATTTGCCCCAGCGACCTGACAGTTCGGTAGACAGAAATCGCAAGAAGGAACCCTCAGATTGATTTCAAATGAAAACGTTTCACGCTGAACCTAATTCCTGGTTCCCGACACATTATTTACCGTTGATATCGTAGGTGAATCGCGCGGCAACTTTTATTTATTTTCAATTTTATTCAACTTGGACGACTATCGACCAGTGGATGAGTCGAACAGCTACAATTCCCCTGACGCTAATCCCTCTGGAAAGACAACACCACGAGAAAAAAGGTTTTTGAAACTTTCTTCGTGAATGAAACGGATGGATATTCTGGACTTTCCTGCTTCGTGGCCTCTTTTAGCAGGACCACTGCATATACTGTTCGCAGAAATATCAAATAGGGGGGAATTGCTGACACATCAGGTGCAATTAATACAAAAGCCCTGCTAGAGAAGAATGGGCGTGTTATGGAAGGACCAACAGCCTGGCACTTTTGAGTCGCGTACACGGCCTCATGATCGTACCGCGCAGGAGTTCACCACAGGACGAATGTTTCACAAAAGGTACCATCGAAAGGCTACGTCCGTCTAACTTAATCTCGAGATAATATACTGATTAGGGCGTGAAGCTGCTGAACAGAAGATCCGTGGTCCGAACCCGACCGTCTTCCCGATCGCACCTGCTTAGGTTTGAGTATACTGACCGTATCTCGCCCCTTGTGCCTTGCACGACAGCTATGCACCGAAAGGGTTCTGAACGAATGTTGTCACCAAACCTCTTGGTCTGTTGTCTAATGTACTTCCCCAGTAACACCTTAATTAATTTGGAGACTCATAAGCTTTGAAACTGACAATACTAACACTTGTAGTGCAGCGGTGCAGTTCACACTCTTCAACTCCCGTATCCACGAGACGCACACAAGATAAATGATCCACAAACACTGCATATCCGGTCCATTGGACATGATACATACAGTTCACAGTGAAAGATACTGGTGTCTCCTTGATCTAAGGTGCCTTTCCAGCTGTTTATAGGTAATCAGAGAAGTGCCAGCAGATGCTAAACAGCGAACATTTTTGACCTATTCGCCTGACATGAGTGCGCTTTTGTTGGAAACTTACAGATGCCTCATGGACTAACTGGATCTCGCACCTCCGAACGAATCATATCTTCATGAAGGTCAAGATTTTACCCGTTACTGACCGGATAATCGGGAAGGAAATCCATTCTAATAAAGATTGTGTGCATCCACAGTGCACAAGGGGTGAAATTTTCCCCGAACCTAGGTAGTAGATGTTTCAAGAAACCGTGTTTCACAAGATGTTGGAGTTCCACGGAAATCGACTTTTGGATGGAAGCATCGCCAAAACCATTGCAGACATTCACAGAGAATTGGATGAGACTCAGCCCAGGGTTGTTTGGATATTATTAACTGTTTGGCCACCGTTTGCCTTGGGAAAAATCTGCAAAAGGCATACGCCAGTAGGACTCGACTGATCTAGATGGCCAGATAAGCGGTGGATCCGCGCTCAACACGACTGGGTGGGATATGTCAGTCGATATAGGTGTCGTCGAACGTAATTCCTGAGGGATAAACTTTCGGATAGTAGCTGCAATCGGGTTGAAAAGAACACCCAGCGAGTGGGCGGGGTGTTTATGTCCCTGCATGCGGAATAACTCGCACATACGTGTCCCATGTGAGATGTTTATAACATGCTTAAGAAGTGAAACACTAGTTATACCGTAAAACGTTAGCATGCTTGCTTATTTTCACGCTATGAATGCTAGAGTGCGCTATAAGGCCGTTTTTGGTGACTGCCATTGCCTGAAGACAAATTTAGATGTGTTAAGTACTAGACCATCGCCATTGTCATTTTAGTCCCGTTATGCATATTCTACTTCTCACTACAAATTTGTGTAACGCATGAAAGTTGTACGATCTTCACCAGCAAACAGATTTTCAATTGCACGGTGTGAGGCAGGTTCAAAGTGGCGTCAGTTCCAGCTGACTAAGAAGTCTGGAGATGCCTTGCCATCTGGGTAGTCAATAGGTACTTGTTCGGTGCACTCAGGGGAGGGGGGGAGGCGAGATGGCTCAACTGGTTAGAGCACGAGTTTAGTGACCGGAAGGTCCGCGGTTCGAACCTGACCTCTGCCTCTCGACTTCCCCTGTCCAGGCTTGAGCAACCTGGAAGTATCCCAGCCCTCATGCTTCCCTCGGATGGCATGGCAGCTAGGCACCGGAAGGGTGTTACAGCTGAACGATTGTGCACCCAGGAAATAAAAAAATCAGTGGAATGATAAACGTCCGGTGGTGTCCCGATGAACAAGTAAGCGGTAGAAGTACAACCCAGCTTGTCACACGTGGTATTAAGCTCCGGGTCATTATAAACTACCACATATCCTAGCATCAGACTAGGAGGTGATCCGATAGGCGGACCACAAAGGACTGGGATTTTTGCAGTTTGAATCGTGATTACTTTGAACCTGAATGAAACGCTGGACGTGTGTAAATATCTGAAATGGATTATGTCTAGAACGAACTTTGGCTGGAATTTCAATAAGGCTCACCAATAAGCGAA
>SJOL01006374.1:244458-260046 GCA_004794785.1 Opisthorchis felineus | reverse complement strand
TGAGTGCGCTTTTGTTGGAAACTTACAGATGCCTCATGGACTAACTGGATCTCGCACCTCCGAACGAATCATATCTTCATGAAGGTCAAGATTTTACCCGTTACTGACCGGGCATTCGGGAAGGAAATCCGTTCTAATAAAGATTGTGTGCATCCACAGTGCACAAGGGGTGAAATTTTCCCCGAACCTAGGTAGTAGATGTTTCAAGAAACCGTGTTTCACAAGATGTTGGAGTTCCACGGAAATCGACTTTTGGATGGAAGCATCGCCAAAACCATTGCAGACATTCACAGAGAATTGGATGAGACTCAGCCCAGGGTTGTTTGGATATTATTAACTGTTTGACCACCGTTTGCCTTGGGTAAAATCTGCAAAAGGCATACGCCAGTAGGACTCGACTGATTTAGATGGCCAGATAAGCGGTGGATCCGCGCTCGACACGACTGATTGGGATATGTCAGTCGATATAGGTGTCGTCGAACATAATTCCTGAGGTATAAACTTTCGGATAGTAGCTTCTATTGGGTTGAAAAGAACACCCAGCGAGTGGGTGGGGTGTTTATGTCCCTGCATGCGGAATAACTCGCACATACGTGCCCCATGTGAGATGTTTATAACATGCTTAAGAAGTGAAACACTAGTTATACCGTAAAACGTTAGCATGCTTGCTTATTTTCACGCTATGAATGCTAGAGTGCGTTATAAGGCAGTTTTTGGTGACTGCCATTGCCTGAAGACAAATTTAGATGTGTGCTATGGGTTTACTTACTACTGGATCTAGTAGGATCTAACGGCTGTCCATACAGATCTGCCATTAATTGTGGACATCATGAACACCAGTTTCGCCATGACGATCTGTCTTGGAGCTCAAATGGGGCACAGCATTTATTGAGGTTTCGATAAAGAAGCAATCTGTCAGCATAAGAGGACGAGCCGTGTGGTTAGTATCGTTCAAGTGTCGTATTTTCTGCTACACGTGTTCCGTAACTGTCCGTGGACCTGTGGAATTCAGTTGTCTTTCTGCCCAGTTTTTGTGTGTGCTGCGTCCTGTTGCATGAGTACTTACTGTGTGTAATGTGAAAACAGGAGTGGTCATTCCCGTTTGACAGTTGCATAAACGAAAACAACTTGACCTGATGTGGGCCAAGTATGCAAGTGGCAGCAGCGTAAAAAAAATGAATGGGAAACTCTAGTGCACTTGTAGAGGTCAAGCGAAGCGAATTGGTCGAAAATTTAATTAAGCAAAGGGAACCGCTACAACCTCATTTGATCCAGCTCCGAACCCCATTGAATTAGAAATGAGCTTGAGAAATTTCTGTTTTTCGGAATTTCATTTGGGTTACCAAGATCACTCATGTGATAACTGTGTAAACCATTTGTATATGCAAGTTTAACCGTGTGGATAATACCAAAGTCATGCTGATTCAGTTTAATCCCTATTGTATACAGTGTAGATCAGAATGTGCACAGCATCTATCCAGCAGCAAATAACTTCGTATTTTGTTGTTCTGTCATTTAATTTATCGTGAGCGAGTGCTTCATTACTCAGTCGTGTCATTTTTTCCCATACTGTTTGCAGACGAACTTCTCCCTTCAAAATCTTCTAGGTTGCCATCAACTTTCTAGCCGTTTAGGAATCTGTTGAAATCGTATCGACATTATTGTCGTTTTAAGAAGTTGTAGCGGCCCTTACTCGATTATTATTGCTTTTTCATGTCACAGGGTAAGTACTAGACCTTCGCCATTGTCATTTTGGTCCTGTTATGCATATTCTACTTCTCACTACAAATTTGTGTAACGCATGAAAGTTGTACGATCTTCACCAGCAAACAGATTTTCAATTGCACGGTGTGAGGCAGGTTCAAAGTGGCGTCAGTTCCAGCTGACTAAGAAGTCTGGAGATGCCTTGCCATCTGGGTAGTCAATAGGTACTTGTTCGGTGCACTCAGGGGAGGGGGGGAGGCGAGATGGCTCAACTGGTTAGAGCACGAGTTTAGTGACCGGAAGGTCCGCGGTTCGAACCTGACCTCTGCCTCTCGACTTCCCCTGTCCAGGCTTGAGCAACCTGGAAGTATCCCAGCCCTCATGCTTCCCTCGGATGGCATGGCAGCTAGGCACCGGAAGGGTGTTACAGCTGAACGATTGTGCACCCAGGAAATAAAAAAATCAGTGGAATGATAAACGTCCGGTGGTGTCCCGATGAACAAGTAAGCGGTAGAAGTACAACCCAGCTTGTCACACGTGGTATTAAGCTCCGGGTCATTATAAACTACCACATATCCTAGCATCAGACTAGGAGGTGATCCGATAGGCGGACCACAAAGGACTGGGATTTTTGCAGTTTGAATCGTGATTACTTTGAACCTGAATGAAACGCTGGACGTGTGTAAATATCTGAAATGGATTATGTCTAGAACGAACTTTGGCTGGAATTTCAATAAGGCTCACCAATAAGCGAATAAACTGGCACACTGGGTGGTTTAAACATGAAGAGAATCGGGACCACAAGCAGAATCATAGTAAGTGGTGACAATATGACAGCGTTTTCAGCCTGTGAGGCAGTCATGATCTCTTTGAAAAACTGAGTTTAACGCCTGTGGATGGATCTACTCACGCAGCTAGTTCCAGTGAGCTTAAGCCCATACTTGCAAATCAAGATGACTTTATTGGGAGATTGAAATGAAATTTCCCTTCAAAGTCATCTAGCACCCCCCCCCCGCCCCATATTTCCGCTGGGACGGTAGCTGAGATACCAAAATAAAAAGGTGTGTTATTGAGTTGGTTGTTATGAATTGGTTCCCTAATTTTACTGCAACTCCGAAAATATGTTAATCCTTTGAAAAGGCCACAGCGAAGTCGCCCGGTGTTCATGATTTTTTGTGAACTCTGTCCGTGATACAGATACACCCGAAAGCAGCGACCCTCCGGAAGGACTATAGTAGTACTAATCATCGATCCTCATTAAGGATCTGATAAGTTTCAAATCGCGGGCTTGCAGACGTTAACTTGGTCGGACACCGAAGATATCAGCCTGTTCTACTTTCGGCGAAGAGAACATATGAGTTTTTCTCTACATCCACCTGACGTAACTCAATAAGGGCAGAAAGCACCGCGTGGTTAAATCCGAATAACCGTATAAAACTAATTGGTGTTTAGATCTCGGTAGTCTATTATAAACCAACTTGGATTTTTGACTGACTGGCTTGTGCCGTCGGAGTTGTTAGGCTAGTTAAGAATTACTGTATTATTGAGAAATAATACCTCAGGCTAGAGTCTAGCTGATTCATAAAGGTCATACGACCAATTCTGTCGTAAACAATGACATGTTGTATCATAATCTGACAGAGACGTACCCATTCCTCCTGGAACTTTTGCCTCTTAGACTCTTCATCAGCTGCCTCCATCTGAACTCGCTGCTCTTCAATCCGTTCTCTTTCCATACGTTCCATGATAGCTTTTTGTTCCTGCTCGAGTTGTTCCTCTGGCGTAAGCCCATAATTTCGAGGAGGACCAAGAAAATGGATAATTTTTCGAAACGTACTCTCCAAATTCTGCACAGAATAAAAACGAAATTAGGAAGGGTTAATGGTGTGAGAAAGAAACTCAATTTGGTCAGTTATTAGAGTTCAGGGTCAGCTGTTCATTAAGTGACTTTATCGGAATTCCTCCATCTTCACTACAAAGAGCAATGTGTTTGATAGCAGGTACCCTCATAACAGAAAGCACATTCTTTCTAGTACATTCTCTTGGAGAGTTATTCATGTGGAGAAAACCACTCAAAATCTTACATAATATATTCGGGGATAATATGGGCTTAAGTTGTTGACTAATTTTTTTCAGAGATAGTCACACGTTTCATTATCGGGCTTACATGTGAAAATAGCTCAGGAGGACTGGACCTGTCGCTAACATCTACCAGGTTCAGTTGGCTACCGTCAGGCACAAATGTGAGTCCCTTATATACGGCCAGTCAGTACTGCCTGTGTGTCAAAGCAACACATCCAGCCATCAACATGAGCGATTAACAGTCACGCTGCTTATTCGACAGAGACTGACTGGTTTTATTTGGAACTAGTCCATCCCGAATAAACGAACTTTTCGTTTAGACCCAATTTTTAATAAAAGCATTGGAATACCTAAACTACAATTGTAATTTTCACAAGACCTTCAATATAACGATCACATCCTTATGAAAAATATGTAACGCCTACAATTCGGTGACAGATAGAACTACTCTGTTACAAAACCCACCGCTCTACAAACACCACTGCAAAAGGCATTACAGAATGGGTTTGGTGCCAAGCCTTTAGTTCGACTGATTCGTGACAAAGAAACTTCATAATATCACAAACTTTATGGCCTGTTTTAGCAGATTTACGAACGTGTGTTTCTTGTAGCATGATTACCTCAGTAGTATTTGATTATGTCGACTAACAACAGTCTTTGTGTCATAAGATGGGCACACTAACATTAAAGGATCCGACCCGTGATTGTAGGTGTGCCTAACGATACCGCTATTGGACGCAATCCACGCGAGCCCACACCTATTGTAAACAGCTGGTTAGTATTACTGTCCGATAAAGTATCACAGCCCATCCTGAATCCTGACTCAGTACCCCAGGTTTGGTTGCTGATCGACGTCACGAAAAAGCCACGAGAATAAGGTGCATCATTAACACCAGTCCTTCTCAGCTCAGTCTCATTCCGTGACATATGATGCCTAAGGAGGAATGCCAGTACATCACCGTCTGTCCTATTTCTGACCGAAACTCAGACTTCCGGAGCTAGTTACTTCATTCATATTTGTTCCCCGAATTACTATCTACTTCATTGATTTTATTTTGAGGAGGAAGTTAGTGCTTCCGCTTAGTTCTCTGCATCTATCATTCAAGTATCTTTGCCGTATTCATCCACGTGCAGCGCCCAGATTTCCTATGAAAGTTTTGCTTTTTCCGAAATAATAAACATAAACGTTGCCTTCAACTTTCTCTCAATAACCCTGGAGCGCCTGAAAATATTTTGCTCCTAAGTGACGTTTACGAGCATACTTTCCGATCCGGCTCTACTAATTTAACTTGAATAATCAGCGAGCCCAGGGTCCATAGCTTAGAATAACGTGCTTCGTCGATCTCAAGTGATAAATCTGGACACGGGGCGGAGTGCTTCCTACGATCTACCGCTTTCTTAACGTCCCAGTCTATCCCAGCGACAAACCACAAACCCTGGACTTTCTCCTCATCACCAGTCCCATCCTATACACTGGCTCCTTTTACAACACTTGGATCCGCGAATACCCATTTCACCACACGTTCTCATTCGACTCTGACAACAATATCTCCACCCTGCCAATGTGATTCTAGGCTGTACTTTTCGGCAAATCAAACACTACGCATCGTTTTTTCCTCATATCATTAGGATTTTTACCTCTCCACCGACCCATCACTATTTGAAATTTTGGGTCTCCTTGGTCCGTTTCATCAGAATACTACTTGACGAAAGTTATATGGAAGTGTTAATTTACCATTTCACTAAAAGAAATCGCATGCACCAATTCTCATCATCATCATTGTCAGCTGTAAGAACCGCCTACCTGTCGTACGGTGGTCGTAGCCGTCACAGTTTCGTCCATCGATGATTTGGGGAGGTGCGATAGGTAGCTGCGCATTTGAGGCGGCAGCTGATAAATTGGTGCGTAAATACAGCACTGTTATTGAACTGTTAAGTGAGGGATTTGAGAAGGGAACTATGCATTGAAGGCAATAGCTTGGATGCACGAGGGCCATTGATGGCGCCACTAGGCATGTCTGATAATGTCTCTAGCCAGTGATGTGGCCCGTCTCGGGGTCCCCATCCAGGAAGACTGCAATAACCAGAGCAGCTAAGTTTGCTGGTAATTGCTTTCATATTTCGCCGCCACGTCATTGTTTAACCGCCTCTGGCTCGTTTCCACTCTTCACGTGGTTGTGCGGAAAGAACCCTTGGAGGAAGTTGGTTGACTGGCATACGCGGCACGTGGCCAAGCCAGCGCAACCTATGCAGTGTGATCAGTTCATCTATGGAGGCTGAGTTATATCTTCCGAATACCATTCGACATACTTCAGCATTATCGATCCGGTGTTCCTCCAGACTCGGGCAATGCTCCGAAAACATCGATGGTCAAACACTGAAAGTCTTTTGACGTCCTGGGCGTGCAGTGGCCAGGTTTCTGATCCGTATAGTAATTTGGAGCGCACCGCATCAATTCTGCTTTGCAGTTGTTCCCTAATTCCTATTCTATCTGCACAAATATTCTACTATCAATAGGAAAAATACCAACTATCTGATGAGCAGAACGGAGAGCGGCTGTTTCTGAGCCCAACCGAGACGACCAGCCTTAGGTCTGCACCCCGTCGTTCCATCCCATTCCAGATGCTCATTATGTCCCCAAACACAGAAGAAAGCTTAGACCTTCGTAGGTCGTCCTCAACAATTCTTCCTCGTCTGTCGTACCTGTTTATTCCTCGTCGCCACAACTTAGCATGTCAATTACCTTCACTAAGATCATTGATCAGCATCCTCTTTCAGTTAATACCTCCCAACCTTCAGATCCTGAGGATATCTTCATTCTAATACAGAACCGTCCAACCGAACTGGCATCCATTTTAACTCTATTCTTCAGTCATTTTTGACAGGAGTTTTCCTACCATGCTGGAAGTGACCCCTGGTTCTTCCCGTTCATACACCAACAAGCACCGTCCCGTTTTCACCAACTCCATTTTGTTCGAAATCCAGTAATCTTTGCATATACTGCACATTCAAAAAGCTGTTTCTCCCTGGATATGGGAGAACTGGTAGTGGAAGTTAGCTGACTAATGGATTCTAACTTCCCCCAGAGGATCTTCACAGTGGAAAGGTTTGGTATCTGTGTGACACACAAGTAACAGCCATTGTATGAGGGTCGTACTGTGACTGGACATACCGGTAATCTATGTTGAAACACAAGAAGGCTCCATGCACGAATTTAGCGCCCTGGTATTTGTAAAGAATCAAGAATGGTCTCTCAAAGGGTAGAATTTTTAACCTAAATGTTATGGAACCAAAAACGACCGGTCCTTGTAGGAAGTAGTATCCTCTAGAGAAGGATTATATTTGGGGGGTTACTCTGCTTATAATGACACGCGTTAGGCCGTTGCTAATGGTACAAACCTGAACAAACGACCGTAACGTAGAGAGAGAGAATGTAAAGAATCATGGTATAAAGAGTGGTAGCTTCCCGTGGCTGTAAAAGAAACAATTCAGGCAACACGCATAAATGCATGTGCATTTATGCACATGCATAAATCGGTTATAGAAAATTGTGGGTCGGAAATTGAACCCAGGTGTATGAAGATTATGGACAGAGTGAATTGCTTTTTTGAATAACTCTTGCACATTAGTTCGAATAAATGCACATTGCCCCGTTTCCGTAGTTTTATGTTTACTATGCTAAGATGCCGGATTATCTATTTTAAAAAAATGAACTTTTTGGTCGAATCTACCTCATTTTCGTCGCCCATCACATCTACAGGGATCTGAGGAACTCCCTTGGAGTCGAAGTAAGCCCTGATTGAATTCTCGTTGATGCTTGCAAGTGCTAGCTTATTCAGTGGAACCTTGCTTGTTCCATTCTCTTCTGCATCAGGATCAGGGGCGATCCAGCTTCCTGGATTGAGTGGACTAAGTCCAAGTTGGTTCACACGATACTCGTTCAACCGTCGTAACAGTCCGGCTTCGGTGTAGTGTGTTCCTTGAACCTTACTCTCTGGCATATTCATAATCCGATCTCGAAGGAATTTATCCGAGGCTTGCAGTTCAAACACGTATGCCGGCAATAAACCCTTAGGTAGCTGGTTTGGAATTGGCTGAGTTGGCAGACGAATCGGCTCCCCATGGACGTCCACAACATTAAAACCGGTGTTCAAATATTCTTTCGCAAACAGCTCAGTTTGTGTGAGTGTACTGTCATCTTTGAGCTTTAACTCTTCTTCTTCGACTTCGTTGCCTTCTTCTGCTTCTTCGTCCTCATCAGTGAAACTTGTAACACCTACGGTGTAAGAAATTAACAGGTTCGTTAATACTTGGCAGAAGTCACTGCTTTAAGAAAAAAGGTGAAAGCACTGGTCGTAGATGAACAGCCAATTTACGGGTTGGCGAAAATGAACGGGAACTTCTAGCCCCAGTCTTCAGTATTCGAGAACTTGAGGAAGACCCTGTTTTAGGTGCGATCCTCGATCTTACCTGCTGTCGTCTAAGCATGGCAGTTGACCAGCTACTGGTGAATAGCTGATTAGTCAGTGGTGTATTAGAGACGCATGCCGAGATACCGCCTGCCGAGAAGACTGTTGATTTCCGCCTAATTCGGAGTGGCGGGAGCCTAGGGATTGACAGAATGTAACGTCGAAAATGTTTCGGTACCGCTGGGGCTGTTCGCCTTCCAGGATGGGGTTTACCTGACCCTTTCTGTGCTTTACTTTAAACGCTGAACGGTATGGTGGCTAAGTGATGTCAGTGGCGTTCGTGCTGTCAGTCTCTACCCAGATTGTTTGACTGAGGTTTGGAGGTATCAGCCTCTCGGATGTATGCTGTAGGCTAGCCCTAAGTTCCCTTTCCTGGATCACTATTCCTTCTTTCCATTATAAAGCTGTATCCAGATAAATGAATGGTTGCACAGCTGTGAACCACCGTCTCATGTGGTGTTGCTGCCTAGGGGGATGACGATGGAGACGAGAATGAGTACGTTGATTTGCACTGCAAAGTGAAACATGAAATTCACAGCTCTTTGGAAGGCACCTCTTCGACAGGTACTCCAGTGAATCGCGCAGCTCCTGGTGTGGTAGAACTAGAATCTTTTTCGCCCACTACAAAAACATTGCGACGAGCAATAACTGAAGTCGTTTCCCCATGTTGTTGGAAAGTTCTTGTATGAATATACTGTGATATCAAATCCAAACGACGAACCATATACAGATCCCATGCTCCAACCATCACTTGCCGTTCTTTCGACATGTGATATAAACTGTACATTATCGTCGTTTTTTCATCTCCAACGAATATTTCTAATTCCCCACTAATATAATTGATTTCTCCTTGTATATTAAACTAGTACAGATTTCTGAAAAATAATCAATCACTGGTTTTGTTGATGCCAATACAGCAATACTAGACACGTTCTAGGCAAAAACCCGATTGACCTACAGGTTCTCAAAGTGATTCACAACAAAGCGACTGTATTTCCCGAGGGTGAGTACAAACCACCATCTTCAAGCGAGTTACCCGACTGTGGAATTTTAATAGTGCCTAAAGATAGTGCTGCGGCCAGGGGAAGGATTTCAGTCCAAGAACACTTTCACCGTCCGGTCATTCAGTGAGATACACAAGTTGCCCAAGCTTTGTCAGGCAGAGTCAAAAAGGGAACCCAAATCACAGATGAAGATCACCTAATTTACTTCCATACCAGTGGTTCTTGAAAGAAAATTCAGGGTCTCAAGAATAATGAGGCAACTGGCTTTCAGGCTTTCCAATATTGGTTGCTCTTCGATGGCTTCACCGGTCTCTTGCATGACAGTCGTAAATCCGCACAGACCAACCCAAATAAAATATCGAAAGTGAGCGTGTTGCACTCTCGGAGTACAAAGCCCTACTTCAGGATTTCCCACCTGTGTGTATCCCTTTGAAACTTCATAATGAGGAGCTTCAAGCTACTGATCGGTTTCCTTATCTTGACAGCTGCATAATCCGTGAGCGCACTGTGACAGACTGGATCAGCGAATCCCTCACCACAAGACAAGGCAATTTTTTGAAAACTTAAATCCTATTTGGCGTCACAGAATTTCTATGTCCACAGAACGACCAGGGGGACAACCTTACGTAATGACGGAGTTGGAGTCCGCGATATGTAGCTCTCAGACGTCTTCAACTGTATGAAAACCGATGTCTCCACAGTAACGTGTGTTAATCGACTGGGGAATTTTCTTAGTTAAGTGAACTCTAAGCAAGTCGATATGGCTTGACCATCAGGTAAACCTTTCCAGTTTAATGCGGTTTGGTCCTATGCTACGCATTCTTAATCCTATCTAGTAGAAAAGCCGTCCTCAACTTCACAACCTAGTTGGCTAAAGTTTTGCGGAAGTCATGTCATTACACGCCCGCTAGGAATGAAAGCTTTCACCACCAAGTTAGGATCTTCGCACTTTCTAGGATCTGCTTGACTCGTGGTGTGTGTGGTTGGAGACATTACACAGCATGGCGTGCAAACGATCCCCATGGTCAGCTTCCTGTGGCCTCCCAGCAGCACTGCATATGAAGCGTTTGGTCCACGTTGTATCTTGGGCATTTGTTGGTTGAGGTTTGCAATGGTGCTGGGTTTAGTTGGGTGATAACATTCTGCCTCAAGATTATAAGCAGATGTGTGTTTCAAATATCGTGAAGGCTACATGTACCTGGCTCACTTCCCGAAGGATAAAACTTTTCACCGAAATAAGTCTTCCCTCCTCTTTTCAGAGAGGTTTGCTAAACAACCGGTGGATTTATTTCTGGTCAACATTCCGCTTTTGGCATAAAAGTTTCGTCAGGCCAAGTGAGTACGTAACCAGGTTGATCGAGGTTTAAGGCAGTCACTCGGTGAGATTTCCAATGACTAGCCGTCTTGATCAGTGCTGGGTGTCGGTCTGAAGTTTCTTGGTTAGTGGGTATGACTAACATTTACGATAGATTGGTTAGGGGGATGGTCTTGATGCTGAATCTGGGTTTTGGAGCCTTGTTTTCCGGTCTAAGAAACCTTAATGGAATATTCCTCTTAGGGGTCGTTCACAGATTTTGCTTACCTGTGTTCGTCCAGGGGTGCCGGGACAGTTGGTTTTGGGGTTTGTCTGGTGTTGGGGCGGTTAATTGGATTTTACTTCACTCGTATTTTATACTTTCAGACCCAGAACATTTTGCTGATAACTGCACACCGCTTCATGTCACCTCGGCTAATTAAAACCACTCTCCAGAGTTCTACTCCCTCTATTCTATTCACGCTGGGATGCTTGGCGATTTCCACCGCCTCGACTACCAGTCGCTGTGGTGTGAATCTTCGTGCACGTCTCAGAATGTCCACATTTTCCAAATGCATCCTGTACCGCATCTAGTGCATGTCCTGCCATTTCCGAATCTTTGACAATCGTCTGATATTCACCTACGTTTCTCAAGGATCTGTTAATGCATCGCTTATGCTCACCGATTCCGGTGCGCAATTACCTGGCTGTCTGACCTATATAAACCTTCGTGAAGTAGTTATATTTTATTTTGCATACACAGTTCCTAGTCCTATCAACCGGAGGGAGATCCTTCGACTGCACTACCACTGAGCGCAAAGTCTTTCCCTTCTGGAACGCTACTCTAATGTTAAACGTATTCAGTACCCTTCTAATGACTTCAGATGTCCCTGTTTTGTATGGAATGACTGCTATTCCAACCCACTACTTGTTGGCAATAAATCCACCAATTGTTTACCAAACCTCTCTGAAACCCAATCGGTCCCAAACTTATTCGAATTGATCTTCCATCCACTCTTATCTTTCAACTCATTACCGGTGTCCTTCCCTTCACTTGTAGTTGTGCACCAGCTTCCACTACTAGTGTATTGCTGTCCAGGATGTCAAAGATGACGGAGTGCTGAAGATGATGCACGAGGCTAGACGGCTGGCGAAACATTTTGTCAGGTCAGTCGTGATGTGCTTATCATTGGAAGGTATTTCAGTTTCATGGATTTGGGTTTGAAATACTGTGTTGGGCTCTATGAGTGGTTAATTTTTCTGTGGGGAATCAAGCAGAATCGGCTAACTCAGCACTATCAAAATTGTCAGCGTAACACGTTATCATCTGAATGGCGGAGGTCTTTGCGGTTGTACTGCAAGATTTTGTCACAGGACATATGCGTCCGCCAATCGGGTCCGTCAGGTTGCCCAACGTTAGGACTTGACGGAATATGCTTCCCAACTCATAGAAGTTGAAGCATTCGTGGTGTTGCACCGTCCCTAAATTTTAGCCAAAACTTTTAAAATTCTGTTCGTAACACGAAAAAGTACAGTTTCGCTATATGCTCAGTAAAGCATTTACGTCTTCCCATCGACCAATTCACCTACGTATATGTTCATTCTTGCTGTTTCACACGTGTCGCCGTCGCTCATAGCATGTGCGTAGGTGTGTGTGACCAAGGACCGATTTCATGTGCTGATCCTTTCTAAACACTGATTCGACTTCTGACGAAACGCGGATGCAAGTCACGTTGGTGTGTTCACTATTCTCATTGTGATCCGAGTTTCACTCCTAATAAGACAGGAAATGTGTGTTTAACCTCGTGAAACCCTTGATAAAGAATAAACCCAAGTTTGCTCAAGGGCATTGGGATATCGAGTGTAGCTATGGGTCTGGCTTATCATCCATTCACCTACTTCATTCACGCATTTTATGTTTAGCAGGTGCGTTGAAACTAACCTATGGAGTTGAACTATCATCCGAGAGACGTCTATCGAGCTTTCCACATTCTGGTGAGTTTAATATTTACTGCAATATCACCAGGTCGTCACTGGACTCGAGCTAACCGTAGACTTTCTGACTGTCACATTCGAGCTAGACTCCCTCCCTTTTCAATTAATGAGTTTAACCTTCGTCATAATGCATTCACCGAGTTTAGTGGTGACGGACTTGTGCATCAGACAGCCAAATGAGAGATGAAAATGTCTACCTATGATTGAACTCATGAAGAGTACACTTTGCGGAGGGACTACCAAGAAAATATAATAAGCTATCGTAGAAACTGAAACATGAGGCAATGAACTCATTTGAGAAACATCATAAACGAGGCATTCAAATGGGATCCGGTTTGGTATGCCGTTGAAACCAACCTAATCTACGAATGAATGTATTTCTCCAGTTGCTTACAATTCGATTTTCAAGTAGAATATAAGGTTGACTGAAATTCGGGGACTGCGCCTATCTGATGAGGCCCAAGGAGGGCGGAAACGACCTTTGGCGCCCAAGTGAACTTAACAACGAGAAGGGTGTTCCGTATTGCAAAACTGCTTGCATGCAGGCCTTAATCCTCTTTCTAATTTCTGTCATTGTTATTAGTGCCTTGAAAACTTTACCAACCAAGGTAGGCATGAGTGGGATAATAAATCAGTCAGGCCGTTTAATGAATGTAGCAAAACAAGGTTGACTAATGTTCACAAAACTGTTCACAAAACCCAATAAGCCTTACCTGAGAACAGAGCTTCCGCCTGTTTCCTACTCTTTGGATAGCCGTCAATTATGTAACCTTGATTTTCACAGGGTTTTGACTGGAGCTTTCGACGGAAAAAACTGCAAGGGCGAGATGAATTAGATGCCGATCACAGACGGGTTAAAGAATTCATTCAGAAGTAAAATAATTTCAAATACGTAACAGGTTCAGAATGTTCGCTAAGGCGGTTACAACTTCACTAAACATTGAAGAAAGCTGGCGCTTGGAAGACATGCTTTTTTATATGTCAAGCATCAGCTTTCTCCCAAGGAGAGACAACCAAGAGTAGGGAGAAACCTTGCAATTTTCTGGTATGTTGCTCTTTTGAAAGAATCGTATTTTAAGTCATAGATAAAAAAAGGTGGTCTTGGACTTGCCTATTTGTCAGCCTTTTATCTGGGAGTTCCTCATGTCAGGGATTTTTACATATCCCGCTATGTGTTCGGGTGGGCATATCATAAATCAAACTTACTCGCTGATGTAATCATTGGTCAGTCGACCGTTATTTTCTTCCATATTCTGTAACACTGCATCCAGAAGCTCTGTATCAGCTAATTCATATCCTTCTTCCTCTGCACCCTCTGGTACAGCTAGCTTTGGACTTCGGGGTTTGGAGAGTTGTGAAGCCGCAGCTGCTGCTGCAATGGCGGCCAGTTCACTTCTCCTTTTCTGTTAATCATGTGGAATTGAAGAAGAGGACAGGATCCATGACCGTGGATCAGCCTAGTTTGGAGCGAGTAACAAGATAGAATTGCGTTTTTGATTCCCTACAGGGATTTCACCACACTGCAGAAATTCACTGTGGCAGAGTTAGTATACATACATGAATGCATGCATACGTGCACATTAAATATGCCAGAACGTGTCTATCTGTTTTTGACTCTTTTACCGTGGCTTTCATGCCATCATCTTGCTATAACTTACGAGACGTTCAGGACCGGGTTCAGCTCCGCCAGCCAATCCTAAGATCAAGCAAGTGGCACCCTTAGCAGCAGGGACTGTCTAGTTTGAATTTTTATCTGTAAATATCATTATTCCCACTAGCGCTTTTAATTCGCTTCACTCTCTTCAGCCTGGATTACTTTTAGATACGGGACATTTTAAGTGAAGGACAGATCCGAGCAGCTGTTACACTCACTGGGGCTCAATGAGCTTTCAGATTCGATTCACCTGCTTTCTGATAATGTCTCACTCTCAGTAATCTTTTTGCCTGTACGGCCATCTTTCCGTAACTCGTTCTACTCTGCCGGAATGGGTTGGCACGAAGCATAACCACCGCCGTCTTTTATGCGTTTTTCTTAATCTCCTGTCTTTGTATTTCACTGGTTTTTCTTGTTCAGGCTTCCACAGCTATGAACAAAGCGTCTTCCCCTGAGTGGTTTATGTGAGCGTGCCTCAGTCCATCTACGGAAAATGCCTCCCTAGTGAACGTCATTCCCGGAAGACACAGAACTGACCTCGAAACATGGAACTCACTGTATACTACAAACATGTAGCAGGAAAACAATCATTCACTTTGTGTCAACCGTCATACTGTTTCGTACCACCATTACGCGCAAACGGTTTGTCGGAGTTTGTGATGTTCATGGTGAAATATTATTCGCACTGAGTAACTATCTTGAATTCGGTAAACTCAGTTCATTTCCACGATCTTGGGTTTACGTGATCAGAGACAAAATTTGCGGATATAGATGGAAGCCTAGCATGCACTATGAGAAATTCTGTCTGTTAAAGAAAACTGTGCAGACGATAAGTTGCCTTCATTACCTGTGAAGCCCGTGAAAATGGCCTGAAGGTTACCACCTCGGCTAATTTAACTTGGAATTCCAATTCTGATATTAGGCTTATGGTTCAATTCAGAACAGCATTCGTTGATTCTTCTCACACGAAAACCTCTTCACAAACAGAGAAATTTGGGATTACATACACATTCCGTGTTAGGTATTAGGATGTTACTGTCGTTAGAGTTTTAAACGACCAACGGTCTGTTAGGACATTCTTGATTGTAGGGCAGTTGTAAAAGCATTAGTTTTTTTTATTAAGAGAGAGTAGTGTGTCATAGAGTGCATACACTGAGGGTTTTTGTAACAGAATCTGACGCATGCACGCAATTGTGTGTAGTTATGGGCGATCGAAGGCCCGAAGAAACACCACCTTTACACGTCAGCTAAAAAGTTGGTTTTTCCAACAAACAAGGATCTGAATCACAATGTCGTCACCATCAGATATTGCCCGTAAATACGTGTGTTGTTTAGAGCTGGCGAATTTTTTAACGACAGCATTCGGGGTTAGTTTAATCACACTTT
>SJOL01006374.1:228878-239938 GCA_004794785.1 Opisthorchis felineus | reverse complement strand
GTTGGAGGTAAGGTAGGAGCATCCATCTAACCAGTGACGAAATGTCTGCAACCTAACCGCCAAGCTCGGCGAACAGCTGATCAGTCACCTGGTCAGCAAGCGGTAAACCCATCACAGCTACCAATATTTCGAAACAGCTAAATGAACTGGCGGCCCGCTATGCTTTCGCCCCGATTGGGAGTGGTCAGGTGGGTGCGGCAGGATTCGGTCAACCGATGTTCGGGGTGGAAGTTCACACTTATCTCCAAAGCTGAGCGCTCGTCTATTCTGTTTGTGGGCATGGCGCAAGTATCCGTAGGTATCAGGTCTTCGTGGGAATCGTGGAGAATAGGAACAATCAGCTTTCAGTCAGCTGCCAAACATCTCGAATGAGTCGGAAACTCCCTGAACAACTATCAATAAATTCTCATGAGACACCAATAGTTTGGTGGTTTTTACAACAAATCACTGAATAGTGAATAGCAGCAAGATAAGCCGGTACGTCGTACACAACATGCGGTCCTCGTCTTGGAGTCGCCCTTCAATGAAGTCACTACAAATTCCACTGGAAAAGTGGTGGATTCAAGAAGTTCACTGTTAAGAGCGTCTCCTCAAGAGAGTGGCCTTCATTTGTGTCTCCTAAAGCAAACTGTCGTAAGTGCTTTGTGAGTCATAAGTGGAGTCGTTTATTGTGAATCACACTCCAGGAGAAGGCAGATCAGCGGGTGCAAACGACCTCTATTCCTGAACGGTTTGAGATTGAGACCTCCTTTGTACAGCACGGCATCACACCATACCACTTGTGTTTAACAACCCATCAGTTTCTGTGCTCAATGCATGGCCTTTTTATCAACTGGCCTACTATTTACGTGAACTAGTTTTTTCCGCGTGTCCAGTTTTGCTAAGAGGTTTAAAGCGAACAAAAATGTCGTGGAAGTCATAGGGGTTACACTGATTCCGTTTACAAGTGATCACAACGACACAGAAAGCTTTTTCATTAATTTCGGTAGGTCTTGCTGTTAATATCAGCATAGCATAAAAGTTAGAATGTTCATTTTGACTTCACAGAAATAATTGGTTAGGGGATATATATCGCACGACAAAATGCTACGTCCACTCTAAGTTTAAGACACAGCTTCTCAAATCTCAGAACAGGCCATAGTCCACAAAACTGTCGCGATACATTGTGAACAGTCATTCCCATTCATACAGGTTTGGCTAATCTGGGTCAGTGTATTCCAAAGAACGGAGAAAAATATGCTCGTAACCATTAGCCGAAAATAGCGGGTTACTGCAGCGCTGAACAAGGTTGAACGACTCGCCCAAACTTGCGGCTTGAGTGAGAAATTAGCATTGGGATTTCCGGGACCTTTTAGTTAATGTTTTATTAGTTTTCAGATAACAACTTAACAACAGTTAGTGTGAGCGTAGCAACCCTTTGGAAATCACGTTACGCATACGTTTCCCACCTGTATAAATATTTTTGTTGCGAAATTTGATGCAACGAATAGTATCAGTCCCCGGCAGTCGTAGGCAGATTGGGTATTTCCAACTGCTTCTCACGCTGAATTAGAATATAGCAAAGACTAAACTCATAAATATTAGTACCGAGAAAAGGACAAAAGTACGTGCACGCTTACCACAAGTTTTCTAGCCAATTTGAATTCACGCACAATTTGTTTAATATTTTCCACGATTCCATTCTCGCAGTGCCACCGAAAACGAGCAAGTTCGCTTACCACTCCTGCTTCCATTCTTATATTGGCAAGTAAATGATCCAGGTGATCTTGCTGTTTTATAGAGGTAAAGAGACAATGGACTATAAATTTGATAATTACCTATAGCCCTACTGCGCATAATGGTGTGAAAATATCTTTTTTGATTTTCATTATAATCAATAGTAGTAGCCGAGACACAAACACGTAACAAATATTTGTTTGCTATATGTATCCGTGTTGTCAGAACCCCTTCAATATTTCCTGGTTATTTAGCCTACTAGATGAGTATCGCACGTCAGCTGGGAATAAGCGGCAAGTTTCTCGACTTTTACTCAATCCCATGTTCAGTTTCTCGTTTCAGATATGTGTGTGAGTGTGATAGTGGATCTCTCCGAAGGGATAATGGAGTAAAGAACAGTTTCCTATCAGCACAACTTTCCTTACGCTATCCTTAAGGAGAAAATGATACTCCTTGCTGCTCTAGAAGAGCGGGCGTCAGACCATAAACCATGCATCTACCATGGCCTTTAGTGGGTTTCCGGGCTTCATCACTGTTGGTGTTGAGCGTAAGGCATGCGGAGCTACAGCAACAGAGTTTGTACATTTGGCAAAACCACTTGCACTAGTTATTATCAGCAAGTTAATCTGGGTAGTCTAGAGATTTTAGCTAGCAGATGAGATTCCACATACTTCGCATGTGTGGTTTCGCTTAAATGCGGGCGCTTGGCTTGATCTAGGTTGTATTCAGTGGTGTTCAAATACGGTTATTACCCCTGGGGGATAATGTTTCCAGGGGAAACTCTTGAGGATTCTTCTTGAAGCATGCTTTATTAAGGAAGTCCTTTCTAGCAGGTGGGCACCTCACAGAATGTACCGCTTTTTGGCAGGTGTGTCAAGGTGATCGTTTAAAAAAAGCGAAGCTCAAGCTAACAAATACTGTACCTGTGCTACTGATATTAACAGCTACTCTGTCAGAGGTTTGAAGAATTCATGACATTATTATTCTTCCTATATCATGTAAGCAATATTCTGAACTCGCCTTACATGAATTGGGTTTTGCTGTCTTGTGTAAATATCCTAGCTAGTCTACACCACAAAGTAAACACAAAGAGCCAAAAAGAGGCGTTTGCCTCTACTTAGCATAGCATTTTATTTGAACGGATTCCAAACTGAATTCTAAACTGACGGGAAAAATCCTGTGTATTGACCGAGGAGTAAAGTGATCCCTATTTGAAGGAGCCTGCTTTAACTACAATCGTAAATGTGTCTTCAGCATCAAGCGGGCTCAATTTTCTCGAACTATCCATTTATGTGAGTTTGCAGTTTCACGTCTTTCTTTTCATTCGATTTATCATTCACTCTAAAGTATAGTTCTAATCATAAGACTATTATCCGTCCTACCGTGACACCTCTTTTGGCGCACAGCTACTACGGAACCCGAAGAAAGCCCGAAAGCTGAGGTTGCCCAAACCTAAGTGCTTATGTTCGGTCCGAACCACGGATCTTCCGGTCAATGAATTATCAGGCTAAACAATGGACTATTAATTCTTGTCACCATTCGCAACAACTAGTTCCACCATTAACGTGAATAACCAGTAATAAGCAGAAGACCATCAAATAAGGAATTTTGAAGGGCAGACAGTACGGTGCCGCAAAAAAAAACAGATGCAATGAAAAATCCACACTAGTTATCCGCGGTTGATTCACTTGGGTGTGACATCCAGCCCGTCATTAACTCTCATCAAATAGTAGTCTTGTTAACTGGTGCGACTGATACTGTCGTAGCTCGAAACCGCGCCTTCAGTGTTCAACTTAGCTCAAGTCTCACCCATCAACGAATTTCGATTACGGTCTATGAAATTGTTGGAAAAGTTAGTATGCGTTTGATTGCTGATTCGGTACCCCGCAGTGCCAAATTTGCAAAGCACGCGTATTCCGTCGATATCCGCAAGAACTTCTTTATTATCTTAATTTCTAATCATTCGAGTTAAAGCTAAGGCTTCTTTTCGGGAAATCAGCTTGATCACCTTTGGTCTTCCGTACGATTCAGAAATTCCACTGGAAATTTAGAACGTGAGTTTTTTATCCAAAAATATCCATAAACTGACTGACATTTCCTCATTTGAAGACTTAAGCGTTTCGCCTGTGAAACAATTCACGATCGTCATTAGGTACAGTCTTACAAAGAACTCCTATCGAACTAACTACTGCCCACTGATAATGTCCCCTCGAAAGGTGACGGGAATTTCTCAACCGAAGCGCTAAACTTATCAACACCCACCGGAACAACAAATGATGTTAACCAGTAGTTAAATAAATGAGTAGCCAGGACTTTTGAATAAGATGCTCTGCCAACAGTACCCATTACAGGAAGGAATCTTCCCTTGCGTGGTACTCATCCTTAAGAAAAATTCACATATGATCGTAGCTGCCGAACTCCAAAGGACTGGGTTATTCTTTACAGAGACTCGCTTGCGGAGTTCGAATATTCCATAGCTCTGAGGCAGGTGACTTCCACTCGAGAAATCTATTGGTGGTATCGGTGAAGCCAAGAGTGTGCTTAGGTCGAGGTCTGACGGCAGACTAAGCAAATTCATGTGACTCTTATGTCTACTATTATGCACGCGTTCATTTGCAACCAAGCGAAGTGACATTCTGATAACTTATGGAACAGCTATGCCGTGATCGTATGGGCGAAAACTGTCCAGCAAACTCTGACCACTTACCGAAAAATCTCCATTCAGAAAAGCTTCCTCCACCGGAATATTCATGAGTTTACCGGTTGTCATGCTTCCAGCGATTGCCTGCCGGAACATCAATAAAATTTCTCATTGGTCAGTAAGAACAAAGATGTCCTCTCGAAATGGAAAGCCCATTAACAAAAAGTTAGTGATAAATTGATTCGTAAACCCTTCTCTCAGGAGGAAGAATTGTGCGAAAGTCGCACACCTCCCTCAACTTCTCGAATAAAACTGGTAAATGACTGCATGGACTACAGATGAGTTTGTTTCAAACGTGATTAACGCCCCTTTGTTAAAACCCTGAGCCCCAGGTGGCTAGACACAGCACATTCACCCACAACATTAGGCAAAGGATAATTTCATGTGTAAATTTTGTTAAACGATACATGATTGGCGGTAACACTGCTATGAAACGCATTTGAGGAAGTTGACCAGATTTCATAGAATGATATGAAGTGATATGATATGAGGTGAGGACTGTGCAATACCAACCCTGAAAGAAGAATCCAAATCAATGCAGAGATCATAGTGGTGTTCCAGTTGACCGGAATTCACAGTAGCAAAGGATTTGAAGGCAGAAGGAATAGCAGACTTTCTAACCTCACTATCGGGTAGCCTATATTTCGAAGATCACACTAAAAGTGAATGACCAGAAAAGTATTCGTGTTTTTCGTAGAGAATGACGCCTCTTCAGTGGTAGCTCTTTGGCAACTAGTGTAGCGTGGGCCATCTCGCATACAAGAACGAAATGCCCCTTCCTCTGTAATGTCTCAGCTGTGGTACTTTTAAGAACGCCAGATTACCTAGGCAAGTTGGATAGGAAAACTTTCCATATTGTTCACATGTAAACCAACGTGATTTACGTTCAATGTGGAATTCTAACTGGATGTGAGGAGTCGCACTCACGCACTTACGAATCATTTATCTCGGATGAAAAGTCCATAAATGTATAATGGCATAGTTGTACCGGTTGAAATGTGCTTGCTGTTAACAACCAGTATAGGCAGACCTGATAGGGATCTTAATCTGACATAACAAGTACACTTGTTCTGTGGGAGTAAATAAACAATTTCTCCATGAGGTCGGAGGACGCAAAAGGCACACAGAGGAGACGGGAAGTGGCTTTTGTGGTTCTATTCAATTCATAATTTGATATACATTTAAGGAAGACGGATAGTTTACCTCTGAGGTATCTTTTATGCGTGCGAAATTTGGTAGCGGTTATTTTAAGGAATATCTTACAAGGCGCAATACCACATCACCAATTTGTTGAGCCGGGATATCTCACTTAAGTATTCATCCTTATTATTCAGATACTCAAAAACAAATTATCTGGGTATTTCCTGAAAATTTCCACTTGCTGACGCCTGATAGGCGAAAGCCACCACACCAAATATCTTGCAAGGGGCATTTGCCCCAGAAACGAAATTTTCCCTGATTGTTATCCAGGATAGTCGCGCTTCATGATCTCATTCAAGTGGGAGGTTGCTGTGTCGTATCTACAACTGTACAGACAAAACCACATGGAATCGGCAGAACAACGCGGAAACTTGCATAGAAATTTAAGTTGCACAAATTGTTCCGGAAAAATAACCAGATGGACCCGTCAAGACTGTTTTTCTGCCAATGAAGAATTCAATTAGTATCTTCTATTGTACATTCAAGTGACTATCTGAAAAACAAAGGCCTTCTCATGTGTGAACTCGTTAGTCTTCCAGTATGGTGATGACTGGCCAGCTGACTAGTCTTTGATTTCATCTTTTCGCTTAGAAGGTTCAACAGTAATCCCATATGTTGGGTTACGTAACGCAAGCTCTTGATTCTTTCCGTTGCAGTTCGATCTTGGACACTCAGTTTTTCAAAACTTCATCACACACAACTTCATAACGTATTTGAATCTGATGCCCACAATGCGTCACATACTGATGGGTTGAGAGATACCATTAGAGTCAGCCTAAACTGAGTGGAAAAATCTGTTGCTAATTGCGTCATTTGTTATACACTGGTGAAAGGATGCGTTATCGTACGCACCTCGTTAACTTGTGCAGGCCCTCAGGGTATGAATTTTACCAGATATTCATGATTCCTTTCTCCAGGTAATCCACGGCATTGAGGAGACTTTTTCGCGTTATACGAGCCCTAGACATATTTGAATAATTTTATGTCAATGTCTGTTTATCAAGCAACGTACTGGCATACAAACAAAGGCATCAGACATCGAACGATTAGGTTGTTGTATTAAAATATCAGTATTCAATTTTTATTTCCACGAAAGAATTATGAAGTGTCTTGATTTGACGTACACTATGGCATTCCCCTCTCATTTCACCTCACTATATTTGTGCCCCAAAGGCATGGAACCCGGGGTCAGAAGGCATCTTCCGTAGTGATGTATTCGACTCTAAATTTTACTTGATCTTTCCATACAGAGTCAAACAACCAAAACCAAACATCTGAACCATTTATGGGCATTTGTCCAAATGACTGTTTCATGCCCATTCAAGTCAGACGAGGTGCTTACTGGCGCTTCAGGGCGAATGAACTCAGAGCACTCAGTGGATACACCTGAGACTAGAACACAAACTGGGGGACTATTTCTCTGTTCGAGGCCCCTAGGATCTGGTCATGCACGATCCTCAGCAAACTTAAGCTTTGCGTTGTTAGCGAAATCTGAAGTTCCTGGTTTTCTTGAAACTCTACGAACAGTTTCGCACAGTACACATCAAGAGGCGTTTCTAGCTGACGGAGCACTGGCTGTCTGCTTTCATGGGCAGCGATTGGTATAAAGCGCATTCCTCAATCGGTGCTTGTAAAGCCTATGGCCCAGACGACTGATGGTCAGTTACCATGGCACCTGAAAGTTGACTTTGTGAGCCCAGTAACAAATTATCACATCACTTCGGCCGGCAAAAAATGCTCATTTGGTGGAAACCGAAAACTCAAACAAGCTTCGGAGTGGTACCTCTTTATTGATGTGCTAATACCAAATGCTTAGCGCAAAAACTGTCTCAAACGTCAAGTTATCAAAGATTTCGAGTAGCATGCACGGAACCTCGCCTTTTGTGATAAACACTTGCTTGCAGTGCTTCGGTGTTGACGGGAGAATCAGCTAACATTCATCTGGATCTCTCATTTGTAATATCGTTACAACAGACATTTCGGACAGCCTTCATAAAGCACATTTTACTGAGGAATACTGCAATGAGAGATTCCGATGAATTTCTCACTTCAACATCAAAATGATTCGCCAATAAGCGTTTACATCACTACACGTCCAATTTTGTATCCAAGTAAGAAGTAAGCTTCGTGGGAATTTCGGGACTGGGCCTAAGTGATGAACTCCTGGATAAGCAGAAACGGTGATGGGTTGGCCGGAATTTTCATAAATCTTATGAAAAATATTATTAGGAGTTGTTCAGCAGCAAGCTGTATGCGAGTTGTATGCATCATAACTATGTTATTCCATTATTAGCCTGATTAGTGAAGGTTCATTTGGAGAAACTCTCTTACAGCGACTTTCTTCAGCAGGCCATATCTCTGGCAAGCAATCACCCACAGCATCTCAAAGATTTATGAATTTTGGATGGACTTCTATGTGAGCATCTTTGTAGGAGGTTTTGTAGGACATGTAAACATGTGGCACTTGATATTAAAGTGATATTGGTTCGGAGTAAACACTACTTTCGCGTTATGTCACGCCCGATTTGACCATATTCGTCGATTGGCTCATAATTTACCATACAATACGAGAATCGCTGAATCATTGAGTAATGGTGTTGGAGCCCACGATGAGAAGACGTTTCAGGTGATGACGGGAACCTGGAAGTTTCCGTCCAGCATAGAATGACAGGAAGAGCAAAAGCTCGTTTCCCCTGAACAAACAAAATGCACTCTTCTGATACTAGGATGTTGATGACAGTAAAAGGCCGGATTAATAGAGCCCATGTATATGCGTCATCCAGTTGCTCTGATGTTCGACTCTTGGTCAGTTACTGCAAAATATTACCTTCATTTAACCCTATGTTCTCTTGACAGAAACAAGAGCTTTTGAATTTTCCTCGGGGGAGATTTTGTAGTAAACTTAGGTTGATGAAGAACACCATTTTGGCCTCTTCGGTGGGTTTCGCTTGGAGCCTCTTCTGCGCTAAGTGTGCTCAACTGAGCTATGCAACAAAATTCATCACGATCTCCTTACATTCTAGCTAATATGACTATGAAATGACCCACCTCAAAACCACTGTTCACTCCAGGATATGTTCAAATCTCTCATTTTACCTTCCAGTTGACAAAACATTCGGATCTTGTTACCGATTAGTAATCATACCAAAGAATGCTCTCGCTTAGCATTTAGAAAGAATCTTTGCTCTGAGTATCCCAAATGTAAATGTAGGTTTATGAATTAAACAACATTTACTTTGTGGTCCAAAAGTTTTACCTTGTTCTACTGTACCAAGAACTTAGTCCGGTAGTTTAACCGCTCATCTATGGTTGTAACTCCCGGAGCCATGAACTCGAAATTTACTCGGACGTTATGAAGATGTGACCGGTTCGTGGGACACCCGGCAGTCTTTCACTCCGAAAGGGACTAATTAGATGAGTGCAAGTGAAGTTGGAAAAACATTCTGATGGTTCTAGCCTCAACATATGTGGATTCATTAGCATTTTGCCCAATTATGTATCAGTTATACACGTTTTGACGAAAATTTACCTTGACAATTTGTTGCAATGTATTTTGAGACTCGTCCTTGGCAATAATATAGTGCTTCTTTGGACGCAATTCCACCACCATTTGAAGGATACTATCAAGGGAAAGCGGAAAATGAGACTTTAATCAAAACGGTCTCCTCGTACGCCTTTTCCAATAAGTGAGCAAACGACTTTCTGTTGACC
Source organism: Opisthorchis felineus (assembly GCA_004794785.1). NCBI lineage: Eukaryota > Metazoa > Platyhelminthes > Trematoda > Opisthorchiida > Opisthorchiidae > Opisthorchis > Opisthorchis felineus. The sequence continues at coordinate 230,610 of SJOL01006374.1, read as the reverse complement.
CTGAATCAGTGGACCACAACTACCTAAGGTGTGACACAGCATTTTACTTGGTGTATCGCAATCTGTCTTGTCAATAAATTAGTGAAGGACTATCTTTCTCTTACATCTGATCAAGGGTTATTTTTGTCAGTGTGGATAACTATAAGTCCACCAAAGAGAGATCACTCTTTGAAGGGGCCGAAGTAGAACCCTTCCAAGTGTCCTTTGTCTTGAGGGAGAAGAAATTTCAATATCGAATCTCCAAACACCGGTCCACAGTCACACCATTACAAAGGGTGGCGCAAAAAAGGCTGACAAATAAATACGCAAGAAAATGCGAAAGCAAGGTGTAATAGCTTAGCTCAACAGAAAATTCGCTCTTAGAACGGAGGAAGAGATATCCCTGATATCGATTCAAAGACAAATATGACAGCTTCTCAGAGAACCACCTTTTTATGCCTGTCAACTAACCGATCGAGCCCTAGCACAATCACCCTGCATACCAAATATTCGTGGTTTTGGTCCTAAGGGGTATGGCAGTCAACTCAAGAAGGGTCACTCCGGCTGGAATCCGGTCTCCTGTGTATAAAGCAACAAGAATCAGCTTTGGAAAGGATTGATTGATACAAAGCCTTCCTCCGACCGAATATACACCATCCACAGTAGAGGCTGGAGAGCTCTTCTTTCATTTTTTTTTGTAGGGCGGAAAAGGCAAACCCTTCTGTAGGTCAGTGGAAATGTTATGTGTTAACATCGCCGCAATTTTCACCTTGTTCCTTTTCACAATGAAGCATAGAATAATGTCATTATGGGTTTTCATCTTGTGGGTTGAAGTAGGTTTGTCCATCAGCTAAGGGGCATTCACAGTACTTTTCACCTTATACCGTAACGGTGGTCAAGCTCCAAGTTTCCTTAGTGTAATCTTGACTAGTCCCAAGTCGTCAAACATGGTCCACTGGAAATTTCTAGATGAGCAACGGAAACTCACTGAGCAAGATCTTTGACATGAATTGTGGGAACAATATTCTCTCCGTCACCTGGTATGGAGAGTATCTGTTTGTTGTTCCATGCGTCCTGAACATGAAGGTAAAAAGATACAGGGTGCCACGTCATTTTTTCAATCGTCAGTTTCGCATTTGTTGATTGTGGTGTGGTATAATATAATGCAACTAAAAATTGTGTATAATTTGGTTCATTTATTCGGTTATTCATCCCCTCATTTATTCATCAGTAAATATGTATTTATTCGGTTATTAGTCATGTACTATTTATCTACGTATTCACTTAGGGATTTGTCGTAGGTGGATGCGGGATTTGCATAATTCACATCCAAACTACTATTGATTGAACAGGAGCACTGGGCTCGGGTTTTGCTGTTATTAGAACCCATCAGCAGTGCTTATCCTTGGCCGTGCCGGGGTTCGAACTCCAGACGTCTGACATACGAGGTGAGCATGATTTCACTACTCCACCAACGCACCCTGGACGCATCTGAATTATCATCTCTGAACAGACGAACATGTTCACGCTTGATTGATGTGTTTGGTTTGCCAGACGGTCCGAACGGCAGCACAGTAGCTCTCGCAGTTGAGTCGATCAGTTGACCTGTCAGGCCCTGACTGGAAAGAACACGGACTATCGAAACCTGCTGGACGGATTTGATTATTCGTGTGTGGTTGCGGTGGTTTCGACAGGTGTTTGTGGAGTGGTAGTAGCGCTTGCTTTGCATGTCTGATGTCCGGAGTTAAACCCC
>SJOL01006374.1:197655-218769 GCA_004794785.1 Opisthorchis felineus | reverse complement strand
ATTTGGTTAAAATCAGTCCTACTGAAGAAGGCAGAGAAGCATTCTCACTCATCCATGGTTTATGGCTATTCTTCTTTACATCTCCTCGAACAACTCACGGAGTTTTAATGCCATAAAATAGTCTTTAGGTAGTTCTGTGGTATTTGGGAGCTGAAGGCATTCAAATTCCTTGGTGTGTCAATTTACGTGAGCCATGCATGGCTACTACTGGTCTTTACCCTAACTGCACGTAATTAACCTGGAAAAGGTCAGTTAGCTGATAGAAAACAACTGCGGAACAATCCCCGCAAGTTTTGCTGCTCCTTGCGCACGGGAATCTTCTGACGCGAAATTACTGAATGAATTAGAAAAACGCTGGGCTTTACCTAATTTCTTGCCGGAGAGTTACCACAACTTAAAATAAATATCCTTTCCTCATCAGTAAAATTAAAATTTTCAGTAAACTACACACAAGTAGCCAAAGTGTTTACCAGACTAGCTCCCATCGGTAAACTTCTAAAGGAATGAAACAATACAATCAAGCAACTCTCTCAGAAAATGGATATAACAACACAGAAAGTGGACTTGAACTATGACCGAATTATCGTGATATGGCTTAAAACGGCCGGATCATTATGGTCAGAAATAAATTAGACTGTTCAAAGTTTGCTTGAGAATGCAGCGGCTTATCATAGGCGCCAGTGGCTGCAACTGCCTTGTTGTTGCCTACTAGTTTCATAAACGCAAACCTTTTTGGGTGTGTTTTCTGGAAATGGCTCATTTTTTTAATTCTTAAAATATTTCGTCTGTGCATAAAAAGTATGCTTTGTCTTAGGGTGATTGCACTACTTGTGACAGGCAGACTTTCTACTAGGTCCTATTCAAGCCCATACTTCTATAGGGAGAATAGGTCTAGGCCTCTCCTTGCGGATGGAACTGTGTAATCAACCACACTATCTAGCGAAAGGACTTTCGACATGCCGCGGCAAACTCACGTCCTTCTTTAGATTAGCTGTTCAAATCTAATTTGGCAGTTCATGGTATTTTCTAAAGTAGGGCTAATTTGGGGTAGAAATCTTTTTGACGTTCGTGCAGTATCCATTAGATTAAGGTAAGATCGGCCACTTCAACAGCAACTGTCCTAATGTTGTCAGGGTTTCGTGACGAAAATTCCTTATTGCCAGCTTACAAAACAGCCCAAAAGTAGGAATACTCCACATCTCTCTTCTGAGAAGTCATCGCACGAGGAGTGAGTCAAAACGCGGCCACTTGACGTGAATTCCGTGAGTGATGAGCGATTGGGGCTATATGCTTTCTGAGTGCGAGTTAATCACACTGTTAATCCTCCACGCGCAACCAAGCAATCCCGACTGCAACTGCTATCTGGAAGGTTGCGAGGCTTGTAAGACGCGCACTTGTGACGAAGCCGCTGTTCAGTGCTTTTTGGCCCAGAGTGACCTCAATTACAGGACGAAGGTTCAACTGATAACAGGAGGCGCTTACGCAGTTTGTGAAACTTTGCAAAAAACAGAGCAGAGTCAACGAAATGATGGTGTCTGTTTTTCCATTACGATTTGATTACAACCTAAACATGAGCTGCGAACCTGAAACACAGATTCTAAAAGGCATATGTTGTATGCCTTAGAACACAGATGAAAACTTTCGTTTTAACAAAATAAGTTTTTATTGGCATTTTTAATGGTTCAAGTGAAGTCTGGGGAGCATAAGAAACTACTTTCACTGAGACACTCGGATTTCGTCTCTCAGTGGATATTTAAATAGTTTAACACGAGAATGCGGACGGAAAAATCCATGAGGGGCCCCAGCATTTGTAGTCTAATGCTGTTGATATAAACAGAAATCCAAGTCAAAAACTAAAAAAGCATTTTTTGAGGATGCTGCAATCAGCGTATTCCGCTCATTTAAGCATAATCAGTGAACATTCTAATATCCTGTGTCACAAGGCGTTAACAAATGGCTCGCACTAACAAGACTACATCTGAATTCAGAAGGATAATGTTGATTCAGATTATTTATGCAACGTCCAAGAGTTCATAATCTTATATCGTTTAGGTGAAAGGTCGAAGTGGTCTTTTAGTATTCCAGGTGTAAGCATTCGCGCTCTCAACACCAGTGCAAAAGCAGTGGTGGTTAACTATCTTATAGCTGTGTAAATTTGATTCGAGTAAAAACAATAATAAAGAGTGCGACTAAATCGTAAAAGTTTGCCAAAAACACCCAAACTGCTTACATCTCCAAACAATCACCCACAAAGACCGCAAACATATTTGAATTAACAACAATGGCAGTACAAAATGGATGTCACAATGCCTGCATAAATATCCGAAACTAGCAGACCATAAGAACTCATGTTAATTATTGGGCAGGAAAACTAGACATTCTGATAAAGTCCTTTTACCATATTACTTATTAAGCAACATTTGAGCATCTAACTATAAACGCAAAACACTATTTTTATTTCAGCTTGATGTGCTAAAGGAATTTTCATTAAGGTCAGTTCAAAAAAGATTTTGCTGAACTACGTGTGACTTATCATCATTTTCAAAGGCAGAAACATGAGTGTTCACAATAATAGCTTATCACCGTTAAACCACATTTCACGATTGTAAGTAAGCTGGGGTGTTGCCTGGGTGCAAAATTCTTAACAGTGAGACGATTAGATTCCCAACCAAAGCCTTTGGTTCAAGCGCCTAATCGCATTGTAGCAGGAGGGTGCCATCACACTATTTATCGTTTATTTTTGAAGAGCATGTTCACAGACTTAAAAGGTGAATGCAAGCGATGAATGTAAAAGTGTTACAGGAGAATATGAGGTAAAAGAGAGAAACGTCTCTTTCGAAGTCAGACCACCAACAGTTCCAGTCAGATAAGATGAATCCCAACGTATGTAAGAATTTTGGTATGAAAACATGCGTGTAAAAATCAACAGCCGAAGAAAGGACAAACAACGCTGAATGCTCTTTAAGGCGCGGTAAGCGCTAGCACAGTCAAGACTCGCACATCAGGCACAAAGTGTCCGTCATACTGAGTCTGGTGTGAGATTCAATGGCAAGAATAAGCACTCAACGCCATGTACCACGCACAAAAGTGTCGTAAGTACGCAGGAAGCCCACAATGGCAAGCACACACCACCACCACTACCATTGTTTATTATTTAAGAGCATGATCACAAACATGAAAGTAAATCCGGGCGATAGAAGAGTGTGCAGGAGAATGTTAGATAAAACGATGGAGACGTTCCATTTGAAGGCGTGCCACCAACAGTTCTCATTTAGACAAGATGAGTTTTAATGTATGCAAAGATTTATAAAGACCGGCAACTGAAGAACAGCAAAGAGTGATGAAAGCTCTTTAAGTCACACTAAGCGCTGACACAGTCAAGGCTCGCAGATCGGGTACAGGGTGTACGTCAATGCAAGAATGAACACTCAGTGCCATGCACCACGCACAAAGTCTCATAAGTACTTAAGAAGCCATAAATGGTGAGCAAAAACAAGCCACTGGCTGTGATCTTAGGAACCCTATTCCAACAGCAGCCTTGGCGGATTTAGCAAAGCAAATTCCCTGGATTGAAATAATCATCGGTTGGTGAACCAAGAAATTGACATTGCAATCAACGGCATGGCGTGGTAACAATCATCAGCACCGTACATCTGCTACTTCCCATTCCACACAATCACTTTTCGCCCATCCGGGACTAATTCTACCAGAGTAGTAAAAGTTTATAAGGAACACGTCGCTGTGCCTGTTAAAACACTATCGAAATTGTATTCTCCGGACCTCTATTCATTGACCAACCTGGTATGAGAAGCACTGTGGTTTGCAAAGTGAAACTTTTCGACGCAGCTCAGTGGATTATACAGGTATGCAAACCGACATACCGCGATAAAGTTCAGTCCCTTTGCGGTCTCCTTCTCTTCTGCATGACACACTTAGCTGAATCCATGCCAATTAACATTTCATTTAATTGGAGACTTTTGTAACACCTGAGACCTCACATTAATATTCCATGGAACAAACATCTTATTTGTCTTACAAAAAGTTTAGATTGGTTCAACCTTTGTGAGCGTTCTAGTTGGAAGCGCTTTAACAGAATAGGAGTCCTGGAACATTGTCATTCTCAGTTTAACCTGAAATTCAGGAAATCTAGGTGACGATCAGTAATCTTTCGGGTAACACACAACCGACGGAGTACTCAGTGCGCGGTTTTTAAGCCCTCGTGCTTTCTTTGGGTGGCATGGCAGCCAGACACCGAAAAGATGCCACAGCTGAACGATTTTTTACCATTTTGGTAGGCTGTAGGTTCTGTTGGTAGTTCACCTAAGGGTCTGAATGCATGCTGCCTAACCCTATTTGCTGTGTGCGCATACATGCTGCATGAAAGTACTGGTGGAAACACTTATTTGCTGACAGAAGCATACATAGAAATTTTGACGTTAAAGCATTTTGTAGCAATATGCGGCACCTTTCCTGTCGGCAAAACAGTGGATTTTGTCAGAATCAGACGAATAAAAAAGACGATGCACGGTCGGACACCTGGTTTTAAACTGATTTTTTAACTGGACTGTTGGTGAGAAATTCGCTGTTTGTGTTATCACTGTTCTTAAACTTTGGTATGCGGTGAACCCTTTTTCACCATTCTAAAAAAATCTAACAAAAGTGTAAAAAAATGCGCTAAAATGTAAAAAGTTTGGTTTGGTATGATGTAAAGTCCTTCTGACTTTCCCCACCGACTAAACACGTTGAATGACTAGTGCACCAATGCATGCTTCCTGACAATGCATAACACATGCTATACCAATTTTAGATTGCTGGATACAAGGATATTCAAAAGTCCCCAGTTTATATAACTCTACAAACGTGTTTCTGACGCTAAAAGATCACAGGTTTTTCCCACAGTTTCCTTTCTAGCACCTTGACAGATAACTAATAGACCAAGTACCCATAGAAACTTGGTGGATTTCGTTTCACAGATGGGGTGGCGTTGCATACTTCAGGATCCGGGCTCTTTAAATGAGGACTGGATCAGCTTGTAGACCTTGAAATAAATTTGGCCTTCACTTCCACTTTACGTAGCACACGGACAGCTTCGTTGAACGCCAACTTGCCAGGGTCAGGATCAGAACTAGCAGTCACTCTTGAACCAAATGAACAATCCGTGAAAACAAAGTGCGTCTAAAGGTATTTGACCTCTGTTTTTGGTCGCAGGATTACTTCAGCACACTAAATATCAAACCATCTACTAAACTAAAAGGTCAACTTTTTTTCAAATTTCAGCTTCTCACATTCGGCTGTAAAGGTTACTAGCTAGCCGTTAGAAAACCCCAAGATAATTGCAGCCGTACTTCCCAAATAGTTTTGCAAATTTTATGGAAAGTCAAATATTTACACAGCTCATTCACACGTGAAGCTCTGATATTCAGTTCAGGTTGAGTCAGGAGCTAGTAGTAAGCCGAATCTGATAAAGGTCGTGCAATTAACAGAAACATCTTGGAAAGCTGGACATACATTTGGCGCTGCTGATCTGACAGTTTACTGTCTACTGATCGTTTTTTGTTACCTCTGACCATTTCGGTGATATTTTACGAAAAAATTCACTATTGTTTCTACAGAATTAAAAAACTACATTTAGCTAATTCCTTATTCTTCTGAAATGTGCCTATGTGATGCACGGTTATCGTTTTCGTGCGAATTGTCTTACGAAGCGGCTTTCACATGGCTGCTTGCATTACTTATTGTACTTTGAAAGATTATAATTAGCTAGTTTTTTTTAAAAATGACAGCTTTGCAATGAATTGCAGGAGTCCCACATTTTGCATACGTACTTCAACCAATGTTAGACTGCTCACTTTGATTTGCTTCCTTTTTATTGATGTCGACGCTACATGTCATCCATACCTGCAGTCGGCAAATCTTAGCTCACTGATACTCCGTTCTTTAACTTCAAACTTTCTGATCTGGTCTCCGACTTAGACATGCAGGATATACTGCCTCTAAATTAGGTTCATTGTTTAAATTTGCCAAAAAGCTGTAACTTTTGTTGTATCATGAAAACATAAGTGTTTCTGGGTGAGAGTCATAAAAAATAAGCTGTTTTTGGTAGTCCTAGCCTTTGGTATATTCGTCCAACCAGAATTCGAAACTAAGCGTCGTGCCACACGGTTTACTATTGGGCCACAAGCTATACGGTATACACATTAACGACATCCCGAAAAAAACATTCAACGACATATTCGGATGGTATGTAGCTGCGATATGCTACTCGGTGTTCAGAAAATGTCACAACCTTACAGGCTTATCTCGACATACGACAGAAATGGGTCACCACAAATATACTTACGTTCACCATAAACAAGTGCAGGTTACTCAGAACACGGCAAAATCACTTAAACTCTCCCAACCTAGATGATGCATTGATTGGTGATACTACCGGAAAACAGAATCCTGGATCATATATTTTTACTGGGTGAATTACGCGGACCACATTTACAAGACCCGAATTAGTCCAATGGAATATGAGAAAATTTGAACGCACGTGCTTTCGTCAGGCAAAAACTGACCACTCGGGCAACAGCTAGGGTAAACTTCATGGGCAATCATTCCATTTTTTAAAAAACTTCCCGCTGCCTAAAACGACTTCAAGAACGCTCGTCATACTTTTATTTGACGTCCTATGTCTTAACCTCTTCTCTAAACTCAGGCTGACAAAAGGATGTTGCCAAACCCGGATGCCATTTTTGCCCAAACTTTTATCGACCTAACTCCTTCAGATATTGAGCGCTGATTGCCGAAAATCTACAAATCGATTGAATACGAGAAAAGTCCTAAAACCGACTGTGTGGCTCACTATTTGTTCGCTGACCCATGGTCTGAGATCCAACCCATATGTAAACTTCAAATTTTCCGGCCCATGTAAGTTTTACACTGCTTGTTTTCTTATAAATTAAAAACGTCAGGTGTTCACCGTTCAATTCCCTCTTAATTTGGTATGACATCATGGTATCATATATTTATATTTGGTGTTTATTGGTACATAACATCAATAGCGCTCTTGTCTAATTCGATGGACGTCAAAGCCTCATTTTGGCATTGCCAAAATTTTCACAAATCAGGCAATGTGAAAATCAGGTTTACCTCTTTTGTCAAACACTGATCAAGGTGAGAAGGCACTTAATTTGCGTGTAGTACCAGACGCGTGAAGATTTAGTTAACCAAGAAGGTTACCTTGAATACTTCTTTGACGAAACCGGGTTTTTCAGCTGAAGGAGAGCTGAGAGTTCCGTACACTTCATAGTGTTCTCCTCCCGTATTTGCCTCTTTCATGACAGTTTCTTCTTCCAAAGTTTCGTTTTCGTCGTCTTTGTCGGCGCTTGACACCACGGATTGTGAGAAATGCTTCAGAAAAATCAGGCTTGTTACTATGCAATTAACTAACTTTTGCAATATAGTGACTATCATACTGATCTAAATTTGCTAGGAAAATACGGTTTCGGATGTTTTTTTCCATTAGTTGATTATTTCAAATATCTTCCTACTATATCTATCGCATTTGGAAACGACTGATGGAGTAAAACAAAAAACAGGAGGGGTTCGAAAGATTTAGATATGCAACGAAGTAAAAAACCATAAGCTTGTAGACTCTAATCGGTCGTTGTCATTTCTACGTGTGTAATTGTGATACATTGTCGAAAACAAATACACCACCACAATGCCACTACTCCCGTTTTTGTCCTCCAGGCGGTTGATGGACCCTGAATTTTCATAATCCATTGTCACAATGCACCTTACCTGCACATCCGCTTATGTCCCACCTGATTGGCTTTTTGGTCACTACCTAGCCCTATCGTCACCATCATGGACAACACGACATCAGTGTCAAACACTGATGCTTCGCTGCCGTACAACCATGGCTTACTTGAAAGCCTTGTTGTGAAGAAAGGAATAAGGGTGAACAGGGAGGGGACGTAGTGTTAGCTTAGTACAATAATTCCGACGTGCAAAGCGCACACCAATGGACTTTGGTCAGTTCATCCAAAAATATCTGCACCTTCTCCTCCTCTTCAAAGACGAGACTGATGTCGTCTTCCCATCCCAGATCGCTGCTCAAACAGGTCAAGTCTTACAGCAGTACAACAAAACAGCCCGTACTGTGGCTTGATATAAACGTCCCTTGATGTTTAGGGATGTGACGATTTGAAACCATGGGTGCTTCAAATTATCAAACGTGACCCGAGCCTTGCAGATTCGTGCAGGTCTGCGTCTTCTGCACATTTCGTCCCCGACGATGCGAAAGACTGCAAGGTTGACACATATCATTTCAACTGCATGCCCTCCCCCCAAAGATATTCCTATCGTATGCTGAACCATATACTCCACCTTCTGAAATGGAGAAAAGAGAAAAATGGAATGGAAGCAACATTTGTCGGATGCCTGTGCCGCTGGCCTGAGCTTGCCGTGGTTGTTGCACTTATCCCCGGGCAATGCTCCTATAAACCCAAAAATGCTGACAGAGACTCACTAAAGACACGCGGTATGACTCCTCAGTGGCATCTCGTTTGGCAAAGACTCCAAGCTTTTCTTTAGGCTGCAACTGTGCCATTCTGCAGTCACCCCATCTTCAAAACAAGCAACACTACCAGCCATTTACCGTATTTCTCTTATCTCACGTCCCAGCACACTCCAAGCTACCTTGGTTGAGCATAATTTAGTCAGCGCACGTCCCCCATAATCAAATACGCACACACCAGTTTGCATAGATCGCATATCTATCATTTCCACCCGAATATCGATTGCCGATTTTGAAATCGGGCAGTGTCGCCTTGCCGCAATAGTTAGAAATTGTGGCCACTTTTGTCCGCCCGCTATTATGGGCTGCAGTCTAACTCACATCTCAGTGGTTTCAAGCAGACATTTTTGACACTTTTTCCTATTATTAGTCCCCAATGTACACGTGGCTGTTTTACTGTCAACGGTGAACCACCGTCCTCCGTCGATGGACCCAAGAATATCCTTGATCCACGCTAGTCTTAATTTTTACGACCCCTTGGATAGTCCTAACTACCATGACAACTCCGGCTGATTCACCCAAGACGTTCATGTACGGAGGTGTCCACGAACCCAGGTACGACATCGCGATGACTGTACCGAGACTACTGTACCCAGTCTGATGGCTTTCCCGTGGTTCACCATATCCCTACCATTTCCCGACCGAGAGTGTTACGTGCGCCCACAAGACCATCTCAATCCGCTGATTTTGTGCCACCCTAGTGTACTGTCTACTCATTCTGCCCCAAAACCCAATAATTCTTCCAATGGCACTATCAAGGCATTAGTATACCGGTGAATATAAGACCTTGTCGTGCACCCGATGTGGCGTGTACTGACTATAATGAAAAACAAACAAATTACTAGCTATGAGGAATTCCTTGGTTTTGTCTGGTGGGACGCCTGCCGCAACGAAAGAAAACTTTTCCTTTAAAGGTTGCGAAAGGCTGCCCCGTTTTGAGTTCGCGCGGACATTGAGAGCGCATTTATTGTTCATGTAGTCTTGAGATTTTTTTCAAATCCATTACAGAAGAAAACATGCGGAAGAACAGAATTTTCCACCAAACTCTTCATTGTTTTCACTGAGACATCATGTTAAGCAATTGGCAGTCATCAAGGTGTGAATTCCGCGCTCAAAGTGGACTTTGAGTACGTTAAAACAACTTCCAACAAAACCGCGACCACGTGGGGAGATTTCAAGGGTTAAAATAAACACCATCGAATGCTAAAACTTAATGTTGAAGTCTCCTTCGTAAAAACCACGTTCTAAGAGTAATTTGGGGTGTGCGTCCAAGGGTCGGCCAACAAGGTGTGGGCTCTGCCTCAGATATATTCATTGAGAAAATGATGACTGTAAGGCTTTAATCCTTCACAGCCTTTAATTGAATGCGTGAATGATAAATATGTGGCATTTGTGTGCCCAGCGGGCAAAAACTGAGTACCCATGTCATCCAGTGATTGCTGTAGGTAAGGCTGGCGGTTCTTTGCAGATGGCATGCAGGGCTGTGTATACGTCACATTTGCATGGAAAGTACTGTAGTGTCCGTCACCAGTCATTTATTCACGTGCTCTTTTACCAGCGACTTCCCGGGCGTGATCTCTATTATTCATGCAGTACCCTTTGTCCATACTCCATATCCACATAAGAATAGCAACCGTACCGGCACATTCAGATTTCTTCAGTCAATGATTAACTACGGGAATACGGACAGGACGAATCTAGGTTCACCTGACGTTTACCGATCGCTCGGAAATATGCACTATCATGTTCGTCCATTACCTTGACAACTGAAAGTGTGTTTGATGCCCACTTAGGTTTCTGACACAACGAATCATTCAGGACTTCGTTTTTACTACATTAACAAAAGATGGGTGCCGTCAACGGTCCGTATACCAGTATGCTTCGTGGTGATGGCTACCCGAACCATGTTGCGGCAATTCGCACAACAGGGACTTCCTCTAACTTTGATAATGATAATGTTTATTCCCAAATTGTGGGTGGCATGCCGTCAGGCATGCTCAGAAGGTTGCAGTCAGAATAAAAAAGCATGGCCAGCGGGGATTGTGGGTACAGGGGGGTTTTGGGAAAAGGGAAAGCGTCATAGGCGGTGGGCATTATCCGATGTAGGCGTGGTCACCCCTAAACCGGCACGGGCAGGGAGGCACAGTTACTATTGCATTTTTGGAGAAAATATCCGGCAAGGTAAGTTCGTCAGGATTTGAAGGTGGCGGGCAAAAAACAAAGCAAGGGAGGGCAAAACAGGAGGCTTCCTTCCTGACACATGATAAGAAAAGTGTAAACGGTGAAAATTGAGGAACCAGAATATCAGCAGCAGAGTTGGCGTCATCCATCCGGTCAAACTGAAATAAAACCTAAAACCACCGCTGAGGCCTCGTGGCCTTGGACTGTTGGGCTCATGGCCAGGGTCACAAAAAGCGTAAGTGGGGATGATGAAGTGAAAGGATTAGCAATGCGGATAAATGGTAGTAGAAATCTCAGAATCATGGTGTACAATGAAACTGTAGAGACTCACTGGTGTCATTGTTGTGGAGTCGGGCATAATAGTTCCTTGGAAGAGTGAGATGGTGACAACACACTAGGCGGAACGCGAGCTGTATAGAATTTTGCGTGAACCACAGACACACAGAAATGGTTAAATTCGAACAAAAGGTTCCGCAGATTAGAATAAACATGTCATGAAGGCAGCTGGGCCAGGTGGGAGCTTGGTCGTATTTGCAGATAGTGGAACGAGTAGGCGAGAGGGTATGATCGAGAGTAGGAAGGGAATAGTTGCGGGTGCGCTATCAAGCTGGGTATGGCAATGCCGTGCCATCATTGGCCTGACGTACTTCGGTTCTTGGGCAGCCCCGTAACGGGCGTCACATTTAAGGGTTCCGTTTTACAAAGGGTAACTTGTGGGCACAGCAAACCACTGATGAGTTTTCGCTTACAAAGCAGGTTTATCCAGCCTGTCTGAACAATTGGCGGACGGTACCAAGGAAGGGATAAACACTTGAAATTTTGTTTTTTTGCAGTCAATCGACATGCTGGAAATTTCCTAGATTACCATGAACTCCCTGGACGTTCAAGATTTTTTTCGCAAATATTTAGTCAGTTTTGCGGCGTTTACGTTGTTACCTCAATGGGGCTTTACATCCGTTTTTGCTGCCAAGCCAAATATAGTTGAATGACATCAATACGGTTTGCTTCAGTTGGGCCAAGTTGGATGACGCGCAAAACCCCAAAATTGTTGTTGTTCAGATGGAGGTTCATCAACAAACGCAGTACTATGAATACAATAATAAAATACTATAATTGTGCAAGTCTCAAATGTTGGCATTACGCCGGCTTCTATAAAAAGGTTTAGGAACTGTGAATTTCAAACGTGATCCCAAAGTACACACCGACTCCCGGCAAGGTGAACGCAAGATGGCAGAACCCATGCATTTGTTTAAACAGGACGTGCGATGACAAGATCGCAAAGCGGTTTACGTTCGGGTTAAACAAGAAGTGCAGCATAGGCGGAAAACGAAAACAACAAAACGGAGGGCCAGGCTGTACGCAATAAGAATGGCAGAAAAGGCTCAACAGTGGCCAGCGATTGTGGCCTTACCTGGAACACTGCGAATTATTTACCATTACTGGAGTGAAACACTATCAATGGGCCACGAACGCGTTGATCAACCTATTCTGTGCTGTGACCCCGCTCCTTTACGCCAGTCCAGGGCTTTCTGTCCACCTTAGCACAGTATATCAGGGGGCTCGGAGCCTCAGACTGTTTATTTATTTCAAAGACTTCTCCCAGGGGTGAGAACTGAAGGGCTCGTGATTTCTGTTCTGTAGGTCGTTGGTAGTAGCTTTGCTGACAATCGATACCACGGGAGGTCGTTGCGTTTGCACTTCTGTAGCGACCACACAATTCTTCACGAGGGCACACTGGAATCTTTGTGATGTTGCAAGAAGAGTCTACTTACAATCGCTTTAATTTGGTGGGCCATTATTTCTATCAAACAGGGCCTTTATTTATCCTGGTTCATTGCCGGTACCCTGGTCTTTGGTCACTTCGAGTGACAACCTGGTTTACACGGCCAAATACGTGGACAACATAGTGATTACATGGGCTGCAAAGAGCACGTTCGCTGTCGTCCATGGGAACTATGTAACCTAAGAGTGCAATCCAATCAGGGCTTTCGGCCCACTAAAAATCTGCAAATTAGACGTCCTCGTAAGACCGACAGTAAACAAAAAAGTTTTTATCTCATGAGCTGGCCAGATTCTCGGCAGTTATTTTAACAACCCTCACTGGAGGCCCGAGTACTTATATGAATGTCAACAGGGTAGCGGTGTCTTCCGTGGAGTTACATGGCATTCCTTTGAATTTCAAAGTTTATTCGTTGAAGACAAGAGTACTCAAAGATGACTGTTCAGAAGTAGACAAGCAGTTTGTTGTTAACAGACATCACACNTTGAGTGGATTAACCTCCTTAGGAGACCGACTCAGTCACGCGTACAAGAAGCTGTGAGTATGGTATCATGCGTGCACACTGTTGTCTTTGTCGTGATGGACGATCCGTAACGGGTGATGTTTCAGAAAACCAAACTTGAGGATGAATTTACTAGCGGGCTCTTCGGTGCATCGCTGAAGCCGAAGGGTGAATTGCATTTTTCATCAGATTAAACAATTTATGAGGCACCAACACAAAAAATAGAGAAACCGCGGCTGGACTTTGCGCAGATAGTCGCGTCGAAGCGTCATCAGTTCAAATATCACAGCATGGTCTCTCTCCAAGAAGAGTGGTGGCAGAAGGGGCCAGAAAGCCAATGTGAAAGGGAACAGTACGGTTATGTGCGATATCGTCTGAGGAACTAAATAACAAAACAGGTTAAAACGGGTAGTGCTAAGGGAACTGAACAGGACGAACACCGAGGTAATAAAGCGGATATATCAAGTGAGGAAAATTGATACCACGAACAATAGTTCGGGAATGACGCTGATGTTTGCCGCTGTATTAAATATGAGGCCGTTGATATCTGGTCAAATGTCTGGTTCCTCTACAGTGGTTGAAAGCCGGTGGTTATGGACAGTGAGGCGTGATCCAGATGATAAAGGAAATATCCGCCCCCGGGTCAGGTCAGCTATTCTGAGAGGATTCAGGGAGTGCGGTGCGAGCTTACGTGAACATACATGGGACTAACGTAATGATGCAGTGATTCCCACGATGAAAAACACCCCTTTGATCATGGTGAGCGTGGAAAACCATATAGGGGATGCCTGTGACCAGGTTCCCCTTGGCGACATATCTAACGAGGTGACATGCACGCCGGTCATACAGCGCCTAAGGGTGACACCCAGCTGGTAATACAAACTTGTTTGAACGGAAACTTCTGTATTAAGTGGGTTAACCCTTTGTATGAACCGTCTGCTGACGGGATAGCGAAAGTTCTTGGGGTTACTCACGCTCCAGAATAATACGAGGCATAAAATCGAAGTTTATTTTAGCAGGATGATTTAGAAGCATTACTATAAATGGAATAAAAACATGAAGGACACCAGTGAGCTATGTAAAAGTTGTGACTCCCTGTAACTATTGCAAATAATATCATCTCCTGCGGTCCCTTTAATCAGGCCATGCAGATGCTGAAACTACCCAGGTATGGTGCTTAAGGATGTTGAGGGCTGAGCAGTAACCCTATAAGTGGGGAACTTGTTTTCGCAAAGTAGCATGCGGATACCTGGGAGGCAGGATAATTCGTCGGCATAAAAAATCAAGTCCCTCATCCAGCGGACTCAAAGCGGCAGATCCGTGAACAGGAGTGGAAAAATTCGTTTCAGAAGGCTTGGTAAACAATCGGTAGTTTTTAATTGGGCAACGTTTCCCTTTTGACACAAAAGCTTCATCAGGCCAAGTGAGCAGGTCACCAAATTGGCCAGATTATAAGGCAGACGGAGAACCAATCAGTCAGTCCTCTTCAGATTATCTCACTAGCTTAGTGTTGAATGCCAATTAATGGCTTCTGTCGGTTGGTGTGGTTGCCAGAATCTCGAATTGATAGGTTGGAGGAGCTTCAAATTAGTTCTGATCGGCTCTTGTTCCTTAATCGTCCACCTCAGGGTGCTTCCATTGACGATTCACCGCGGGTGCCACCGGTAGATTTTCCTTGGTCTTCTTGGGCTTGTGAGTTTTGCGAGAATTTAGTTGGAGGGAGGGGAGTTGGGTAAGGTTAAGTGGAATCTAGATAACGGCTACTCCCCATTCTGATAATCGCACACCAACACGTGTTAGCTCGATTGATCCAAGACCGTTCTCCGCAAGCTTGCCAGTTCCACGCCTTCTATTCTGTTAGCACTGGGATGCCTGGCGATTTCTACCGCCTTGGCCATCAGTCTCTGTGATGTAGACCGTAGTCCTCGCTTCAAAACCTCAACGTTTTCTAAATATATTTTATGTCCCTTGTCCAGTGCGTGTTCCGCAGTTTCCGAGTCTTTCATTAACGCTTGATATTCATCCGCGTTCCTCGGCGGCCTGTTTATTTTTCTACTATGCACTCCGATTTTGATGTAAAGTTCCCTGGCCGCCTGTCTTATATAGACCTTGGTGCAGTCGTTACACTTGATTTTGTAGACACAGTATACCGAAGTTTGTTCTTTACTTCAATTTGGGCAGCTGTCCGATCAGCTTCTTCTGTGCACAGGGCCCTTACACGCCTTAACATTGATGAGTGGAAAATGAATCAGGGGCTAGTTGACAAAAATGTCCTGATCCGGAACAGTGAAAACTCGGCTGCTGAACAATGCCAAGAGTAGGGACAACTAATTAACTGATGGAACCCACCCCTTGTGAGTATGATGGTCTTCAAAACAGTTATAGTGGACAGAACTTTCTGATTAACAAATTCGGACACTAGTAGGTGGGTTTCAGACAATTCCCACTAACCTGCAGTTCTTTGTTAGCGTCATGTGAACCGCGGAGGGGTAAAATGGACAGAGAAGAGTGAGCACGCGTGTAAAAAGCACAGGATTATCATTAGGGCGAATGTGGAATCATGAGTGTGTGATGGGGAAGTAAGCTGTGAACGCTTGAGTCTCTCGCGTAACGTGACGGTCAAATCACCACTTCTGGATGTGTTAAATGAATTGCTCATGAGCCTTTCAGAATAGATCTGCACGACCGTCTCCGCAGCCTACACACCCTTTGCTACGAGATGGCGCACCGGGCCCTAATTCTAGGTAAGGAAGTACTGAAGTGGGAGCCTACTTATTTTCTTTTATAATGTTCTAAAGTGTGGCGTTGCTATAAAGTACGGGGACAAAAGCTGGGGTTGGAGGGCAGCTGCAGAATCGAAACGCACAACAGACAAGGGGGAGTGATATTTGATCAAACAGGGAAGGAAAACCATAGCTGGTAATGATCTAAAGGGCCACTGCGAGGGAAGCGGAATTGATCACATAGAAATAATGGGAGCAGTATGGTAATCGTGCAGTTTATCATACTTCGCGGCTTTGGCCGCTTATTCCAGTGGACCGTCATAGGACTGGCGGACGCAGAACCGCTAGGCTGTGGGTATGGTGACATGGCCCGATATTCAAGGCAGCGTGATAGTGACGTGAGTCAGACACCACTAATACTAGCATTTTGAGTGACAGTTGCGACAGTATAAATTTTACTATTTTTTGTTGATGAAAAAGACAAATCTGGGCTTCTAATTTGGTTATTTGCTCCCCTATACGGAAGGCAGAATGACTGCATAAAGCTGCATGTTTGCGCGAATACAGGGAAACGTGTGCGAGCGTTGTCAGATGTGCAAACTGGCTTTTATGGTCTGCCTAGCACCAGTTTCAACCGCCACATTTGCTTACATGGACGAGTTACTTGATTACTTAGTCAAAACGACTGGTAGATTTGGGCACGACTAGCTCACTCGCAAGGTGAGGCCGGCATCGGTACATCGACTCCACTGGAGAAGCGTTACCATCCGCTTTTATAATGTTTTGGAGGCCTGGTAAGACCGATGGTAAATACTATAGGCACGGAGGATTACTATGTGTGCGGATTGCTGCCTTCATCTACCGATGAAAACGACCGATCACTCCACATAGGAGTAAGTGTGCATGAGTGTTGATGCATTCAGCATGTCGGCAAAGCAGGTTCAACTTTCCGGCCCCAGTCCGGAAGGACCGTGATATAACAAACAGACCCAGAAGCCCAGTTTTTCAGGAAGGGCAGTACAACCACCCAAATGGAAAGACTTAGTAGTGAGGTCACTTTGGATACCCAGAAAAACAGCAGTTTCCAGTGAGAAGGTAAATGGTCCCCTTCGGCGGTGACAACAAACCAACTATTTCAGTTTTCAGGTGACAGAGGCGGAGATTCTGAGTCGAAAACTGTTTCAGGATTCCATATATGGCGAAACCATTCAGAGCGTTGAAAATAGCTTTGGACATCTGCTTTGACCCCAGACAGCACGAAATGGTTGGTGATCGACGTGACTGAGGTTCTAGAGAGATAAACTGTTTCATGCGCCTAAAAGTTTGGCACGGATTCTCCGTAGTCCAAGGTCGGATAGTGTTTCCCTAATAACAGCACACTTAGGTGCCAATCATTAGAAGCAAACTGAAAATGATTTTCAAACTGGAGAATCCTACAGACGGCTGCTCCAGTCCGACTTCACGTGCGCTCATGGGCGGTTGCTTGAGCGACAGACTTTTCAGGGCCACCACACTCCGATTCCTACGTAACTGCCAGTTTAGCAGTAAGGTATAGATACAAAACGTTCCAAAGTTTAATGGTTCATGGTGTTCTTAAGATCGGAGAAAATTTTTACATACATTCGAGTGCAAATTCCAACCAACCGGAAAATTGAATTGTTTTTGTATCCCTTCAACACGGCCCCTCAGAATTCGCAAAATGGAATTGAATTCCCGAAAACTACGATATTTTCAGTTCATGGTGAATAATGTCTATGTCAAATGAATTGTTCTGCAGACGAATCTTCAAGGTCATCAATCAACACTGCCTGTGAAAACGGTGCCCAATGTAATAAGATACCGTGAATTGCTGCAAACGTAGCCTACAATGGACGAAAGTCGCAGGTAGTTCTGCAGCCGAAATAATTCAGTGAGCCTTCTAGAATATACATTGTGCTTGTGAACGCAAAAGATGCGGAATTGTCACTCCTGTAGATACCTTTGTTATTTAAATCTGCTTGACTGGACGAATACCGAATTGTGTTCTGGGACCTTGAGAAATGCTATCCATCGCGGTAGATACGTTCAATTATTTCGGATAACTCGGGCGAAGTTGGAAGAACGTCGGGCTTGCAGATGTTGATGATCTACGCATGTACGTGAATTTTGGTGGTAAACAGCAGCAGAGTCCTCCATTTTAACCGGCAAAACATGCCAGGACGATCATGTCGTCGATCGTAGCTGACAGCTGAACAAACCTAGCTGACGCACACGACTAACATGCGGCTGGGGGTCCATGATGCTTAATCAGCTGGCCGACGCGCGCCCATCCATCTCTGCCGGAAAAAGTCGAATTGTACGACATTAAAAGTAGAATTTTATTGGTCATTTTGATAAGTACAAATGTCCTGCCGGGAAATATATTGCCTTCTGGGTGCGCAGTGTTCATTGAGCCATTGACGTCCCGAAATAAGAGGAAGATACAAGTTAGGTTATCGAAATATCACTATGAGCCAGTTGGCTGACAAACAGGGAGCAGTACTTACAAAGATATGCATATGTATACATGAGAATGCTATCCCTCCGCTGCCAGCATGCAAGATCAGTGCCCAAAGGCTTTTATTCGTCATGCAATACTTGTTAACTTGAAGCTGACAGAAATGCGTCGGGGACTGGTGACTATTTCTCTTATATTCTTTTCCCTCCTAGGCTATGGTACCGTCCAACTCACGTAATAAATTCCGGATAAACTAATCCATCGTCTGGGAGGTCCACTCCCGCCAGTCCTTATACGTTTGATTTCTCTAACCATACCACCACTCTGCCTGCCTAACTCGGTTTGCTCTAGATCTCTTGTACTTTAATATCATATATTAGCAAACTCAACTCCTGCTTGATCGCTACTCTACTAAGTAAAAATCCATCCCTATCCTATCTCATTTAATCACTTGTTGTCGCCCCCTAATAGTGGTAGACATTAAGTGTTCTCTCTCTATTAATGCACATTATCCTATCTGATATCTCCCCAAACTCACCGGGATTTACTGTTTTCATCCCATTTCCTCGTCTTCCCAAGCTTTGAACTTCGGCAATACCTGGTTTGGACGAACCGTTTGGCCGTTATCCACTCCACATGGCCTGTGATCCGCATTCACAGGGATTCCCAACCGGACCAAAAACCTGCGATCCTATATCGGCTTCGTTCTGCCTTTGTTTCCATAGCCACCCTGAAAAATCCCGCTACTCAAATAATTGCACATCCCAGCCCAATGACCTTAAATATGACGTCCGTTACGGGGCTGTCCAAAAACCGAAGGCCAATGATGGCACGGCACTGCCATACCCAGGTTGATAGCCAACCTGCAACTGTTCCCTTCCTACTCTCGACCGTACCCTCTTGTCTACTCGTTCCACTATCCGCAATTACGAACAAGCTCTTCACCTGGCCTCAGCCGCCTCCAGGACATGTTCATTCCGATCTGCTGAACCTTTTGTCCGGATTTAACCTTTTCGGTGAACTTACAGTCGGTGCTCCACACAAAGCCAATATTGTTTTGTACAGTT
Source organism: Opisthorchis felineus (assembly GCA_004794785.1). Taxonomy (NCBI): domain Eukaryota; kingdom Metazoa; phylum Platyhelminthes; class Trematoda; order Opisthorchiida; family Opisthorchiidae; genus Opisthorchis; species Opisthorchis felineus. The sequence continues at coordinate 199,474 of SJOL01006374.1, read as the reverse complement.
CGCGTTCTGGCTCGTGTGTCATCACCATCTCACTCTTCCAAGGAACTATTATGCCCGACTCCACAACAATGACACCAGTGAGTCTCTACAGTTTCATTGTACACCATGATTCTGAGATTTCTACTACCATTTATCCGCATCGCTAATCCCTCCACTTCATCATCCCCACTTACGCTTTTTGTGACCCAGGCCACGAGTCCAACATTCCAGGGCCACGAGGCCTCAGCGGTGGCTTTAGGTTTTATTTCGGTTTGACCGGATGGATGACGCCAACTCCGCTGCTTCACCAGATCCAATGTTACGGTTCCTTATTTTCCGCAGTTTACACTTTTCTTGTCATGTGTCAGGCAGGAAGCCTCTTTTTTCTCTCCTCCGTTTTGTTCTTGCCCGCCACCCTCAAATCCTAACGATCTGATCCTGCTCGATATTTTCTCCAAAAAAGCAATAGTAACTGTTCTTCCCTGCCCGTGCCGGTTTAAAGGTGACCACGTCCATATCGGACAATGCCAACTGCTTATAAAGCTGTCCTTTTTCCACGCAATCCCCTGTGCCCAGAAACCCCGCCAGTCATGCTTTTATTCTTACTGTAACATTATAATCGTGCCTAACGTTATGCCACCCACCAGTTGAGAATAAACGTCATCATTTTATTATAACCTTATAGAGGGAGCACTGCAGCGGCAACAATCTCGTAGAAGTTTGTTTACACAACGCCAAATTACTCAGCTGACTCGTGGGCGTTGCACCCCAAACAACCACTCAATTGCCCGTTTACACTTCACAGATAATGCCCCCACCGCTGATCCTGTCAATACAGCAGACCATCCGAACGCTTACTTCCCCAGCTGCTACTTAACTATTCCTTACAACTCCAAACCCATACCCACGGTCGCATATCTCCAAACTCTCAACGGTCAGGGTAACCACCCGACGCTCCGTAACGTAACCATCTCCCTAGCGGATGTTTCTTCCCTTCTTCTAAATATTAAGGACTCTGTTGTGCTAGGGGCCGACGGCATTCCACCCCGTGTTCTGGGACAGGGTGGCCAAGATATTGGAATCCTTGCATTAAATCTTTTTACCCACTCTTTACACCATGGAATGGTCCTCTCCCAGTGGAAGAAATCTGTAATCCACTCGCATTTCAAATCCGTATCTAGGAGAACTCCTTCCAACTACAGGGGAATCCACCATAACTCCTTCCTACCGAGAACCCTGAACGTCTGGTCAAAGGTCCATTAACCAAGTTCCTCCTGGCTACTAATGCCATGGATGACCGACAGTATGGATTCCTGTCTCAAAGATCCGTCAGTGGCTGCCAGCTTCACTTCTTTGAGACAATCACAGCAGCCTACGACGCTGGTTACTCCACTGTAACAGTTTACCTGGACATTCAAAAAGCCTTTGACCAGGTCCCCCAAGCATCCCTGCTACATAAACTTGGTACCGTCGGCATCGCTGGAACCTTATTTAAGTGGTTCGCCTCCTACTCATCGGACAGGACGCAAATAACACAAATCGGGGGCATACAATCATCTCCACTATCGATCACCAGTGGAGTCATTCGAGGAGGTGTGCTAGGCCTCATCCGCTTCTTACTTTACATCAACGACGTCTTCGGCGCCATATCCCACGGTACGGTCTTCCTCTTCGCGGACGATCTAAAAATAGCGTACATATTTTCACCCACTGCACAAACCCTTACCTTACACCAGATTAAGCAAGACTTAGATTCACTGACTCGCTGGTCAAACGACTCTGGCTTAAGCTTCTCCTCCACGAAATCCTGCATAACTTCCTGCCGCTGCTCCCTCCCGGC
>SJOL01006374.1:182430-192889 GCA_004794785.1 Opisthorchis felineus | reverse complement strand
TGCAACGTAACAGGGCGACCCTCCCTGCAAGGCGTACCCATCCACCACACGACGTTTTCATCCCTCGTGCATGCTACCAAATCTGCAGGGTGGCAAACCACCAAGCAGTCGTAATTGCGGTTTGTGCATTAATAAATAACTCCAGCTACCAGATATTTTATCCGGTCGGGGGGAAGCCAGGCCAAGAAAACAGCTCAGTCATTTCGAACAAGCAAACGGCAAACAGCCACTGGAAAAGGCAAGTCACGGAGGCAAACGAAACGGCGGCTACCTTTTTTGGCCATGGGCGTAGAATGTAGATGTTCAGTACCTGCGTATTATGACTAAACGACGACGAAGCGTTGGTGTGGACGACCATGTCAAGTAGAGGCGCACCACAGTGTTATGTGTATGTGTGAATGAGTGGGCTGTCGAAACAAAAAGGTTTTTCATTCGTTGCGCATCTTCAGACCCACTATTTGGTGTGCGTGCACTGCATGTGGTCAGAGGATGCGGAATGGTTCTGACGGTGAGGAAATAGGGCTTCGGTTTGGCTAAGGTTAGTTAAATCCAGTAAAAGCAATGCACCAAACATTAAATAGAGCTGACAGCGTTATTCAGGAATGGGACCAGGCATGAAAGAACCAGGAATAAGTTGGCCGAGCACAGAAGCTTAAGGCCGGAGGTAAGGAGACGCAACGAGGTCAGTGGAGACGGGTATGAAAACACTTACGATGGCAGGCGCTAGACATTCTCTGCAAAATAACAACGCTTGAGAGAGCAGGCGCAGATGTAGTTCCAGGAGGAAGACGTCTACATAAGAGATAGATACTATGGTGATTTATGGACAAGAACACTTGGGAGGGTAGTTGTCTCACATGAGGGCTAACGCTAGGGGGTTCAACCTGGTAAATGTGCATGCTAGGACCAAGTAATAGGACAGTTGGGGTGAGAGCGCAAATTAAAAGGGCTTAGGGCCTGTTTCAAAGAAAGTGTCTAGTGTAAGTTGTGGCGCGAAAAGATGCACGGCTCCCTCAATAGAAAGGTAAGAGTCAAGAGTCCTACGAAAGCCTACATGTAATTATATAGTACGGATATGGGAGGGGAGCTTGTTCCGTAGTTTGGAATACAGGTAAATGAAAAAGTTTTGTCTAAAGACAGTTCGACAGGTCGACAGTGGGAGCAGAAATCCAGAGTTACGCATACTGTAGGGAGGGCAGGAAGAAGATTTAGGACGGCAGTCAGCTATGTGAGCCCGTCGGTAGATTAGGCGATGCAGAAGGCCTGGATTCAACCTAATACGCGTCAGCCATAGAGGATCCAGCCCAAGCGACAAACAGCGAAGACGATACGGCAGCGTGGATGATGCCGGAAACAAGGGCTTAGTGAACGAGCGCTGCACATTTTCCACAGCAGTCATGCATGCCTGCGAATACTGTGAGGCGAATTCAGGGCTTGATTCAAGAATAAGTCTTACAAACTGCTTAAAGATGGCAATTAAACATGATTTGTTGTGGAAGGATCGGCGAATGAAAGCGCAGAGCTTGGGGGCTTTAGCCACTCTGTACCATGCATGTTGGGAAAAACTGAACGCACAGGGATACTTAAGACCTGGGTCTCCCACTTCGGGAAGAGTAGGAATCGAGAGTCCATTAGGAATAAGCATCCCAGAAGGAATCTGGAATCGATGTGAGAGAACTCGGCATCTTGGAACGGCGAAAGAAAGACAGGAGTTAGAGGACCAGAGGGATAAGGAATTCAGATCAGACTGAGTGTTAGCAAGAGCAGAATCGGAGTCACTGGCCTTAAACGTGTAGGCTGTTTTAATGTCATCAGCAAACAGAAAAGTTGAACCATGGGTGACCAAATCTGTGACATTATTATTTTACAGAAAAAAATTAGGGGGCCAAGCACGCTACCCTGTATTACTTTACTGGTGATGGGAAGAGGTGATGAAGAGAAATCCTCGATCTTGGTGACCTGGGTTCTCCCAGTGAGGTAGGAAGTGAACCATCGCAGTAGCGAGCCACCAATCCCTGTAGATCGTAATTTGATGAGGAGTGCATCGTGGGGGACTTGGTCAAATGCTTTACGAATATCAAGATAGATAAGAACAATACTCAGCCCGGCATCATAGGCGGACGAAATATGATTGAAGAAGTCAACCTGACATGTGTTAGCTGACCGCCGTGCCATAAACCCATACTGCCGGTTGTTAAGGGTCTTGGTGGTGAGCAGGTAATCCATGACGGGGACTTTGATAAGGCGCTCCAGGGTACGGGAGAGCAAGCAGGTATGGTGGATACCACGATAGCTAGCTGGAGCAGTTCGTGGACCTGACTTATAGTGTGGTACAATGGTGGAGTGCTTCCACTGACTTGGAACTGTGCCAGTGATTAGGGAGATATTGAAGAGATTAAGGATGAGGGTGGGGATGTCCACACCACCAGCTTTTAGGATGAGCGAAGGGATACCATCAGTGCCTGGGAAACTGGAGTCCTTAAGTCGGACGAGTGAGGATGTTAGGTCAGACAAAGTGACTGAGATTGTGCAGAGGGTGGGGTTTGTCTCGTTAACAGATGTGGTCACTTCGGAATCAGATGGGGAGCAATGAGTAGATAGGGTCGTTGCGGAGGGTACATAGCAGCTAGCGAAGTAAGAGTTTAGGGATTCTACAATATCAGCGGGGTCAGAAAGTGGCTTTCCGTCAGCGGCCACGATATTTGGAATTGCAGATGGATTAGAGAAACAACGCCTGCGAAAGAGGCGCCCCAGCATCTTAGATTGGAGAGAATGGGCTACGGCGGTAGATTCCTCGCGCTTTTCAAGAGCGAGTTTAGCAGTGGTAATCTCAGTCATGAGTTTGTTAATTAGAATAAGGAGTGAGATATCATGGGATTCACGGAACAGCCTACGATACTTCCTAAGTTTATGGCCTAGAATGGATAATCGTCTGGCTGAACGACAACCAGAAACATAGGAAGCTCTTGTGGGAGCAACTAGACATAGTGATGAGAGTACATTGCCGTAAAAAATGTTAGCCACGCTTTGCGTGTCTAGAGAGAGAAAGAACTCATCCCAGGTTTTGTGGCGCAACGAGACTGCAAAGGCTTCAAGGATGCCAGGGGAAAGGATAAAAGAGCTTAAGGGGGAAGGAGTAGGAGAAGTTTGAGTACTCGTCCAGCTGCAAGTGACAATACGATGGTCGCTATCAGGGAACTTTGGGCCAACTGCAGCGGTTGGACACAGATAACCGTTAACAAGGGCAATGTCCAGGGTGTGGGGACCACGTGTAGGATGCCTCACAAGCTGAGACCAGCCTTCAACATTAAGTTGGGCAATCAGAGGCGTAAGGCGCAAAGGGGATTTTTGTTCAGACCAGGAGATCTCAGGAAGGTTGAGATCACCAACGATTAATTTGTTTGGGTGAGGTAGAGCTTGGGTGTGGGAAAGAAGCCTGGATAGTTGGTTAATCGAGTTAGCTGAATGTGGAGGTGGGATGTATAAACACCCGAGGATGAACGGCGGGCTAGCCCGATAGGCAGAAAGCCAAACAGAATCTGGGGTGTTCGTCAATAGCGGATCGTCAATGGGGGAGACTTCCATTTCAGTTCTAGAGTATATGAGGCAGCCACCACCACGGCGGTGGGAACGATCGGAACGGAAGATAGTGTATCCCGGAAGAGAGATAAGGGCATCAGGCGTGCTAGGGGAGAGCCACGTCTCAGTGATGCATATGAAGGTTGGACAAGCTATAGTGGAGATAGCTTGGATGTAATGCAATTTAGGTAAGAGAGAGCGGGTGTTAATTAAAAGGACAGAAATATTACTAGCCGGATTAGAGGACTTGGGTAGGGTGGCTAGTAGAAAGTTGGTGAGCCCGGGGAGGTCAGTATGGAACGGAATAGCGACAGGGGAATCGGGAGTTCTCGAATTAGTGGGTGAGGTAGGACCAGTTAAGGATGTGTGAGAGTAAGATGCTGGGACGTGCCACGGTTGGTCCGGAGACAGCGTTTGGGTGGCGACGCAGGCAGTGGGGCTCCGTGGGCTAGCAGTGTTATCAACAACATTAGAGAATGGCACCATATGTGGCAGTTTAATAGAGATAGAAGGATTCAGGTCACGCAAGATGGGTGGGCGAGTGCAGTGCTTAGGAAAGAGGAACTGAGAGGGTATGACAGGGGTACTAAAAGGACAGGAGGATCTGTCTTGTAGTGCCTTCAGCACCGAATCATGGGGGGCGGAGGGTACGGGTAGCCAAACTGGGTTGACTGAAGGAGATGAAGCAAGAGGCTTATAGTAAGAGATGCAAGATGTGGGGAGGGTACCGGGTGCAGCAAGGAAGCTAGTGGTGTAATCAAACTCTCTGGGCTTCGTTGGTGGTGAACAGAGATCCTCTGTGTTGGTTGTAGTGGAGGGAGATTTGGAATGCGAAGATGAGGGGCAGTTAAAGGTCGTATAGGTGGAGCTGCATATGGCTTCGGAAGAGGCGGGGGCTGTGGTGGAGTAGGTAGTTGCCGAAAAGGGATCCCAGGCAAATAATACGCGGGTGGCCATGGAGGTGGAACTTGATAGGGGCTAGGATTAGGTAATGGTAGTTGTGGTTTAGAGATCCTGCTAAGGGGCTGGGTTGCACGGTTTGAGGGGCTATAGATGTGCTTATGAGGAATTCGGGGTATAATCAGGTTTGTAGACGAAGGGCGAAGAGCAGGACCTCGGGGAGGTAGTGTGAGAGAAGGCATTACGATGCGAGGCTTTAACAGCAGGTGTTTAAGCCCAAGAAATTGCTTTGATGGGGAGACACGAAGTGCCATTAGGTCAGGAGGTCTGGAGGAAGAACCTGTGCTGTCATCCTCGAATGCATGCTCATGTCCAAGCTGATGGGATACCATGTCTGTTAAATCAGCAGTCAATCTTGTTGGCGTGATGGAGGTCGGAGATGGAACAGATGGGCACCTAAGGGCAGAATTGGGGGGCTCATAGTCATAAGCGTGAGGTGCAGGGCCTGGAGCCAACAAGCAGGTTTGTGCGACGTAGTGGTACGCGTCAGCGCCATATGACGAGCCTAAGGGATCATTGACGGAGTGTTGGGAATTTGGGGGTAACACGTCAACTCCAGCATCATTGGGGGCAGTTGGAGGCCCGGCTGGCCTGTAACCGTCTTTAGCGTTATCGGGGGCAGCTGCGGGCTCAACAAAAAGAGATGCAAGTGGATTAGAGGCCAGGTTGTTTGGCAGACTCTGCACACTGTTATTTGAATCGGAGGGTCCTCGACCATTACTCGTACATTCGTCAACGGCAATCCGGCTTACGTAGTTGCCGTTGGTCGCATGCGAAGTGTGCGATTGAGTGATGCCGAGAGTACTGGTTGTTGCAGATGGGTAAAGGGAAGAGGGATCCGATTGGTGGCTTCCAGTGGTCGATTTTAGGGATTTGGGTGGTGAACTTTTAGTAAGCTGTCTTTGAAGTCGAGTGCGATTAGCTTTGACCTTAGACGTTTTGAGTTTTGGGGTAGGGGAGAGGATGACCGGGGATGCCAGTAGGCGTGCGGCATCGTTTTCGTCCTTGAATCGCACCAATATTGGGCAACACAGGGACGGTTTCGACTTTCAAATTTTTTGAACTGTGCAGACAGTGTTAGGCATGTTACATGCCGTTAGGAGAGCAGTTTTTGTGAGTTCAAGGGGTATGTGATCTGGAGTATTGTATAGTAAGACCTGGTGACGGCACTCCAAACGCTGACAAATCTCCGAAGCAAGTGTGTCAATGAAAATCTATGCTTTTTCAAGATTTGACGGATCACCTGCTGCGTCAGGATTCAGAAGGCAAGCAATTGACCGTATACTTCGGAAGAAAGATAGTTCGCATTCCATCCTGTGCACACCGGCTCTGAGATTAGCTAGATCTGTGTGAATCCGAGAATGTTCTGGTAGGGGTGAGGGAGAGGGCTGTTGAGTGGGACGGGCAGGGAGATATCGGTCAGTACGACAGGACAGCCTCAGGTGTTTCGCAGTGCTCTGTCGACCAACTTTGAAGAGTGATGGGACTGGATACTAGGCCTTTTGGTAGCGAGGCGCTTCTTTCGGAACAATGAGGGGAGGGATGATGGGGAATCAGGGCCTAACAACCGCTTAGAGGAAGATGGGAGCGGTGGCATTATCCGATTCGATTAAGGTAGTAGTGAGCCTCGCTGGAATGGTGCTGGCAAGCTTATAAATCAAAGCCTAATCAAGCAGGAATGGGTTGTAGGGACAGTTGAGTGCGGTTAAAGATGAGGTGTCCTAAATAGGTAGCTAAATGCTATACTATAAGTAAGTAAAACGCTAAGGTCGGGCTACGTTCCCAAAAAAATATTTTCACAAAACCTGACCTTGAGATTCAAGCGGCCGACCGATGCCCATGCCATTCATCCCAAGGAATCTATATAGCTTGTAACTTAACGGTGAACGCCAGAAGCTCCAAAATTATCTACCCAAGACGGTTGGTCCCGTGCGTAGCATCAACGTTTGCTACATCAGGAAAACGTCGAAACAGTCTGATCTGCTGCGTGCGGGAAAAGCACAGGTGGCTAAAACTGCCACCCCCGGATTCTACCAGCAGTACGCGACCACACTCTCGAAGCTTGGCTATAATGGACGACATGTCATCTCAAAAAACAAATAAAATATAATCACCGATCTACTCAACAATGGTGGTCGGCATTTGACGCGATAATTACACGCATCCTGGATAGTAAGTACCTTTCCAAAATGATCAGCTACGTATTGCCAAATCTCCGACGACGGAGCACCGTACTTCAAAAGGGTAATACACTCCTTTAATTCACCATTTGTCAGGCACCGGTTGATGGGGGCCCTGTCAAAAATAAACTTGCTGTTTGGATGGTTGTGCTCCAGGTTGTAGGAAGTAACCATGAAATAGTCATTGTACCGGTGAACATAGAATCTTGCCGGACAACCAGTACAACGTGTGCTACCGGGTACAAACAAATAACGATAATCTCACTGGCTGAAACGAATTCCGTGGCCCTGACCTCATCTGCAGGGACGTCTGTTACAACGGTTGAGCTCTTTTTCATATAAACGCATCGAGTTGCTACTCTTTTGGGAGTTTATGCGGATGAAAACTACGAAATTATTGGTCATATACTCTCCCAAATCGATTTGAAATGCATCGAAGTAGAAAAAACGTGGACGAGCTGACTTCCCCATAAAATCATTCACCACTTTCACCGACATAATCTGCTCAGCCATGACGGCCAGTAAACATATGAATCTCGCACCCACAATGGGCTCTGAGTACATTTAAACAACTTCCAACAAAATTGCGGCCGCGTTAGGAGGTCTTAAGGGCACAAATAATTACCATCAACTGATAAAACTTTGTTAAAGTTTCCCGTTTTCGAACTATGGTTTCAGAGAACTTTTGGGAGTGCGTCTAAGGCTCGGTGCTATGGCTTTTAGTAATCGAACCACCAACACTGCTTTGTGGTACGAATGAGTTTACTACAAATGCAGCAGGCAGCCTGCAAGACAAACGTAAAGCCGAGGAATCCGAAGGAGCTAGTAAGCTGAGTGGGCCTTCTGATAATATACAGCACGCGAAGCACCGGCTGTCCGGTGCGATTTCGTTTTAGGAGGCAGGGGAATCATCTCGCAGTCACCTCATTTTATCTTGAACACAACCATAAGGTTTTTCAGTTTTTATACGTTCGTCTTCCGGTAAATAGACGGCCAACCGAACAGGCGTTGTGCACCTGCATGGCCCTGCTGAAGCATGGAACGCCGTCGTGTAAAATAGGCCAGTTTGTGGCCGATGAATTCGGCGAGGTCCTTACCGCTCAGCACATATACAATTGCCATCGGAAGTGTCAAACAGCCCTGTTGGGTAAGTGACGCATAGTTTGGCTTTACTGTGGCAGATGATATGCCTCCGGTCCCGGAAAAACTTCAGGAGACCGGACGCGTGCTTGGCTGCGGCCAGAGGAGGGCCATTATAGCCACATGTTTTTCTCCAGGTGGCGGCAAATAGCGTTGTTTTGACGCTTTCCAGAAGTAGTAATTGTCGACAAAACGCACGCGACAAATCGTTTTGTGTAGGTTTTGTTTAAAGCACCTTATATCCGGTCTGTATTTACATGCTTTATACTTTCCTATTAACGGATGGCCTGGGTAACGGATGTCCGGTATGTAAGCCTTCATGGAGAGCGAACAGGTTGCTCCTATGCGTAACTTGTTCGGCTTATTCAGGGAAAGGATGGGGGAGCAGTTTCAAGTTAGGACTTTCATCATGGACAAGCTGGCGGCACAAATGCGGTCAGCGAGAGTAGTGTTCGGCTGCGACGTAATGCTGTGCTACTTTCATGTTAGAAAAGCTATCGGAAAGCACGTATGTATCATATAACCTCCATGTATTTTTGGTCACAGACACTCTGCGAACAGCCGGCACATGGTCCACCGCATGACCCGCCTGGACAATGCCGCACAGTGGACTTTTTGGTGGGCATAGTACGAGCACAGAGTTTCCGACAGGATCTGCAAATATTGTGCAACACAGACACGCAGTTCGTCTCTTATCTTACGGCCAACTGGTTGTACATCATCGGGAAATGGGCTGTACACGCACAATCGGGGATGGTCCACTCTGGTAATGTGACCAACAACCATCTGGAGAATGCAAACGGCCGCGTGCAAAACCGGGTGCACCACTCAGACACACTGTAGATCCTCCTGGCAAGCCGAGTGCCTCATGCGGGAATATGGGATGCATGCATCATATCACTGCGACCGACGGGAAATCCTGGGGGCGATGGCTATTTTCTGAACGTGGTCCGTCGAATGACTACTTATTCATGTCCCTTGTTTCGGGGCACTTGGACCCGCGACCTCCAAGGCTGCACTACCATAGTGTTGGAACAAAAAAGGCTGGGTCAACCTACGTTAACTAACTTATAGTTCGTATTGCAAACAACCAGATGCTTCCAGACGGTTGACACCTGTGCTGGAGGATGCACATGCACCTTCCACCAGGCAATATGGCTCCCTTGAATCCATCTGTTCTCTGTATTTTGAGATCAGTCGGTTTCAAGCAGTAAGAACCATTCTTCATAGATTTTTCTTAGGTTGCTTCCCTATCCACCAACGGTGGCCGTCGGAATACAACCTACCGGAAGAAGGTGTACTCCTTACACTTGTTCCCAAGCCACCGCTGGTAGCTTTGAACTGCCTGTGTAAATAACTGAACCGAGTGGATAATCTTCAGGGGCTAGAACCCAAAATGGCCACACCTATCGTTAAGCAATTGAGTGTTCGGGGGCAAATCCTGCTGCGTCAAAGCTCAACGTCTGTAACTGGCAGCCTGCCATAGATGGTCGAGAATACTGCACCTCAACCCAGATGGTGGTCTAGGGACACAGACTTCGGCTTTTGTGTGCTCTGTGACCGGCCGACTAGTAGCAGTGACCGCTGGTGTGCAACCGATCGCGTGTCCCATCGCGTAGACTGTTGCGATGGTGAACCTTGTCCGCTGTGCGGTGTTGCTCTTCAGGCTTGTCCCAAAGGTGAGTTCAAAATACAATAATTCATTTTTGTTCCTAGCCCCCTGTCCGTCAAGTGGACGAAAAGGTGTACAAAGAGGGCGTCTTATGATGTTGACCTGGACTGGAGCGCAGAATCCCAGCACAGTGTGTCCCAGAAGTCTGTGTGTGTCCGTATTTTCGGGTCCAAGGAGGAAGTACTTGACAGCCGTGAGCAAATATCTGACTGCTACGACTAATGCTGTAGAGTTCCAGCTGGAGGGGAGAGACGACGGTGATTTCGTGTCACTAAGGCAAGGCCCATCAGCTCCAGACTGTTCGTCTGTTAGTGAGGCATTATGCATTTCATATAAGTCTCGTGTTTCTTGAGCGTTATAGTTTGTGATCACAAGCTACAAGAAATACCGCAATACAAATCAGCCGTTGGAGCTAATAATAATAATAATTTTTCTTCCCAACTAGCGGGTAGCATACCTTTAGACATGATCATAAAGTTACAGTCTGAACAAGTGAATGACTGGTGGGGTTTGTGGGTACCGAGAAGTTCGTGGAAAAGGGACGGCAACATAAACAGTGAGCGTTAACCGAAGTAGACTTGGTCACGCCTGAGGCGGCATGGGTTGGGAACCGAAATTACAAGGGCTCATTCTTTCTTATGGGGAACACATCAGATGAGACAAGATAAGATCGTTAAGATTTGAAAGTGGAGGGTAAAAACAATACAAAAGAGGGCATAGCAAGAAGCTTCCTGCCTGGTACGTGATAAAAATAATTTAGAAAACGTCAATCTGCAGAAAAAGTGGAACCAGAATAACGGATCAGGAGAGGCAGCAGAACTGGCATGATCTGACCGGCCGATTTGAACTAAAGCCTAAAACCGTTACTGAGGCTTGGTAGCCCTGGGCTGTTGGGCGTATGGCCAGAGTCACGAAAAGCGTAAGTGGG
>SJOL01006374.1:149599-170428 GCA_004794785.1 Opisthorchis felineus | reverse complement strand
AAATCATGTTTAATTGCCATCTTTAAGCAGTTTGTAAGACTTATTCTTGAATCAAGCCCTGAATTCGCCTCACAGTATTCGCAGGCATGCATGACTGCTGTGGAGAATGTGCAGCGCTCGTTCACTAAGCCCTTGTTTCCGGCATCATCCACGCTGCCGTATCGTCTTCGCTGTTTGTCGCTTGGGCTGGATCCTCTATGGCTGACGCGTATTAGGTTGAATCCAGGCCTTCTGCATCGCCTAATCTACCGACGGGCTCACATAGCTGACTGCCGTCCTAAATCTTCTTCCTGCCCTCCCTACAGTATGCGTAACTCTGGATTTCTGCTCCCACTGTCGACCTGTCGAACTGTCTTTAGACAAAACTTTTTCATTTACCTGTATTCCAAACTACGGAACAAGCTCCCCTCCCATATCCGTACTATATAATTACATGTAGGCTTTCGTAGGACTCTTGACTCTTACCTTTCTATTGAGGGAGCCGTGCATCTTTTCGCGCCACAACTTACACTAGACACTTTCTTTGAAACAGGCCCTAAGCCCTTTTAATTTGCGCTCTCACCCCAACTGTCCTATTACTTGGTCCTAGCATGCACATTTACCAGGTTGAACCCCCTAGCGTTAGCCCTCATGTGAGACAACTACCCTCCCAAGTGTTCTTGTCCATAAATCACCATAGTATCTATCTCTTATGTAGACGTCTTCCTCCTGGAACTACATCTGCGCCTGCTCTCTCAAGCGTTGTTATTTTGCAGAGAATGTCTAGCGCCTGCCATCGTAAGTGTTTTCATACCCGTCTCCACTGACCTCGTTGCGTCTCCTTACCTCCGGCCTTAAGCTTCTGTGCTCGGCCAACTTATTCCTGGTTCTTTCATGCCTGGTCCCATTCCTGAATAACGCTGTCAGCTCTATTTAATGTTTGGTGCATTGCTTTTACTGGATTTAACTAACCTTAGCCAAACCGAAGCCCTATTTCCTCACCGTCAGAACCATTCCGCATCCTCTGACCACATGCAGTGCACGCACACCAAATAGTGGGTCTGAAGATGCGCAACGAATGAAAAACCTTTTTGTTTCGACAGCCCACTCATTCACACATACACATAACACTGTGGTGCGCCTCTACTTGACATGGTCGTCCACACCAACGCTTCGTCGTCGTTTAGTCATAATACGCAGGTACTGAACATCTACATTCTACGCCCATGGCCAAAAAAGGTAGCCGCCGTTTCGTTTGCCTCCGTGACTTGCCTTTTCCAGTGGCTGTTTGCCGTTTGCTTGTTCGAAATGACTGAGCTGTTTTCTTGGCCTGGCTTCCCCCCGACCGGATAAAATATCTGGTAGCTGGAGTTATTTATTAATGCACAAACCGCAATTACGACTGCTTGGTGGTTTGCCACCCTGCAGATTTGGTAGCATGCACGAGGGATGAAAACGTCGTGTGGTGGATGGGTACGCCTTGCAGGGAGGGTCGCCCTGTTACGTTGCACCATGGTGCGTTCGTATACCCGCCACACCTCCAGTAGCACGGGTGTATCGCCCAACGCCGGTGGTTCTGAGCCTGGCCTTTAATTCGGGAAAACCATAAATGAGCCCCCTTGTTGTTTGTCTGTAGCTGGGATGGACTTGTCCCGGTTGTCACTTGTCTGGCAACACCAAGGAATACAAACGAATGACAGCTGTCCTTTCGTTTTTTTAAAATATTCATGGGTAGCCTGGAGGTACTGGGCGAGGCTCACGGCTCACACCGACACACAGGGCGTGGCCACCTTCGTCTTAGTTGGGCTGCACCACCTTAATTCCACTTCATCATTCAGACATACCACACACTTTTTTTGAAGCAATCAAATACACCTAAAACGTAAATTTCTCATCATTTCCTGATTACCAGTAGTCACAGCTAGCACCTAATGGCTGTTTTTGCCATGCATCATTCGCTTCTTGGAGTTGACAGCAGTGACTCGGTGACTGGCCACCCATACTCTTAGCTTCTTGTGGAGTTGAGGAGGTAGATTCCAGTTAAACTACGGTTCTCATCCATTATCTCGGAAGCTGTTTCCCACCCGCTTATTATTTGTATGCTGTCCCTGTTTACATTAACATCCCCTTTGCACAACGGAGACCCTTTGGTTGGATTTTTTATGCTCGGCTAAAATCTACCGCTATGCATTCTCACCATCTAATTACCTGTTCCAACTAGTCCAACGGCTAGCCACCCTGCCTCGGCGGCTAAGTCCTTACCTTCCCAAAATTAGGCACCTACTCTGGCCAAGCTAGTACTTAGATTCTAGGTCAGACAACAAAATCCACCTCTTCCTGGGTCCGTTAAGTTCGCTGCCATCCGCTTTTATATTTTTTTCTATTGAACACCGTTTTATTTGAAGTCTGCTGGCACTCACCAGATGCTACTGCTCTCATCATATTCCTTCCTCATCCTCCCTCTTCCCAAGCTTCAAACTTCGGCTGTAGTTGCGCCAACGCCCCGTGCAACACTTATTCATTCCACCTGGCCTGTCCGTGGTCTACACGCACATGGTCCTCCTACTGATTAGAAATTTCCCGTGACTCTGCATCGGCCTGAATCTATTTGTGTAAATCTCCTCGTCTTACCCGGATAAAGCTGCCACGGAAATGCGTATCCCCTGTCCGATTGCGGCAACCTTGACGACCGTTACGGGGCTCTCCAGAAACCGAAGTATATCAGTGCAGTGATGGCATGGCACTGCCATACCCAGTCTGATGACACTCTCGCGGCTACTTTCTTCAGAATCTCGACCGCAGCCTCTTGCCCACTCGAGCGTGTAATCGCAACCACGAACGAATTTTTCACCTGGGCCCAACCGCCTCCTTCTACGCCGCTGAACGTATCTTTCGGACTTAACCAACCTAGTTTCCTGCCGCAATTTCGGTTTGCCTCTTCCAAAAGTTCAAATTCATTTACGGTGTTCCATTGGCCCCATGCATTTGCACCTTTTCCCCATCAACACTACCCTTTACACCTGGCCTCCTTGCAACAGTGACACCAGTGAGTCTACTCAGTTTCAATTTAAACCATATTTTTGAGACAAAACTTGCCATTTGTCTCAAGACTGAATTCTTCAATCTCAATTTTGCGTTTTGCGACCCTAGCCATTTCCTCGACCGCCCAAGGTCACTCATGGCCAGCAACGCTTTCCAGTTTTAGTACAGGTCACCAGGCATTATCTGTGAACTTGCCCATTGTCCGCTTTTTTGTTTCCCACAAGTGTGGTGACTTTTTACGTAATAAGCATGCTCGTTTTGTTGTTACAAGCCGCGTTCAGGTTATAGCGACCTGATCATGCCTCAATCGGTATGTTCCCTACAAGTTGGGAAATAAACTTATTATTATTATCACATCATATAATGCCCGCTGCTTGTGACGCTGCACCTTTTCCACACAATCCCCTTTACCCACAACCCCCTCAGTCATGCTTTTATTCTGACTGTAACATTATGATCATGCCTGCCGGTATGCCACCCATCAGTTGTGAATAAACCTTATTAACATTATTATTATCGGCTCATTTGATATCTTTGAAGCAAAGAAACGTCAATGACCGGTTTTCCTGGGTGGAATTTGCACTGGGTATTCTGCAGATGTTATTTCATTCTTAAAGCACACCGGAGGACGCCAAAATATGCTAAAGTGTGAGTTCGTGTTTTGTCTCTCGTAAACCGGTAACAAAACGCGAACCGGTGGTGGTCCGTGTCCTTGAAATTTCGCTCACTTAAAAAAAATGCAGCGAAAGGTCAAATGGATTAGACTTACTCCCCGTTAAAGTCATAACTTCGAAAACCTTATAGTTTTGGCGAAAATAATTTGGATGTGCTTCTAGTGAGCGGTGCCATGGCACGGCAAGTTCAAAGTCGGATGCGCGCCAAAAATGTGAAAGCGAGACTAATTAAAACAAATTACAAAAAATGAATGTAGATTTTGGCCGCCTGCTGCATTTGTAGTTAGCCCATTCGCGTCTTCTGGAAAAGAGGTCTCAACCAGTTTTCAAAACGTTGACTAAAGGAGACACAGCAAATCAGCTGGCATTTCGTAAAATGCGGAACCACTGTAAATCAGATATCTGCCAATGGAACATAAGAAAACAAGCCAAAATTCTGGGCCCCACTCGGGAAATCAGAAATGTACCCTTTAAACCATGAGACCGCTGCAGAAACAAGCCGTCGCGTTCTCCTCGAGGTACAGGAACGTGGAACCCACGAGTGACCCAATAGTGGCATCTGAGGTCTACAGAGAACACCATGCATATCTACATCAACCCCAGCGTCCTCGTCACCTCCAAACTTGTCAAGAATTAACTACGAACGGCCTCTAACCGACTTGGTCTTCACCTTTAGGGACATTCGTCAAATCTTGTAAAAGATTAACCCGTTCTGCGCGTTGGGGCCCGACGAATTCCATCCAAGAATGCTGAAGGAAATGTCGTACACTCTGGCAAATCATTTCTACCTGGTGTTTCGTCAGTCGCTTGACAAAGGCCATCTTCCCTCCGCTTGGAAGGAAGCGATTGTCACACCAATCTACAAAAATGGTGACCGACTGTCGCCCGGCAGCTACAGGCCTATAAGCCTCACTGGCGTGCCACACAAGGTGCTGGAACGCATTCTGAAGCGAGCCATTCTATACCACCTTACCTTCAACAACATGATATCTCCAGTTTAACACGGATTTCTCCCAAACCGTTCTTGCGTGACAAACATGCTCGTATTTATGGACAGCTTGACCCAAGCCAAGGACTAGGGACTCATATCAGATGCCATATTTTTCGACTTCTCAAAAGCATTCCATCGAGTCCCACACTTCCCGCTGCTCCACAAACTCGAGCCTTACGGGGTTCAAGGGAAAACCCCACTCTGGATCAAGGCGTTCCTATCAGACGGAACATTCCGAGCAAAAGTAGGTTCAACCTACTCTTCTTCAGCGACGGTCCCCACTGGAGTTCCTCAAGGCTCCGTTTTCGACCTTCCAGATATTCTGCAAGTCCATGTCTACTTTTTGCGGACGAATTGAACTCCCGGAGTTCGAATGCCAGTGCTGCCGAGCCTTAGACGCACACCCAAAAATTTTCTGAAACCATAGTTCGGAGAAGGGAAACGTTAACATAAAGTTTTCGCAATTGATCGTATTTATTCAAGCCCTTAAGATTTCCCCATGCGGCCGCAGTTTTGCTGGATGTTGTTTAAACGTACTCATGACCCACTATGGGCACGGAATTCGTATTTTAATGGCCGCCGCTGGCTTCGCATGTTGAATTCACGAAAACGGTGGGGAATTTTGTGGAAAAGCCAGTTTTCTGACATGTTTCCTTCTGTATTGGATTTGGAAATAATCTCAAAACTACATGAACAATAACTATGCCCTCTATGTTCACGCCAACCCGAAATGGACCAGCTATTCGTGAGGTGTATGGAGAGATTTTCTATCGTTGCGGCAGGCATTCAAGGAATTCGTCACAAGTAGTGAGTTGTTTTTTTTCACCACGCGCTATACCGAGTGCACGGCAAGTTTCTACCTGCAACGGTATACTGATAGTGCCGTTGAAAGAATTAGGGGGGTTATGGGCAGAAGAAGCGGACAGTAAGATAGTATGGCCAGTGCTTTGAAGTTCTGGGACAAATTCAACGGATTGGACGGCCTTGTGGGCGCATGTAACGACCTGTCCGGAAGCAGTAGGGATATGCTGAACTACGGGCAAGCCATCAGGCTGGTTATGGTAGTGGCGGTACCCTCATCGCGACGCCGTACCTGGGTTCGTGGACAGCCCCGTACATGGCTTAATTGTGCACAACTAAGGTTGCCCGGAGGTTGCAGGGACATAAGATCAGAGAAAAACGTGAGTGTATGGTGGTGGTGCGTGTTTGTACGATGAGGTGACCTCAGAATGGCGCAGTTACAGTCTGAAGAATAGCGTGGAGCTTTACAAACCCAGTTGCCTCTGAGGCTTCACACTGCGTGTATTCAGTGAGCCTCTTGGCATTTTTTGCTCTGCTATCAATGAATTTTTCGATTCATAGGGGGATTGCTCGGGGTATATGCCACAACCAGGGCAAGCTCAGTCTGGAAACAGGCGTCGGACAAAAGTTGCTTCCATTTTCGCTTTCCCCTCCAGCGTTGCAGAAGGCAGAGATGAAAGGTGAGATTGGACGACGCTGAAATGTCTCCTGAACTCCGGTTTTCAAACATCTGACGAAAACCTTGTCGATCTGGAATATGCAAACACTGTTCTCATCTTCAAAGAGGAGGAAAAGGCACAAGTGTTTTTGGATGAACTGACCAAAGTCATCCCGTCCTTTGGCGTGCTCTTTGCACCCACAAGGTGTAAGGTTATAATAATGTTTATTCCAAGCTGGTGGGTGGCATACCGTCAGGCATGATCATAAGGTTGCAGTCAGAATAAGGCACGAGTTTGTTTGCAGTTGCAGGTAATGGAACAAGTGGATGATAGAGTGCGGTCAAGAGGAGGAAGGGAATAGTTGCGGGTGTGTTATCAAACTGGGTATGGCAGTGCCATGCCATCATTGCACTGACATACTTCGGTTTCTGGACAGCCCCATAACGGACGTCATGTTTGAGGTGATTGGGCTGGTATGTGCAATTCTGTGAGCAGCGAAATATTTTTGGTTGGCTGAGGAAATCCGCAGAGGTAGAACAAAGCCGATGTAAGATCGCAGACATTTTTCTGGTTTAGATCAGTGAAGCCCGGTGAGTTTGAGAAGTCACCAGATGGGCTAATGTGCATTAATGGAGAGAAAAACGTGACGTTTACTACAACTAGGGTGGCGACAACAAGTGATTGAATGAGACTGGATAGGGGTAGATTTGTACTTGGTAGACTAGCGATCAAGCACGGGTTGAGTTTCCTAATATATGCCATTGCAGTGCAAGAGATCTAGAGCAAACCGGTATAAGCAAGGAGAGGGGTGGTGTGCCTTTTATATGCACTTTCGGAGTTGCTTTAGTTTTGACTTTAGTGTGACAGGTGAGGTCGATGCACGAATCTAAAAGGCTTGGGTCGCGTTTGCTAATATGAAACACCTACGGCGTCAAAGGGGTATGTCCCTGAATATCAAGGGACTTGTGTATCAGGCTGCAGCACGGGCTGTTTTGTTGTATGGCTGTGAGACTTGGACTGTTTGAGCACCGGAAATAAGACGTCTTCAGGTGTTTGACAACCGCCGTCTCAGAACCGTAGCTTGTGTGGGTCGGTGTCGGCGAATCCATGAAGCGACATTTAGATAGCGATTTTCCGTTAGCACACCGGGGGTTCTATTGAAGCATGTGTCCTTGTAGTCTTCAGCTGTTTTAGTAGCTCATTTATCCGGATACAGTAGACATGATTTTGGAAGTGAAGGTGGGTTGCACTACTTCGACATGAGTGATGAGTTGGATGCGGCCCAGATACGGGCCCCTTGTTGATGAGACTGTTACTGTGGTTGAGTATGGGATGGGTAAAAGTTTTGATGAGGAAGACGGAGCGGTTTATTTGATTAAGCTACGTTGTATCGGTATCAGGAGTGAAGTTGGGATTTAGTGCTCTAGATGAATGGATTTGATACCAAGCACCCGTCCACTCATTGGATCTTTGCTACGGCTGCATCCATGGGTGCACGTTTGGGGACGCATGTGGTCCTTTGATCCTAGGGCTCAAGTCTATACCACTTGGTCTTACAACTGACAAGTATACACCCCCTTTAGCTTTAAATTCGCTGCGCCCAATATTACAAATGGTTGCCGAATCCCTCTATCGAATCATAGATGTACACACGGCTCCCTCATTATCTCCAATGGGACTAATTGAGCAAGTAGTGAGTTTACCTTTATAGCAGTAAGACTCCAGCTTCAGCTTGGACACCGATCGATTATTGTGGGTAAGGAGTTTATTAAGCACTTGGTGAGTTAGCCACCACAACTTTGTTTAATTCTGTTTTCAATGCTATCGCGGAAGATGTGTACGAGTCGCAGTTGATTTTACATTTTTCCTTTCAGAAACCCTGTCGAGTAATACCGGCTTCCTGAAACTGAAAACTGGATTGACGACACATTACGTTTGTACTTATGCAACCAATAAATAGAAACATGATTTGTTAAAGGTGGTTGTGTATTTTTTAGGCAGACGGACAACATGTACGGATATGAAGGACGACCGTTCGTCGTTGGATTAGTCTATTATGTATAGTTGGGGCATTATAGTCGGCGAAGAACATGTGTACGGGCCAAGCAGTTACTATAAGTAGCCACGGTAGGCGACATCGAGTACAGTTATGAGCATGATGGGCCGTCGCTGGCCATTGGATTAGGCTACTGGGCAAAGTTGAGGCTTCATGCTCAGCGTTGCACATAGACACAGACCTAGCAATTACGATAAGTAGCCAAACTAGGCGATATCGACTACAGTTATGAGTATGACGGACCGTCGCTGGCCGTTAGATTAGGATATAACGCATAGTTGAGGCCTCATTTTTATCGGCCCGCATAGATACTGGCCTGGTGTTTACTATGGGCAGCAGACCTAAGCGACGGCGCGCACGGTTGAGTATGACGGGCTGTCGTTTTCCGTTAGATTAGGATACCGAGCATGGTCGAGGCCTAATAATCAGCCTCGCATATAGGCGCTGGCCTAGCAGTTACAAAACGTAGCCAAGGTAGGCGATATCGCGTACAGTTATGAGTATGACGTCCGTCGTTCGTCGTTAGATTAGGCTTGTGTGCATAGCTGAGGCCTCGTATTCATCTGTTCGCATAAATACTGGCCTGGGGTTTATCACAAGTTTATCATGAGTATGACGGATTAGGTTGGATTAGGTTACCGTGCACAACGAAAGCCGTACATGGACACGGACCTAACAGGTAGGATAAGTAGCCAAGTTTGGCGATATCTAGTACAGTTATGAGTATGACAGGCCGCCAGATTAGGCTATCACGCATAGTTGAGGCCTTATTTTTACCGGCTCGCATAGATACTGGCCTGGTGTTTACTATAGGTAGCAAAGATAAGCGGCATTGCGTACGGTTATGAGTGTGACGTTCGTCGTTCTCCGTTAGATTAGGTTTGTGTGCATAGTTGGCCATTGGATTAGGTTGCCGTGCATAGGTGAGGCCTCATAATCAGCGTCACACATGGACACGGACCCAGCAGTTACGATACGTAGTCGAAGTGAGTGAAAAGGGCCTTCGTTATCATGGTCACCGGCAATTTATGCCCTTAGTTGCCGCTATTATATTTGCGCTTTGTGACGTTTTCACCTATGGAGCGTGATATTCCTAATACGGTTGATATCACCGTATTGGTAATTTACCTGCAGCCATCTCGTGACGCTGCAATGTCCACAGGCTAGTTATACATATCTGGAAAGGAGGATCATCCACAGAGATGTCCCTCCATTACCACTGCACAATTCATGCGGTTGTCTGACAGCGTCCAACTTAATTGAAGCTGAGCTCCATGGGAAAATGTGTCGTGACGAAGTTCGCTGAACAAAATGACCTCATTTGATAACTTTGATGAGTATAAAGCAAAGAAGCGTCAATGACCGATTTTCCTGGGTGGAATTTGCACTGGGTATTCTGCAGATGTTGTTTCGTTCTTAAAGCACACCGAAGGACGCCAAAATATGCTGAAGTGCGATTTCGTGTCGTACCTCTCGTAAACCGGTAACAAAATGCGAAACGGTGATGGTCCGTGACCTTGAAATTTTGCTCACTTAAACAAAATGCTATGAGAGAAATACTACCGAAAGGTGCAAATGGAATAGACTGACCCCCCGTTAAAGTCAACTTCGAAAACCCTATAGTTTCGGCGAAAATAATGTGGGTGTGCTTCTAATGAGCAGCTCCAGTGCCCTCCAAATTGATGTAGACGCTGCAGGGCAGTGGTCATTGGACTGGCACCTTCCTCTGAATGACGAAAATTGCGTCCATATGTCATTCGGAAGAGACTCAGCGAACGACTATGTCGGGCATGGTGAGAATGGACCACAAACATCACGAGGATAGATGGTAAAAAGGAGTTGGGTATCTGGCCCTCTTCACACATGTTCTTCTCACTGCACCATGAGAAGTCAGCCCAAAAGGCATTCGCCGTTCTACGGATGCTTCGGCACACCTTCTCCCGTATTACTCGCAAGGACTTCCAAATACTCTATGGGGCCTACGTCAGGCCGCTTCTTGAATATGCCAACCCAGTTGTCCACGGTATGCCACCCACCAGTTGGGAATAAACATTATTATTATTATTACTCATGGCGCAAGAAGGACGCAACCCTCATTGAGCGTGTCCAGCGAGCTGCTACGAAAATGGATGCTGGCCTTAAATCCGTGGACTATGAAACGCATCTCGTGGTTCTTGACCTCTTTCGGCTGGAGTATCTTTGTCTCTGAGGAGACCTAATGCTTACTTATGTCCTGTGTGAACAAGGTTTGGCCAACAGGTTTTTCAGCGTTGATCCAAATAACACATGGCGGGGACACAGTAAGAAAACTTTCAAGCTCAGAGCGCACACCTTTATTACGTTCAGTTTTTTTCTCATTTTGGGTTGTTACTGCATGGAATAACCTTCCTCCGACGGTTGTCCATCCTCCATTTAGAACCCACTACTAGACCCCATTTTATGCGAGTCCTCGCGGTGGCAAGCTTACTGCCCCGCGCTGAGAACTTAAAGAGCAGTGTTACACCCTTTTTTCGCGTGTGCCTTTCAGGCGAACGGCAGCCGCTGAACGACAAGAACAAAACCCACCTTGGAAACTTGGGCGAAGGCCTCGATCCTGTATATCAATCCGTGAACCCATAGTGCAAAACAACGTTGGTGCTTCGATTACTGGATGAACGCTCAAATGCCACATAGTTTTCGTTCATGTATTCATTTAACGCCTTCTCAAATGCCATGAAGAATGAAAAGGATACAGCCCCAATTTCTCAACAAACGTGTGTATATCCACTTCTGAAGCGATAACACAGCAACTTCACAGTCAAATATGTGCCGAAAATTTGGAAAGGTTAATTAAAACAACCAGCGAAAAGACGACGGCAGATTAGGGTGACTTTTGGTCTGAGCACATATGCAACAAAATGCAACCCGCGTACGTTTTGCAGAAAATAGGATTGCACTTCCAAGGCGCGACCACGTTGACCTTTGAAAATATGAATTCCGCGCCAGAACAACACCTTGAGTATGTTTGAAAACGTTTAACAGAACTGTGGTTATAAATATCGTCATAAGCAAAAAATAACGTAAAGGCTTCCTTTGTTCAAACTACGGTTTCCGAGAAATTTAGGGGTGCGCCTCTTAGGGTCGGCCTCATCGTCTGACCAATCACGTGCAAGCTAGGCACTTGGCCTTTGCGGCCCCTAATGTCGAGCAGTAAGGCAATTTGGTCTAGGATTCCGCTTAAAATAGTCATCATAACGAATACACCTCTTGAAGGCTCGACTCCCTCTGAGGAACTGGACCTCAGAATCGAAAAATACTGTCTCGTATGATGTTGCGACAATAATGGTAACTGGTATTGACGTGGAATCCCGACTCGAACTCATTCCAGATAACGGCGAACGCCACGCTTAGTTAAGAAGCAGTCTATAGAGTTTGACGGAGCACCGCATGCACTAGCAAGTTGTTGAATTTTAGTATGCAGGGGGCATCGTTTTCATTTTTGAAGACCAAGGCGAAGCACAAACCCCGTTGAGTAGATTTACCACCTCATACCCTCATTCGGCATGCGCCTTCCACCTTCACAGTGCAACGTCATGCTTCAGAACGTACAGTCTCTGAACATACCCCATAAAACTCAGGGAGAATCACTGCCGGTTTCGGAAAAACTTACATATATCAGAAGTTGTATTGGGTCTGACGGAAATGTGTCTGATGAAGTCAGTGCACGATTCTCAAACGTCTCTCACGCTTGCAAATTCGCTCCACTTGTGGCGCCAAAAATGCATATCACTGGTTCTCAAGGGCCGCATGTATCAGGCTACAGTAAAGGCTGTTTTGTAGGGCTGCGTGACGTGGTTTCTGTGGACAGGTAATTATCTGTCATATAACCGGAAAACTCGTTTTTTGGACGGTGTGCTGCTAGGGGATGAGGCGACTTCAGGATTTTGACAACCACTGCCTCAGAAGCGTTGCTGGTTTTGAATGGTGTCAACGGATTAGTAACGGGGTGATTAGATAATGTGTATTTGGTTATGTTGCAGGTGCTTGCGGAAAACATCCGGCACCATCAAATACGATGGCTCGGCCAAGTTTTACGCATGCCAAGACATCGTCTACCGAGACGATTGTTGTTCTCCTTTCCTCCTTCAGAATGGTGCAAATCGCGGGGCGGACAACGTAAGGCTTGGCAGGAGGGTGTGAATGAATGAATGGTCCAGTTAGCTCTCTTTCGGTTCCTAGCCGCCATGCCCACCCCAAAGAAGCACGAGGGCCGAGTGGTGTCAGGTTGCCCAAGCCTAGACAACAGAAGTCGAAATACAGAAGGGCGTGGAAGAGATTACGAGAAGTGCTCGGGTGTTGTTGGTGCGGTGCGCTTTGCAGGATGGGGTCAGCGCTTGACTTTAGACATTGCAAGAAAAAGCGGCTGACTGATGTCAGCGGCGTTCGTGCCGTCAATTTTTTTTCCAGATTATCTGATTAAACGCTTGAAGGTTTAGGCACCTCAATATTTGCGGTGAGTCAACACCAGGTCACCACCCCCACCCACTGTTTTCCATTCTTTTCACTGTAAGGCCTTAAATATAGTCAGATAAACTTCATGGCTGTACGGCAGTGAAGCGAACGCACCATTGAAAACACCAAGGTTGTGGGTCATCTGTACATATGTCGTCGCTCTAACGCTTGACGGAGTGTGAACATGTGTTCGACGCAGCCCCTACCCGGTCGAAATCCCACTCGATGCTCACGAGTCAAGGATTCGCGTGCCGCTGTACGACGATGACGAATCAGTGACGCCAGAAGGCTTGTCACAACAACATCATCATCATCAAAGACAGCAACATTAGTGTTGACACTGGTGCTTCACTACTATACTGTTACAACAGTAGTCAAACTATCACCTCTGTGGTTACTACATTCACTGCGAGCACCGTTTTTGGAAATAGGCACTGTTATCGACTCACCCCAGTTGACTGGGACGGTCCCTTTCTTTCAGATAGACGCAAATTGGCTAGGCAGGCACTGACTGAGGAATTCACCGCCACCCTTGAAGAGAGTAAGTGGAAGTTCGTCAGCAGCATAATGACGCTTTAGTAGAGATATACACTCGGACCCTTCTGAGACTGAGGGATGTTCCATGTTCACAGTTCATCTTTCGTTTGAAGGCCGGATTTGAGGTAGCAGGTGGCCAACTGAATTGTCCGAAATATTGTGCCCAGCGGTCCAAGCGTACTTCTTTGCAGGGTATCAGAGAGCCAGTTTGGTCTCGAACCCCTTAGGCAGGCGATCGAGGAGCCGGTTCTGAAGGCGCCGTACGCCAACTCCCGCGGACGCGTGAAGTAAATTCAGGCAGGGCTATCCTCTTTCACCCATCCTCTTCAACTTCGCCATTGATATGATGATGGAAGAGCCACTCCAGGCCTCTAATGCCTGTGGGGTCGAAGTGCATCCGGGGCGTCCGCTCACAGATATTGAATACGCAGGTGACATAGCTCTTGGATCTGACGCCATTGTGGTGCAGACGATATTACATAACCTAAATAATTCTGTCTCTCGGTTTGGCATGCGCCTCACACCTGCAAAGTGTGGGGTGCTGCTGCAACACTGGGTGAGCTCGAACGCTAACCGCATGCTTGTGGGTGAGCCGATTGACGAAGTAGACAAATTTGTCTACCTGGACAGCTGTGCCAGTTCCGATGGTATAGTCACACTACATTTCCATACGGATTTTGTAGGCCAGAGCAGCTTTTGTGAGTCTTCATTACCTGTGGCGCAGGTGACATCAGCTTACTGTTGTAACTGACTGCAATTCCCGCTCCAGTACCTTAATGTCGGAAAGGACTCACCAACAAGGAACGCGACAGCTTTATTTTGGACAAGCGAGTGCAAAAGTTACAAGGAACATCGTGGTATTTAAAGCACACTTTAGACCTAGAATCCACGCTGTCATGTCGGCGTTGCTTCTATGGCAACCCCGAACACTCATCATCATCGATCGTTGCTGACTGACTGTTTGAGTGTCTAGTCGGCAGCTGAATTTTCTGGCCCGGATGATGGACGGCTTCCCTACTGCGATTATGGTGGAGTTTGAGGGTCTCAGTAAGTTTCGGGCATTCTGAGATTATTTTCAAGAATCTGTTGTACCTGACACTTACCTATCAACGGTCGAGTTTACTATGCTGCAGTGCGCTCCATATTGTTAAGTGGGCCAGAAACATGGTTTCGCGCTGAAGACGTTAGAAAGCCTCCCGTGTTTGACCATCAGTGTTTTCGGAGTATTGTTCGAGTATGGTGGGAACACCGGATCAGTAATGCTGAAGTAGGTCGAATGGTTTTCAGAAGAAATAACTCGCCCACGCTAGATGGACTGATCCGGCTCTACAGGTTGCGCTGGCTTGGTCACGTGCTCCGTATGCCAGTCGACCGGCTTCCTCGGAGAGCCTTTTTGCACAACCATGCGAAGGGCGGAAACGAGCCAAAGGAATGAACTACACTATTAGCAAACTCAGCTACGCTGGTCATTGCCGTCCCCCTGGATGGGAGCCCCGAGACGGGACACACTAATGGTTAGAGACTGTTAGACACGGCCCAGTCACGCCCTCAATCACGCTCATGCATCCAAGCTGTTCACTTCAGTGTATAACTCCCCTTCCGATCTCCCCAATGAAAAGTCTACTGACGCACCTGTATTTACGCATCAATGATATCAGCTTCCGGCTCCAATACGTGGCTATCTGCCCAAATCACGGGCGAACGAAACTACTGCAGCTATAACCACTGTACAGCAAGTACGCGGTTTCATAGCTAATGATGATGAATTGTAAGTGTCATGGTTGTATGTGGGCTGGGAGACTGCCACGACGCCAAGATCAAGACAGGAGAACGATTAGGGTCCCTGACAGAAGCCTTTAGCTCAAAAACCTGACTACAAGGCAGCGGTGTTTGGCGGAAAATGCCAGTGTACCACCATTTTTATGGAACAAGTCGCTGCGCATGTTCCAACCCCCAACATGGAGGGCCAGGAGACTGTTGGTCAGACCTCTCACCATTGACCAGCCTGCTACTAGAGACTCTGTGGTTGTCGCCATCCACACCATCTGGGGCTAAAATCTCAGTGCTGTAGTTGACCGGGATTTGAATTAATAGATTGACACACGTAGCACATCCGAGATTCAGTTGTGTTGTCGGCTTCGATTGGACTCGGTACGTACACACAACCACGAATGACTACTTCAGCCATGTGCTGACAGCAGACTGCTTTTATGCTGTACTAACTTTAGGAATAACCGGAATAGTCCGGTCGCATGGTGCCCTACTGCAGCGTGCCAACCACGGCCCCAAACTGACCATTTCATCATTAGTTATTCACCAGAATTGTGTTCTGGACTCTTCGTCAGATGTCAATTCTCATTGGAACAGGGCAGCCACATTTTTGCACAATGCCGAGTGTTTTGCCTGTGACACGCCGCTGCAAGGCACTGGATATCAGACATAACGGTGGTACAACTTTGAATCTTGGAGGTGTGCTCTTGTCGGTCCTGACGAATTGTTAGACTTTAATTGGAACTTAGCGATGGTACAGGCAAGGAAATTGGCGGGAGTGCCCGGTGGTTGATCCGTACGACCGGTCCCAGAAAACCGCCTGTGGGTGAAACCATTAAGGATAAAACTCGCTCAACCATCTTCAACAAGGAAGAGCACCTCGACCGCTGGGTCGAGCACTCTAAACAACAATTCTCGTTGTCACGTGAGTTACTTAGTCGGATTTTCGAACTGCACTGGAACCATGGACGCTGAACCTAGAGCCTCCTGCGGCATCCGAGGTTTATGACTGTATATCTCTCAAGCACCACTGAGCCCCTGGTCCGGATGACCTGCCGTCCGTATTGTTCAGGGACGGGGGGTGTAACTTCAGTCAGCGTTTGTCTGGTTCATTTGCTTCCAGTTGAGAAAAGGAGACCATCCAAGGCAGCTGGGTTGTAGCTTCAATAGCACCCTTTATTTTAAAAAAATGGGTGCCCTAGGTAAATGCGGTAGTTACGGAGGGATCAGCTTGATTCCTGTTATAACGGGACTCTTGGTGTCACTCGTCGCCTAATCATGCCCCGTGGATAACCGCTGCGAGAGCAGCAAGCAGGATTTCGGCCTGGTTAGGGGCTGCGTTGACCACATCTTCCCACTCTGTTAGGTGCTTGAATAATGCCGTATTTATAAGCCACCTATAGTTATGGTATTCCTGAATTTCCGAAGTACAATCCATTCCTTTAACCAATCAGTTCTTCAGAATACAGGTGCTCAGCAAGGAATGCCTCCAGGAGGTTGTGAATATAATAAGTCATTCGTATTCCATCCGAAAGCTTGTGTACGAAAAGTGTTCTGGCCATCATCGTTGGTAGCAACACCAGATGAGAACACTCATGCTTCAATGCGGTACAGTTATGTTTATTTATTTGAATAAATCCTTAAAATGGAAAGAGAAAAGAAATAGGGTGGGGAGGGGGACCTAGGGATAGCCGACCGAGATTGCCAATCCTGTCGAATTTCGTAGTCATTGAGATAAGAAGACAAACGCCATGTCTTCATTGGTGTTCAAATAGCTGCTGACGCAAGCCTTGTCGATCCGGAATATACAAACTATATGGTTCTCGTGTTCCAAAAGGTATCGCGGCGGATTGTGGTAGGCTAGCACTAGGTCCCTTCCCCATCCAGTTTGATTATGTTCTTCACAATTGGGCTTCTACTTAAGTCATGGTTGTACGGCAGCGGAACATCAGTGTTGGACACTGATGTGCTGTCGGTGATAATACATGATCTGGTTTGTTCAATTCCTTGATGTTTTCATGTATGATGCTGAATTACTTTCGGCGATCATCTTACCAAACAGCTGTTTCTGTTTTACAGACAAACGCACTATAATGGTGCTTGCTATTCTGCTAGCGATTTCCTTTGGCGTTACCCTCATTGACGCTTACATAATTGAAGGATCCCTTACACCACCTGTTGAAGCACCTATGGACTGGCACGCGCATACGCGTATTCATGTTGATGGCTCTCAATATGTGGGCTTTGTCCGACCTGATGGAACTTTCCAGGTTTCTGGTGTTCCTTCGGGATCTTATCTCATTGAGCCTATTCATCCGAGCTTCATTTTCCAGGTACGTTTTGCACTTGCACTTGGTGTGCCACAAATGTCTTACGGCACCCAGTGATGTTTTTCGTGAAACCAGGGCAAACCGCTACATGACCCGGTGTTCTTGCAAGAATTCCTTGGTTACCAAACAAACTTTATAAAATATATACCACCAGATAGCGGTACTGGTGGCTGTTGAGCATTTCAAAACATACCTGACGAACGCGTGTTGTGCTCGTCAGTGCAGCCAAATCTACCATAGGGGCCACTCACAGGGCACGCAGGCTACAGGGGAGCTGCATCACTGCGTCACAAACTCTAAGGTTATTCGTGGTGTACGTTAACTTGGCTTTTATATTGGGTTGAAGTGATATGAATTAGGGAAGACGGATTAGAAAACAGTCACAAAGATGGGATGTTATTGGAAAAAAGGGGTTTCAGCTTTTCAGTGTGGTACTTTGTTGATAGCAGCGGAGGCCAGCTTCCCAACTTAGAGATACAAGGAACCGTAAGGTACGGGGGAAGCAAGCTCGCACACATCTTTCGCAGTAGTAGCGATTAAATAAGGCAGTAGAAGCTAGGTCCCAACTTTGATAAAGTGCCTGCGGTCATAATCATCATCGTTCAGCTGTAACACCCTTTCGGTACCTAGCTGCCTTGTCACCCGAAGGAACCACGAGGGCTGGGATACTGCTAGGTTGCCCAAGCCCACACAGGGGAAGTCGAGGTGCAGAGATCGAACCACGGACCTTTCGGTCAGTAAATTCGCACTCTAACCACTGAGCCATCTCGCCCCTGCCTGCGGTCGGTACGTTTCTCATCGGATGGTGCCAAGGTGAATAAGTTAGGGCGGGCCTCGTCTCAAACGCAACGGCACTAATTTCGAGTAGGACGGATTTTGGATTCATGGAGCAGAAGTGTCTGGGTTGGGGTGAAATGCTTGCATGTCCGAAATATATAACTAACCTTCCTAGATGTCCGCATCTCGAAAACTGGCATGCAGGTGCCGGGACTTGTCAGAAGATTTTGGCGAAGGGCAGTGTGGAATGGAAGAAAGATTCAAAAGTCGAAACAGTCAGTGAGCACCTGTTCCACAGTGAAGTGCACGGACGGATGTGCTTGTTGGATTTAAGTAATTATTCGTCACGGTTGTCAAGGAGAGACGCTTCCGAAGGTAGGCCTCTCCTTCTAGTAGTCTACGACAGCATTCCGTCAGCCGCGACTTCGGGTGCACAGTAGGCTGGGGAACGCGCCACCTCGGCGCGGCACAAGGCGGTTGATGGTTCGGAAGTCGCGGCTTTTGTGCTAGAGTTTCTGTCGTGTGTACATGTCTCTCCCTTCCGAAACCCTGCTGAGGAGTTCACTCTGGATCATCCAGATAGACTGGTGTACTGCCGTATACCACTGCATACGTGAAAAACTTCCTATTACCCTGCATACTCGATAACCGGGTTAGAAACATGGTATTCTGACATGAAAATACTGTGACCAATTCGGCTCATCCTCACAAAATCTTGGTTGTTGGTCCGATTATTTTAGCAGACCTTGGTTGTGATCCAGTGAAGAATGCTTAGGGCATAATGACTAGCGGATCGCAATTCCTGCTGTTGATCAACTTGAAGTCCATATTATTGACAAATCGATCAAAAGTGTACCCGAGTGCGGTCTGTCTGTAACTCGAAGTATCTTTCCACCACTAAGTTTCGTGTAGCCTTATTAACATGTCATGCCTACCGAGTACGTGCCGTAGCGCGTAAACCGAAACGAGAGCTTATGGACTGGATACTCTTTGTTCCGGGGCGAGGTGGCTCAGTTGTCAGAGCGCGAATTTACTGAGCGGAAGGTCCGTGATTCGAACCCGGCCTCTGCATCTTGACTTCCCCTGTCTAGGCTTGGGCAACCTGGCAGTACCCCAGCCCTCGTGCTTCCTTCAGGTGGCATGGCAGCTATCCACCGAAAGGGTGTTACATCTGATCATCATCATCATCATCGACAGCATGACATCAGTGTTCAACTCCGATGCTTCGCTGCCGTAGTTCAGTTACAGCTGAACGAACTCTTTGTTCCAGTGGTCGAAAAATGCCAAATTTATCAGATTAAACGAAGTCGGATTATACAAAGAACCCGGCAAAGATGGTTTTGTGACTGATTATTTCTGATCAGTAGCTAATAACTTTGGGCTTATTAGGGAGGACGTTCAAAGCCTGCATACTCAGCTAATGTGGTAGAGAGTAATCCCTCCCTGTCGAGTGGAAATTGGTAGCTGGCTGCCCTAGCCAGTTGCGCTTTTCTGTCACAACTGGCACCTACATCGTGAGCCACTAGCTTGGTAATTATAAGACTTTGAAGTATCAAATACTCTCAACCTGCGTACCAAAAATAGTGTTGCGGCTCAAGTGGCGAGATTAAAACGACGTGATAAAAACAACAGAAGAGAACGTATCGTCGCTGAGGCGAGGCCAGAGTGAGGCAATTTCAAGTTAGACGACTGCTCCCAGCCAACAGAGTGCGGCGCATAAAGCCAGGTGCACTCTCGTCGTGAATGCCAACGGCGAAGTATTTTTATTACGTAACCCGATGACAATAAGAATCAAGTGTTTGACTGATGACGAATATGTGTTTAACGCTCGAGGAAGGCGGCTGTTGGTTATCTTCCGGATAACCACTGTTTCATAAGGGATTCAGTAGCCACCTTTTCTCCATACTCGTTCGTGCTTTCCATACGTAAATTAGTTGTTCAACATTGTTGTTGATAATTTACTGGAGTGGGGGACCGTCATCATCACAGATAGCAACAACATTTTAAAAACACTGGTGTTTAACCGTGTCAGAAAAGTTCACTGTGGACGGTTGTTCGAGGGACTCTTAAGACTGCTGGACTTTTTTCGCTGGTTTCCTTTGTGTAGGTGAAATATGTAGCCGAACTAGGGTCTCGTGTGCGTTCCGGAGACAATTTATATTGATCGGAAGAGAAGACAAGGTCTGAGCAAGAGCTGTTGCCCAATTTGACATAGAGTACGGACGTTGAAAGTAGCATTGTGGGACAGATCCCTTGAATTTGCTAAGGGCTTATTTTACTGGCGAAAAGCTCAGGAACGCAGCAACAGTTAGGTGATTGGCATCTAAAAAACAGAAGGACTTGGATGAGGGACGTGGGTGTACGCAAAACGCGCACACCTCGCTTGGCCATTGAGAAGCTAGTGGACCCAGAAGTCAAACGAAACTATCAGAACCAGCTCCTCGAATACCTGCCGGACGGTGCGATGTCGGATATAAACGGCCACTGGGGAAAGATATCCAAAGCGCTACTCAAAGCCGGAACGTCTGTTTGCGGTACAATCCAGCCAACCTCATCCAAACATTGGATCTCTGATAAGACTGTGTCCTTGCTGGAGACCCGGCGACAGATCCCTCCTGGCCGCAATCACAACTCCACCCGACGCATCATCCGACGCCAGGTGAAACTGAGTATCCGTGCAGACCGAGAAGCTTGGTGGACCCGAAAGGCCGAAGAAATGGAA